>ONZH01007278.1:315000-735151 GCA_900303285.1 Rhinella marina | reverse complement strand
TTGGAGAGAGGGCCTGTAGGTGGACCTCCGGAAAAATTGTTTGAGAGAGGGCCTGTAGGTGGACCTCCGGAAAAATTGTTTGGAGAGAGGGCCTGTAGGTGGACCTCCGGAAAAATTGTTTGGAGAGAGGGCCTGTAGGGGACCTCGGAAAATTGTTTGGAGAGAGGGCCTGTAGGTGAGGGCCTCCCGGAAAAATTGTTTGGAGAGAGGGCCTGTAGGTGGACCTCGGAAAAATTGTTTGAAGAGAGGGCCTGTAGGGGCCCTCCTGAAAAATTGTGGTAAAAGAGTGCCAGTTGGACCTCTAAAAAATGGCGTTTTTTTGGGTCAGCGTTAGGCAAAGACGACAATGGAGGAGGAGGAGTAGGAGGAGTAGAGAAGAGGAATCGGATACATAAGTAATGTTAAATCTTTAGCTGCTTTCCCCCGGAGGAGATTTGAATTCCGGTGAAATCCAGGCTTTGTTCATTTTAATAAGCGTCAGCCTGTCAGCGCTGTCAGTTGACAGGCGTGTACGCTTATCGGTGATGACGCCACCAGCTGCACTGAATACCCGCTCTGACAGCACGCTAGCGGCAGGGCAGGCCAGCACCTCCAAGGCGTACAGCGCCAGTTCAGGCCACGTGTCCAGCTTTGAAACCAGTAGTTGTATGGAGCAGAGTGATCGCTACGGACGTTGGTATGGTCAGCTAGGTACTCCCTCACCATCTTTCTGTACAGCTCCCCCCTACTCTGCCTAGACTGGGGACAGGTGACAGTGTCTTGCTGGGGTGACATAAAACTGGCAAAGGCCTTGGAGAGCATTTGAGAAAATTCTCTAACGCGAAGTCACGGGATAGGCAGCCTAACATGAAGTCTGCCATGTGTGCCAGAGTCCCAACACGCAAGAATTCCCTCTCCTCACTGGCCTGACTCTCCATTTCCTCCTCTCCTCCTCCTCCTCCTCCAAGTCCTCCTCTTCAGCCCATACACGCTCAAGAGTTAAGGACTGAGCACTGGTACCCTCTACTGTCTCGCCGACATTCTCCTCCTCTTCCTCCTCATCCTCATCCCCCTCCTCCGATACGCGCTGAGAAACAGAACCGAGGGTGCTCTGCCTATCAAGCGACGTATCTTCCTCCACCGTCTTTGTGACAAGCGCAAAGCATCCAACTTGATGCTGAGCAGTGAGTTTTTCAACAGGCAAAGCAGCGAGATGGTGAAGTTGATAATGGCGGCATCGCCGCTGACCATCTGTGTTGACTCCTCAAAGTTGCTCAACACCTGGCAGATATCAGACATCCACGTCCACTCCTCATTGTAGACTTGAGGAATCTGACCGACCTGACTACCAGTTCTGGTGGAAGTTGACATCTGGCAGTCTACAATCGCTCTGCGCTGCTGGTAAACTCTGGATAACATGTTTAATGTCGAATTCCATCTCGTGGGCACGTCGCACAACAGTCGGTGAGCGGGCAGTTGTAGGCGGTGCTGCGCTGCCCTGAGAGTGGCAGCATCTGTGGTCGACTTGCGGAAATGCGCACAGATGCGGCGCACCTTGGTGAGCAAATCAGACAGATTGGGGTATTTCTTGAGGAACCGCTGAATATATTTTTTTTGTAGTTTTGGTTTTTTGGAACGTGACGTGCAGAAACTATAGTAGACCTAACTCACACCCTGTTAATGGTGGCTATTTTGACTGCGACCCAGACAAATGTCGCACAGAGATTGTTGTGATCAAGCTATATACGTGAGAGCAAAAGACCTGGTTGGATTACGTGACGTACAGAAAGTGTCACCTGGACAGAAAATACGGATTGGAGTGAGTGTACTGAACTGTGACACACAGAATGGTTCCACACTGCTGTGTGAAATGGATTTGTATCACTGAGCTAAAACAACAAAAAAACTATTTTTTTATATATTTTTTTTATATATTTTTTTGTAGTTTTGTTTTTTTTGAAACGTGACGTGCAGAAACTATAGTAGACCTAACTCACACCCTGTTAATGGTGGCTATTTTGACTGCGACCCAGACAAATGTCGCACAGAGATTTTTGTGATCAAGCTATATACATGAGAGCAAAAGACCTGGTTGGATTAAGTGACGTACAGAAAGTGTCACCTGGACAGAAAATACGGATTGGAGTGAGTGTACTGAACTGTGACACATAGAATGGTTCCACACTGCTGTGTGAAATGGATTTGTATCACTGAGCTAAAACAACAAAAAAACTATTTTTTTATATATTTTTTTAATATATTTTTTTGTAGTTTTGTTTTTTTGGAACGTGACGTGCAGAAACTATAGTAGACCTAACTCACACCCTGTTAATGGTGGCTATTTTGACTGCGACCCAGACAAATGTCGCACAGAGATTTTTGTGATCAAGCTATATACGTGAGAGCAAAAGACCTGGTTGAATTACGTGACGTACAGAAAGTGTCACCTGGACAGAAAATACGGATTGGAGTGAGTGTACTGAACTGTGACACACAGAATGGTTCCACACTGCTGTGTGAAATGGATTTGTATCACTGAGCTAAAACAACAAAAAAACTATTTTTTATATATTTTTTAATATATTTTTTTTGTAGTTTTGTTTTTTTTGGAACGTGACGTGCAGAAACTATCGTAGACCTAACTCACACCCTGTTAATGGTGGCTATTTTGACTGCGACCCAGACAAATGTCGCACAGAGATTTTTGTGATCAAGCTATATACGTGAGAGCAAAAGACCCGGTTGGATTACGTGACGTACAGAAAGTGTCACCTGGACAGAAAATACGAATTGGAGTGAGTGGACAGCTGAACTGTGACACACAGAATGGTTCCACACTGGTGTGTGAAATGGATTTGTATCACTGAGCTAAAACAACAAAAAAACTATTTTTTTTATATATTTTTTTATATTTTTTTTGTAGTTTTGTTTTTTTTGGAACGTGACGTGCAGAAACTATAGTAGACCTAACTCATACCCTGTTAATGGTGGCTATTTTGACTGCGACCCAGACAAATGTTGCACAGAGATTTTTGTGATCAAGCTATATACGTGAGAGCAAAAGACCTGGTTGGATTACGTGACGTACAGAAAGTGTCACCTGGACAGAAAATATGAATTGGAGTGAGTGTACTGAACTGTGACACACAGAATGGTTCCACACTGCTGTGTGAAATGGATTTGTATCACTGAGCTAAAACAACAAAAAAACTATTTTCTTATATATTTTTTTAATATATTTTTTTTGTAGTTTTGTTTTTTTTGGAATGTGACGTGCAGAAACTATCGTAGACCTAACTCACACCCTGTTACTGGTGGCTATTTTGACTGCGACCCAGACAAATGTTGCACAGAGATTTTTGTGATCAGGCTATATACGTGAGAGCCAAAGACCCTGTTGGATTACGTGACGTACAGAAAGTATCACCTGGACAGAAAATACGGATTGGAGTGAGTGGACAGCTGAACTGTGACACACAGAATGGTTCCACACTGCTGTGTGAAATGGATTTGTATCACTGAGCTAAAACAACAAAAAAACTATTTTTATATATATATATTTTTATATATTTTTTTTGTAGTTTTGTTTTTTTTGGAACGTGACGTGCAGAAACTATAGTAGACCTAACTCACACCCTATTAATGGTGGCTATTTTGACTGCGACCCAGACAAATGTCGCACAGAGATTTTTGTGATCAAGCTATATACGTGAGAGCAAAAGACCCGGTTGGATTACGTGATGTACAGAAATTGTCACCTGGACAGAAAATACGGATTGGAGTGAGTGGACAGCTGAACTGTGACACACAGAATGGTTCCACACTGCTGTGTGAAATGGATTTGTATCACTGAGCTAAAACAACAAAAAAACTATTTTTTATATATATTTTTTTTATATATTTTTTTGTAGTTTTGTTTTTTTTTGGAACGTGATGTGCAGAAACTATAGTAGACCAAACTCACACCCTATTAATGGTGGCTATTTTGACTGCGACCCAGACAAATGTCGCACAGAGATTTTTGTGATCAAGCTATATACGTGAGAGCAAAAGACCCGGTTGGATTACGTGACGTACAGAAATTGTCACCTGGACAGAAAATACGGATTGGAGTGAGTGGACAGCTGAACTGTGACACACAGAATGGTTCCACACTGCTGTGTGAAATGGATTTGTATCACTGAGCTAAAAAACAAAAAAACTTTTTTATATATATATTTTTTTTATATATTTTTTTGTAGTTTTGTTTTTTTTGGAACGTGACGTGCAGAAACTATCATAGACCTAACTCACACCCTGTTAATGGTGGCTATTTTGACTGCGACCCAGACAAATGTCGCATACAGATTTTTGTGATCAAGCTATATACGTGAGAGCAAAAGACCTGGTTGGATTACGTGACGTACAGAAAGTGTCACCTGGACAGAAAATACGGATTGGAGTGAGTGTACTGAACTGTGACACACAGAATGGTTCCACACTGCTGTGTGAAATGGATTTGTATCACTGAGCTAAAACAACAAAAAAACTATTTTTTTATATATTTTTTTTATATATTTTTTTTGTAGTTTTGTTTTTTTTGGAAACGTGACGTGCAGAAACTATAGTAGACCTAACTCACACCCTGTTAATGGTGGCTATTTTGACTGCGACCCAGACAAATGTCGCACAGAGATTTTTGTGATCAAGCTATATACATGAGAGCAAAAGACCTGGTTGGATTAAGTGACGTACAGAAAGTGTCACCTGGACAGAAAATACGGATTGGAGTGAGTGTACTGAACTGTGACACACAGAATGGTTCCACACTGCTGTGTGAAATGGATTTGTATCACTGAGCTAAAACAACAAAAAAACTATTTTTTTATATATTTTTTTAATATATTTTTTTTGTAGTTTTGTTTTTTTTGGAACGTGACGTGCAAAAACTATAGTAGACCTAACTCACACCCTGTTAATGGTGGCTATTTTGACTGCGACCCAGACAAATGTCGCACAGAGATTTTTGTGATCAAGCTATATACGTGAGAGCAAAAGACCTGGTTGAATTACGTGACGTACAGAAAGTGTCACCTGGACAGAAAATACGGATTGGAGTGAGTGTACTGAACTGTGACACACAGAATGGTTCCACACTGCTGTGTGAAATGGATTTGTATCACTGAGCTAAAACAACAAAAAAACTATTTTTTTTATATATTTTTTTTATATATTTTTTTTGCAGTTTTGTTTTTTTGGAACGTGACGTGCAGAAACTATAGTAGACCTAACTCACACCCTGTTAATGGTGGCTATTTTGACTGCGACCCAGACAAATGTTGCACAGAGATTTTTGTGATCAAGCTATATACGTGAGAGCAAAAGACCTAGTTGGATTACGTGACGTACAGAAAGTGTCACCTGGAAAGAAAATATGAATTGGAGTGAGTGTACTGAACTGTGACACACAGAATGGTTCCACACTGCTGTGTGAAATGGATTTGTATCACTGAGCTAAAACAACAAAAAAACTATTTTTTTTATATATTTTTTTAATATATTTTTTTTGTAGTTTTGTTTTTTTGGAACGTGACGTGCAGAAACTATAGTAGACCTAACTCACACCCTGTTAATGGTGGCTATTTTGACTGCGACCCAGACAAATGTCGCACAGAGATTTTTGTGATCAAGCTATATACGTGAGAGCAAAAGACCTGGTTGGATTACGTGACGTACAGAAAGTGTCACCTGGATAGAAAATATGGATTGGAGTGAGTGTACTGAACTGTGACACACAGAATGGTTCCACACTGCTGTGTGAAATGGATTAGTATCACTGAGCTAAAACAACAAAAAAACTATTTTTTTTATATATTTTTTTTATATATTTTTTTTGCAGTTTTGTTTTTTTGGAACGTGACGTGCAGAAACTATAGTAGACCTAACTCACACCCTGTTAATAGTGGCTATTTTGACTGTGACCCAGACAAATGTCGCACAGAGATTTTTGTGATCAAGCTATATACGTGAGAGCAAAAGACCTGGTTGGATTACGTGACGTACAGAAAGTGTCACCTGGACAGAAAATACGGATTGGAGTGAGTGGACAGCTGAACTGTGACACACAGAATGGTTCCACACTGCTGTGTGAAATGGATTTGTATCACTGAGCTAAAAAAACAAAAAAACTTTTATATATATATATTTTTTTTATATATTTTTTTGTAGTTTTGTTTTTTTTGGAACGTGACGTGCAGAAACTATCATAGACCTAACTCACACCCTGTTAATGGTGGCTATTTTGACTGCGACCCAGACAAATGTCGCATACAGATTTTTGTGATCAAGCTATATACGTGAGAGCAAAAGACCTGGTTGGATTACGTGACGTACAGAAAGTGTCACCTGGACAGAAAATACGGATTGGAGTGAGTGTACTGAACTGTGACACACAGAATGGTTCCACACTGCTGTGTGAAATGGATTTGTATCACTGAGCTAAAACAACAAAAAACTATTTTTTATATATTTTTTTTTATATATTTTTTTTGTAGTTTTGTTTTTTTTGAAACGTGACGTGCAGAAACTATAGTAGACCTAACTCACACCCTGTTAATGGTGGCTATTTTGACTGCGACCCAGACAATTGTAGCACAGAGATTTTTGTGATCAAGCTATATACGTGAGAGCAAAAGACCCGGTTGGATTACGTGACGTACAGAAAGTATCACCTGGATAGAAAATACGGATTGGAGTGAGTGGACAGCTGAACTGTGACACACAGAATGGTTCCACACTGCTTTATGAAATGGATTTGTATCACTGAGCTAAAAAAACAAAAAAAACTTTTTTATATATATATATTTTTTTTTATTTTTTTTTTTGTAGTTATGTTTTTTTTGGAACGTGACGTGCAGAAACTATACTAGACCTAACTCACACCCTGTTAATGGTGGCTATTTTGACTGCAACCCAGACAAATGTTGCACAGAGATTTTTGTGATCAAGCTATATACGTGAGAGCAAAAGACCTGGTTGGATTACGTGACATACAGAAAGTGTCACCTGGACAGAAAATACGGATTGGAGTGAGTGGACAGCTGAACTGTGACACACAGAATGGTTCCACACTGCTTTATGAAATGGATTTGTATCACTGAGCTAAAAAAACAAAAAAACTTTTTTTATATATATATATATTTTTTTTTTAATATATTTTTTTGTAGTTTTGTTTTTTTTGGAACGTGACGTGCAGAAACTATACTAGACCTAACTCACACCCTGTTAATGGTGGCTATTTTGACTGCGACCCAGACAAATGTCGCACAGAGATTGTTGTGATCAAGCTATATACGTGAGAGCAAAAGACCTGGTTGGATTACGTGACATACAGAAAGTGTCACCTGGACAGAAAATACGGATTGGAGTGAGTGTACTGAACTGTGACACACAGAATGGTTCCACACTGCTGTGTGAAATGGATTTGTATCACTGAGCTAAAACAACAAAAAAACTATTTTTTTTAAATATTTTTTTTATATATTTTTTTTTTAGTTTTGTTTTTTTTGGAACGTGACGTGCAGAAACTATAGTAGACCTAACTCACACCCTGTTAAAGGTGGCTATTTTGACTGCGACCCAGACAAATGTCGCACAGAGATTTTTGTGATCAAGCTATATACGTGATAGCAAAAGACCTGGTTGGATTATGTGACGTACAGAAAGTGTCACCTGGACAGAAAATACAGATTGGAGTGAGTGTACTGAACTGTGACACACAGAATGGTTCCACACTGCTGTGTGAAATGGATTTGTATCACTGAGCTAAAACAACAAAAAAACTATTTTTTTAATATATTTTTTTATATATTTTTTTTGTAGTTTTGTTTTTTTTGGAACGTGACGTGCAGAAACTATAGTAGACCTAACTCACACCCTGTTAATGGTGGCTATTTTGACTGCGACCCAGACAAATGTCGCACAGAGATTTTTGTGATCAAGCTATATACGTGAGGGCAAAAGACCCGGTTGGATTACATGACGTACAGAAAGTGTCACCTGGACAGAAAATACGGATTGGAGTTTGTGGACAGCTGAACTGTGACACACAGAATGGTTCCACACTGCTGTGTGAAATGGATTTGTATCACTGAGCTAAAAAAACAAAAAAAACTATTTTTTTTATATATTTTTTTAATATATTTTTTTGTAGTTTTGTTTTTTTTTGGAATGTGACGTGCAGAAACTATCGTAGACCTAACTCACACCCTGTTAATGGTGGCTATTTTGACTGCGACCCAGACAAATGTCGCACAGAGATTTTTGTGATCAAGCTATATACGTGAGAGCAAAAGATCTGGTTGGATTACGTGACGTACAGAAAGTGTCACCTGGACAGAAAATACGGATTGGAGTGAGTGGACAGCTGAACTGTGACACACAGAATGGCTCCACACTGCTATGTGAAATGGATTTGTATCACTGAGCTAAAAAAACAAAAAAAATATTTTTTTTATATATTTTTTTACATATATTTTTTTGTAGTTTTTTTTTTTTTGGAACGTGACATGCAGAAACTATCGTAGACCTAACTCACACCCTATTAATGGTGGCTATTTTGACTGCGACCCAGATAAATGTCGCACAGAGATTTTTGTGATCAAGCTATATAAGTGAGAGCAAAAGACCTGGTTGGATTACGTGACGTACAGAAAGTGTCACCTGGACAGAAAATACGGATTGGAGTGAGTGGACAGCTGAACTGTGACACACAGAATGGTTCCACACTGCTGTGTGAAATGGATTTGTATCACGGAGCTAAAACAACAAAAAAAACTATTTTTTTATATATTTTTTTATATATTTTTTTGTAGTTTTGTTTTTTTTGGAACGTGACGTGCAGAAACTATAGTAGACCTAACTCACACCCTGTTAATGGTGGCTATTTTGACTGCGACCCAGACAAATGTCGCACAGAGATTTTTGTGATCAAGCTATATACGTGAGAGCAAAAGACCTGGTTGGATTACGTGACGTACAGAAAGTGTCACCTGGACAGAAAATACGGATTGGAGTGAGTGGACAGCTGAACTGTGACACACAGAATGGTTCCACACTGCTGTGTGAAATGGATTTGTATCACTGAGCTAAAACAACAAAAAAACTATTTTTTTATATATTTTTTTTAATATTTTTTTTTTGTAGTTTTGTTTTTTTTGGAACGTGATGTGCAGAAACTATCGTAGACCTAACTCACACCCTGTTACTGGTGGCTATTTTGACTGCGACTCAGACAAATGTCGCACAGAGATTTTTGGGATCAAGCTATATACGTGAGAGCAAAAGACCTGGTTGGATTAAGTGATGTACAGACAGTGTCACCTGGACAGAAAATAGTGAGTGTACTGAACTGTGACACACAGAATGGTTCCACACTGCTGTGTGCAATGGATTTGTATCACTGAGATATAACAATTAAAAAAAAAGGGTATTATATATGGCGATAGCTGCACTACTAGTGCCAGCCAGCCAGCCAAGCCAGGAGACAAAAAAAAAATTTCTTCTATCCCTTAGAAGGGCTGTTGGGTTCTTTGTGGGTGATTCCTCCCTAACAGAGAACTAAATGCAGGCCCTAACACACTCCCTGAAACGCAGCAGCTCTATCCCTAACGACATCCAGACAGCATCTGAGCCGAGCACCGTGGCCAGTCACTAGTATATTCCAGGGTCACCTGATCAGGCCAGCCAACCCCTGCTATCGACATGTAAGGGCCCCACGTGATGCTGGGTGTACCGCAGAGTCTCCTGGCTTGTGATTGGCTGAGTTTATACCCTAATACTCGAACGAGCACCAAGCTCGGACGAGTATGCTCGCTCATCTCTACTGATGACCTATCCTATGGATAGGTCACAGGAGCGCCAGTGCCGTCTCAAACAGCTGATTGGCAGGGGTCCAGGATGTCGTTTCCCCACCAATCAAATACTGATGACCTATGCAGAGGATAGTTCACCAGTATTAAAGTATTGGAAAACCCTTTTAAGTAAAAATGTTGTCATACATTTAGGGCAAAATTACTAGATGAAAATCAGTACTGCAAAAATGCATGCAATATCAACTGGAACAATCTGTAAAAGTGAAAACTTGAACAAAGATCCTATATGCACTATATGGAGTTATGGACAAAAATATTGGGACCTCTACAAATTTCAATCACAGGCAATGGCATACCTTCAATGGAGGTAGACCACACAACTGCTATGGGGCCTGTGGGTAGAGGGGTTCTGGCACCAAACTAACTGCTTCTTCTCTTCCCCATGTGAAATCATTTTTACACATCTAACACTGGGGGAGCTCAATGCAAAGAGATTATTACAGATTCCAAGGCAACTGCATACATTTATACACACTAGGCTCCTCCTGGTGGCTACAGGCAGCCAGCTTTGTAAGAGATTGGAAGCAGATTTATTGATGTATTTATGCCAGTTGTCTGATGTAAATACACTGTGAAATATACTGTTCAGAATGAGCATCATACTTATTACGTACCTGTTCCACCTTTTCCAACATAATAGTTGGATAAATTGGGTGAGGCCAATGGAGACTTTTATTTATTACAGTTTGTATCCGTCTTAGATCTGATATTTCCTTTTAATATCAAGACTTTCATGTCTGTGATGTTGTGGTTATGGCTTCAAAAGTGTTTCTGTACAGATATTTTTTATTTTGTGGCAATAAGTTCATGCTTGTTCTAAACTTTTGACCAGTTTCACTGACAAAGAGACCCCAATAGGATATATATCACACATTACATATAATCAATAGACCACATTTGGCATAGTGTAGGTGAAGGTACCTGGGATTCTTTCTGTAGTCCTGATGTGTATTGGGAATCTATACCTATTTTGTTTGATTGCTATCAATGATCTTTCTGAGATTAGGTGGCTGCGTATAGTACCGGAGAAGGGGGGGGGGGGGTATTTGGAAATAACGATTTCAGATGGTCATCTTTTTTGTAGTACTCTATGTAGTTTTCAAGCAACCTCTCCAGATTTGGGTTGTAGGTGACGATTAAAGGCATCAATGGTTTTCTTGTTTTGCATCATAGGAGCTTATTTCTTTGTAATCTGGTGGCTTTGGCAATTTGGTTTTCCACTGTAGTTGAATAGCATCCCTGATTCATGAAATTGGCCAAAAGCTTAGAAGAATAAATTCTCATCACCACACAATAAAAGAAGAAACATCTGCTTGTACCAAAACATTTTTGCAGCCATGACCACAACATCACATAGCTGGAAGTCTTCATATTAACCCCTTAACACATAATGCTGTGCATGTATCGTATGTGGCAGGTACCGGCTGCATCATACAGCCAGCACCCGGTGGCAATGACGGAGAAAGGCAACCCCATCATTTAACCCTTCAGATACCGCAATCAATGCTGATCCTTGCATCTGTGGAGTTAGAGAGAGTGATGCGGCTCCCTCTACCTTCTGATCTGAGTCACCGCAGTGTAATCATGAGGCTCTGATTGGTTACAATGGCTAGATGCTTGTGAAGCCTTCCATGGCTGCCATAGTAAAGCTCCCTGCTGCTGTGTGCTCAAGACACAGTGCAGCATGGACAGTGAAAAAATCCTATTCACCCTAATATATGCTAGGGAGGCTCGTTCCTGTGGCGGCTTGCTGTGTATATATATCAGGGGACAATAAAACTTTCACAATCCTTATCTGTAACTGCTAGAACAATTTACTGCTACAACTGTCTGTTTACTAACCCTTTTAAAATTGATCTGCTTTACATCACTTGTATCAACTCACTATTCCTTTGTACTTTTGTGTTTAAATATGTAATTCCTCAGATACTATGTTATAACCTGCCTGAGAAAGAGACTTGAGTAGTCTCGAAAGCTTGCAATTTTGTCATTATCTTTTTAACCACTAAGGAATCTTATTTTTATATCTTATATTTACTGATACAAAGATATTTTTTTTACTTGTCCCCAGCGGGGCACACAGCCTAAATTCTCTATGTCTTTGAAGTGCAGGAGCAAACTGGAGAACCCCAGGGAGACCCATGGAAACATGGGCAAACATACAAACTCCATTTAGATGTTGACTCAGCACTGCAAGGCATCAGTGCTAACCACTGAGCCACTGAGCTGGAATATCTAGATGGGAAGAAATTTCACAATGTGGCATTTTTGCAATCATGGCATCCTATTATCTCTTTCTAACAAAGCTAAAACCAGCCCTGTGCCTCACGTAGATCCAGAGAACTCCCCTTCTGTGGCTCTGCTAGATTTATATCAAGCTGGGAGCTCAAGGGGAGTGTTCTTTCTGCTGCAGCTCTCTCCCTATCACAGCTCAGGGGACAGTTGAAGAATGACCAACTCAGTGATCCGGCAAAAGAAGTAAGAAAAAAAAAAACAGGTGGCACTATACAGATACATTTGGCTATGATAAATGTTCAATTACATGCAATTACAAAAGTATTCAGATCCAGGTGCTGGTTTGAAAACTGTAAAATATTTTTTGTGGAACAATCCTTTAAGAGATGTGTCCCTATGACTTGTGGTCACAGGAGAAACAAGAAAATAGGAACAGTAAAGGGGTTTTCCAGGAGTTTCCTCTGGATAGATCATCAGTATCTGATTGGGGGAGGGGGGGGTCTGACAACCATGCTGTTTGAGAAGGCACCGGAGCTCACAGAAGCAGTCTTCTTGCAGAAAACCAAGCACAATGCTGTACATTGTATATTGGCTGTGCTTGGCATCGCAGTTCCGTCCCATTCACTTCAATGGGGCTGAGCTGCACCTAGGCCATGTGACCAATAAACATTATGTCATATGGCCTAGAAAAAACTGGAGAAGACCGCAGCACTACTACGAGCACTGATGTCTTCTCAAACAGCTGGTCATCGGGGGTCCCAGGTGTCAGACCCCAAATGATCAAATGCTGATGACCTCCCAGAAAACCCCTTTAAATAAAATAGTTTTAATATGCAATGAAGCATTATTCTTTCTGGAGCCCCCGATGCAAATTTGAGCAAAGCCTGACAATAATAAATGTCAAAGGAATGCTAAAATATATTTTTTTTAAATCATACAGCATATTAAGTGTTTGTATGTGAATATTCTGTGTAACATTAAAAAAAAACAGGTAGATGGTTTTCTGGCTATAATTGCAGTAACTCCATGTATTCTACTTCCCGTTCTGGCTCTTTTTTTCCTTCTTTTGTTTGAAAATTTAGCACTGCAAAAAAACCTCACTTGACTTTATTAAAGGGAATGTATAATCAGAAAATGACCTGCTGTTTAACATATACATATCATTGGGTTCAGGTCTGGTGACTGTGGAGGCCAGGTCATGGGGCGGTCCTCATGTGAGCCAGTTTCTTTGTAGCACTTGATGGTTTTTGCGACTGCACTTGGGGACACTTTCAAAGTTTTCCCAATTTTTCGTACTGACTGACCTTCATTTCTTAAAGTAATGATGGCCACTCGTTTTTCTTTACTTAGCTGCTTTTTTTCTTGCCATAATACAAATTCTAACAGTCTATTCAGTAGGACTATCAGCTGTGTATCCACCTGACTTCTGCCCAACATAACTCATGGTCCCAACCCCATTTATAAGGCAAGAAATCCCACTTATTAAACCTGACAGGGCACACCTGTGAAGTGAAAACCATTTCAGGTGACTACCTCTTGAAGCTCATCAAGAGAATGCCAAGAGTGTGCAAAGCAGTAATCAAAGCAAAAGGTGGCTACTTTGAAGAACCTAGAATATAAGACATATTTTCAGTTGTTTCACACTTTTTTGTTAAGTATATAATTCCACATGTGTTAATTCATAGTTTTGATGCCTTCAGTGTGAATCTACAATTTTCATAGTCATGAAAATACAGAAAACTCTTTGAATGAGAAGGTGTTTCCAAACTTTTGGTCTGTACTGTACATAATAAAGAAAAAAATCCTGCAGTTTTCGTAATGGCCATTATGTCTAATAATTTGCGACACTTCTGGGTTTATACAGATCACTTTACTGCAGTTAACTCATTCTAATCCTGCCTGTAACGCTATCACCTCTGTGAAGACAGGATCCCCCATTCACAATGAACAATTGTCGAAGCTTATCTATTCTTTCTTTGTACACTGACCACAGGGTATGCACGGGTCATAGGGTATGCCTAGAAAACTCTCCCATGTAAGTCAATAGGATCCCCTATGTCCATTGTGTCTATTGCCCATGGGGCTGCCGTAAAGCAATTTTCTAAATGCTGTTAAGAACAGCTCAGGCAAGATGGACTCTCCCATAATCATGTTCAGGAAATACAGTAAAAATAATCCACAATCAGAAAGAAGTTTAGAAAAAAGGAGATGTGCTACTATCTGATTTTAACTGGCAGATAACATTTTTGTTGACACGTTTCCTTTAAAGTTCCTTTACACTGCTCAATTCCTTCCTGGCAATCACTTGTTTGTCAGTGAAGGAACCCACTGCATTTACTTGCAGCGATCTCCTCCACAGTATGGGAAGGAGCGATTGCTAATGCCATCACTCATCTCCATACAGAATCATTGTTTGCTGGCAGCAGAGTGCTGTTTAGACAGCATGATCTGCTGTCAGCAAACGATAACTTAGGTGACCACAAACTATCTTATTACCCAATGAACAAGTGTTTCACTGGCAAATAATTGCTAATGAACGTTCCTACAAGCAGAGCATTCACTGTAGCCAGAGAGGGAAGGGGGATGAGTGACTCAATTAGAGCATCACACATTACACATAAAGTGAAATGCTCTTCTAGCTATAATAGAACAATAAAGCTGTCATACTGTTGTGGTCAAGTGATAGGAGGAAAGGTTTAGTCTGAAATAGACCAAACACAAAAAAGGACCATAAATAGGTGCCAATATGAATATTTTTTTACTAGCTGGTGGAACTACCAGCAATATAACAATGAAACAATAGTAAGATAAAATATATAAGAAGCGATTTAGTACTAATAGCACAAGTCTTGGTAATTTGTTTAAGGTAAAACACACTTAATTCAATGTGATGCGTACCGTTAAAGATAAAAATAAAATCAGATTCCAATGGAATAGTAAGAACAATGGAATAATAAAAACAATTCAGAGCTGTACTCACTCTACAGGGGGGGATGTCTCTCGGATAAAGCTCAAGACACCTTGAGACAGAGCCCCCCCAAGCCAGGTTCACTTCTAGAGTCTTAGGATTTGATGATGGCAACAAAACCGCTTCATATTCAATCCCTTTATTTTCCAATAACTACTACAAATTAAAATACTGTTGTGGTGCCGCACTTGCTAGCTTCACTATACAGTAATAACATAACTATATATTAATAAATAATCACCCAACACAGATTTTGGATGGAAGTTCCAGCAGCGTATCCTTTTAATAATTGATGAATCTAGACCTAACCAAGCCGCTTCAGTAGCAGCACCAATCCTGAATGAGTGGGAAGAAAAACGCTCAATTCGATAAATTAAAAAGCTGAAAACATTTCTTAAGGACAGAATTTAATTGAAACGTATAAACAGAACTACCATTGGCATGAATGAAAAAGCAACCTGACATTGCCGGATGAACAGGAGAATCAATCTCAAACACACTGACTCGACAAACAACAGAACCATGAAAATGACCCAACTTTTGCCTCAACCTAGCTGATCATTCTTCGATCTCCTTATAAAAATAAACAAAGAACACACATCAAAATGTACATCACTATGCAACACAGAGGCCAAGGATCTTTTATTATGCGTCATTAACTTGCCAATACAAAAAGCACCAAAAAATGTCCAAAGAAAAATGACTCTAAACAAAATGAACTCATAGGCTGAAAATGTGACATTCTGATTAATGGAACTAAATCCTACCATCCTTAACCAAACAACATAAAAACTTAAGAAAACAACTCAAATCCTGGTCAAAGCTATCATTACCATTTAGAGTACACAAATAACACCACTGACACCAGGCAACATGATTTTTAACAGTATTAGGAGCTAAAGAATACTGAATATGCTTACTTATTAACCCTTAGCATACCAGAGTTTTTCTGTCCCTTGGGATACCGGAGCCCTTTCTGTCTGAGGAACCAACTAAAATAAACAATACCACTGCACGCGAGAGAGTCAGCTACGTTATTTATCCTTACTTGCAATATAACTAGCCTTAAGCCAAATATGTAACTCTAAACACTGATGGACTAAATATCATATTAATTTTAAAAACAACCTCACAATGGGATGAAAGACTATTTATGACAAATAAAACCCCTTGATTATCAGAATGAACCAAAACTCATCTATTTTTTTGTATACAGTCATGGCCAAAAGTTTTGAGAATGATACAAATATTAATTTTTACAAAGTCTACTGCTTCAGTTTTTATAATGGCAATTTGCATATACTCCAGAATGTTATAAAGAGTGATCAGCTTAACAGCAATTACTTGCAAAGTCAATATTTGCCTGGAAAATGAACTTTATCCCCCAAAACACATTTCAACATCATTGCAGCCCTGCCTTAAAAGGACCAGCTAACATCATTTCAGTGATTGCTCCATTAACACAGGTGTGGGTGTTGATGAGGACAGGGCTGGAGATTAATCTGTCATGATTAAGTAAGAATGACACCACTGGACACTTTAAAAGGAGGCTGGTGCTTGGCATCATTGTTTCTCTTCTGTTAACCATGGTTATCTCTAAAGAAACACGTGCAGTCATCATTGCACTGCACAAAAATGGCCTAACAGGGAAGAGTATCGCAGCTAGAAAGATTGCACCTCAGTCCACAATCTATTGCATCATCAAGAACTTCAAGGAGAGAGGTTCCATTGTTGCCAAAAAGGCTCCAGGGCGCCCAAGAAAGACCAGCAAGCGCCAGGACCGTCTCTTAAAAGTGTTTCAGCTGCAGGATCGGGCTACCAGCAGTGCAGAGCTTTCTCAGGAATGGCAGCAGGCAGGTGTGAGTGCATCTGCACGCACTGTGAGGCGGAGACTCTTGGAGCAAGGCCAGGTCTCAAGGAGGGCAGCAAAGAAGCCACTTCTCTCCAGAAAAAAACATCAGGGACAGACTGATATTCTGCAAAAGGTACAGGGAGTGGACTGCTGAGGACTGGAGTAAAGTCATTTTCTCTGATGAATCCCCTTTTCGATTGTTTGGGACATCTGGAAAACAGCTTATTCGGTGAAGACGAGGTGAGCGCTACCACCAGTCTTGTCTCATGCCAACTGTAAAGCATCCAGAAACCATTCATGTGAGGGGTTGCTTCTTAGCCAAGGGAATCGGCTCTCTCACAATCTTGCCTAAAAACACAGCCATGAATAAAGAATGGTACCAGAATGTCCTCCGAGAGCAACTTCTCCCAACCGTCCAAGAGCAGTTTGGCGATCAACAATGCCTTTTCCAGCATGATGGAGCACCTTGCCATAAAGCAAAGGTGATAACTAAATGGCTCAGGGAACAAAACATAGAGATTTTGGGTCCATGGCCTGGAAACTCCCCAGATCTTAATCCCATTGAGAACTTGTGGTCAATCATCAAGAGACGGGTGGACAAACAAAAAACTACAAATTCTGACAAAATGCAAGCATTGATTGTGCAAGAATGGACTGCTATCAGTCAGGATTTGGTCCAGAAGTTGATTGAGAGCATGCCAGGGAGAATTGCAGAGGTCCTGAAGAAGAAGGGTCAACACTGAAAATATTGACTTGCTGCATTAACTCATTCTGTCAATATAAGCTTTTGTTACTCATAATATGATTGCAATTATATTTCTGTACACACATAAAAACCAGAGGGCAGCAGATCATGTGAAAATATAATATTTGTGTCATTCTCAAAACTTTTGGCCATGACTGTAGATGACCCCACTGCTCTAATTCTACCAAAATCGCAATTAATTCTAATACAACTAAATTGGTCAAACCGTTAACCCACCAAGACTCAGCAGACCAGTGATCATCAAAAACTGCACCATAACTGACAGCCCCAGATGTGTCTGTATAGACACCCAACAAATCAGCATCAACAAAATCCTGCTGCCATATAGTAAAACTAGTGATGAGCAAAGCAAGCTTCAGATCCTAGGAGAAAACCCCCATCAGTGAACATTTATCAAAATAATAATCATCAAAATAAAAATGAATTAACCCCTTCTACCCTAGGTTCTTGGAGAGGAATCTGAGGAGTTTGAACTAGAAAGTGAAGTAGAAAAATCTGTCCAGGTAAAAGTCTTTTAAAACTATTTTACATTGTGCTTCAAAAGTCAAAATAATGATTACTCATAATTTATATTATTTTCAAGAAGAAAGTTTGGATGAGGCAAGCAGAGAATTTGAAAGTACAGCATCCACAAATCAAACTAGACCTGTAAATTTGACATTATTTGCCCAAATCAAAGCCCCGGTGAAGATCCATTGTATTATCTTCAATCATGTCAAACCACAATTTACAGTCGTTTAATTTGATATTGTTTTAGCAATTGACAGCGCTCCTTGCAAGATTGAGGGAGGGTGTCTCCATCAACTTTTCAAAATGACCCACAATGGGGGCCATATGAAGAACGTCCAGGTCCTGGAAAACACTAATTGTTGAAAATGCGGAAACTGTAAAAAAAATGCCCAGATTGGAAGAAAGTTTATGCTGCCATGAGTACAACCAAATGTCTTGTTTTTGGTAGAGGTTTCCTGTGTTACTCAACATAAATTTTTTATCACCAAAGTGATTGATTGCAGTTATCTGGTCAAACTAATAGAATACGATGCCCAAATCACTCAAAGGGGATTTGAACATGAGAATCAGTCTGTAAATGTTTTTAACCCTTTCACGCCCAGCGCCGTAATAGTACGGCGCTGCGTGAAGGGGCTTGACGCTCAGCGCCATAGTAGTACGGCACGCTGACCAGCTGTAGGGGGCCGACTGTTCCCACTGATGCGGGCGTATTAACCCTCGATGTGCCGCGGTCAGCGCTGACTGCGGCACATGCGATGCGGGCGTGGGCAGAGAGAGTCCATCGGGTCCCTGCGCTGCTGTGACGGGGACCCGATGGCTTGGATGGCAGCCCGATGCCTTCCTTAGGCATCATGGCTGCCATCCCTGCGTGCCAGTGCGATCCAGCCCCCTGGATCGCACAGGAAGCAGGCTGTAAGTGTATTACATTGAGTAATACACTTACAGCCAATGCATTACAATACAACAGTATCGTAATGCATTGTAAAGGGGATCAGACCCCCAAAAGTTAAATAAAGTGAAAAAAAGTGAAAAAAAGTAAAAAAAAATAAAGTTTTACAAAAAATAAAAGTTTCAAGTTAAAAAAAAAAGAAAGCACACTTTCCCAAAATAAAGTTTAAAAAAATTGTGAAAATAAAGGGAAAAAAAGAAAAGTATACCTATTAGGTATCGCCGCGTCCGTATCAACCGGCTCTATAAAAATATCTCATCATCCACCCCGCCGGGTGAACGCAGTAAAAAAAAAAAACAGTGCCAAAACAGACATTTTTTGGTCACCTTCCCTCACAAAAAGTGTAATAGCAGGTGATCAAAAAGGCGTATTTACCCCAAAATGGTACCAATCAAACCGTCATCTTGTCCCGCAAAAAATGATACCCTACCTAAGACAATCACCCAAAAATTTTAAAAAATATGGCTCTCAGAAAATAGCAACACAAAAAAAGATTTTATTCTTTTCAAAAATGCATCTAATGTGTAAAACTTTCCAAAAATAAAAATGTTAGACATATTGGGTATCGCCGCGTCTATATAAAAATATTACATGAGATGGCCCCCGAGGTGAATGCTGTAAAAAAAATGTAAAAAAAAAAAACATGCCAAAACAAAAAAAAAGAAAAAAAATATGGCTCTTAGAAAATAGCAACACAAAAAAAAGATTTTATTCTGTTCAAAAATAAATCTAATGTGTAAAATTTAATATAAATAAAAATGGTAGGTAATACCAAGTGATCAAAAAGTCTTATGTACCCCAAAATGGTACCAATGAAAACGTCACCTCATCCCGCAAAAAATGAGCCCCCACATAAGACAATAACTCAAAAAAATAAAAATCAATGGCACCCGCAAACCAAACCATCAAAATCTGTGCTGCAAAATCCATATGGCGCTCCTTCTGTTCTGAGTCCTGCCATGTGCCCCCACAGCAGTTTACCACCACATATGGGGTGTTGCCGTATTCAGGAGAAAATGGGGAACAAATTATGGGGTGCTTGTCTCCTGTTACCTCTTGTGAAAATGAAAAATTTGGGGCTAAAGCAACATTTTATTGGAAGAAATTAAACTTTTCATTTTCACAGCCAAGTGTTTCCAAAATCCGTAAAACGCTTAGGGGGTCAAAGTGGTCAGTACCCCCTTTAATATATTCTTTGAAGGGTGTAGTTTCCAAAATGGGGTCACTTTTTGAGGGTACATTCTGTTTTTAGAAAAACATATTTGGTGTAGTATTAATTCTTTGCGATCTGGTTTTGGTACTGAAGCAATATTTGTTGGTAGTTCCACAGCTTTCGGAAGCCAAGAATGGACTAGTTCTTGTCTGAGAACACGTATGACATCTTCCAGATCTCCAACATGAATTCCTGGGAGGTTGGCTCATAAATAGTCTTTACCACCCATGCCTTTCGCCCTTTTGAAAATTCAACACAATGTCTACAAGTGCCTTCGGGGTCACTAGCAGTGGCATGTTTCACAAATGCTCTTACTCTATCCACATTTCGGTTGTGATCCAGGGCGGCTAGTTGTGAACACGCCATCATGGCATCTATGTAGTAGTGTATTCCTTTGGACCGATATTTGAGACAGACACTGCAGTATATCTCCAGTTCACAGAAGCAGAAGCAGGTGATATGTTTTAGATCTCTTTGTAGGGTTGAATTTAGTACAATTTCGCTAAGGAGATCCATAGCTGGGGAATCAACAGTGAGCCATTTGGTGTTTGTAATTTTGTCTTCACTAAGGGGACCACGAGAGCAAGATGGAAAATCTATCGGTTCAGTCCATTCATGTAGATTGGTCACATGATTCAATAAAGAATTCCATCTCATCACAAGCTGTGCACCATCTTCCCCACAAGTTCGAGCTGACCACCACATATGCTTCTACACTGCTGGCACCCAATGGGCTAAGATGGCTCTGCTTCCGTTCTTTGAGGCTACAAGCACCTTATTTCCTACTGATTTTGCCAGGTGCCACACATCAAATTGATGGTTAATATTGGAATAATTTTCACGCAGCACCTTATGTACGGACATATGTCAGTCTGTGGCAATTAGATGGATGTCAATGCCCTGCTGTAAAAGGTAATCTACATCGTTTTTTAGCCTGACTTTGTTAAGACCGACCAATGATAGTGGTGGTACTACCTGTTCTATTGTAAAGCTTACAATGTTTTTTTGGCGCAAAATCCATCAAAGAATATATGCAGTACTTTGCAGAGAATCCAGGACTATTGATTGTCCATCCCCGACAGCCAAACTGAGTATTGTTTGATTTCGAATAACACTTGTTTTTGCTATTTTCTCCAATGATAATCAATTGCCGGAAAAATAATTTTTTTCTGATTCTCATAGTGGCTGGACTTTCCAATAACCTGCACTTTTAAGATGTTGAGGAAAAGCTTTATTTTGAGGAAACTAGAACCACTTAGGACCACTGTTGCCGATAACAGAATATTTGGCTTACGTCTATGTTTAGGTTGGCTTTTCCACAGTTTAATAATATTACCATTTGCACATTTCGCTGTTACACTGATCATGCTACCAATTTTTTTTTTGTAAATGATACTAACTTTGCATTACACCTCAATTTTGATTGGCAAGGTACAAGGGATAACAGTAGATGTAAAGAACAATTGAAAACAAGATTTTATCCTCCTTTGCATGGCTAATACAGTCATGCTCCAGATCTTCAAATTCTTCTGTATCGGTTGTATCCTCGTCACTATGGACCACAAAACTCTATTTCAGATTCAGAAGGGTGGGAAGTTTCGTTCTCAGAGTCCTCTACAGTAGTCGCTGATGGCTTGACTGTATCTTCCTCTATGTCCTCCGCTCTATGTTCTTCAGCCACCTCCGGACTCATTATTGGCGATAAGTCTTCAAAGTCTTATAAAATGGTCAACAGCTGTACTCTGGTTAAATCATCATTGCCCGCATGTTTAAAGGTATAACCAGGCAGATTTGTCTCTAGGACGTTAGAAGATTTTGCTGTTGTTTGGTTTTCAAAGGCATTGAAGTCCTCAGGAATTGAGAACTTATTGTGCCAGTTTCTGTTCTTGGCTCTGTTGTAAATTCTTCCTCCATTGCCAGATTTATTGGCAAGAGTGTAGTTGTTGAAGACAAACCTGTTTGTTGTTGATTGGAAGATTTAGTCTTTTTTTTCTGAGGCCTTTGAGGGGGGGATTGATTTTTTTCATTTTCCGAATCTGTACTTGATTCGCATAAGAATTTTTCAGGGTCCACTAAAGAAATTGTGTCTTCCATAACCGTTTGTGTGGCAACTCTTCCACTGATTGGACGCATCTATGTTGTCTTTTAAAATAAGTTTGAATTTGTTTGTCTCTGTGAAACTTGTAATGATCTATATTCACGGCAAATGACCTGGTATGTGAATAAGGTTGTGGATTATTCACATTTTGTAGATCCATTCTTCCTGGACTAAGTTGTGAAAAAGAGGTAGAAGTGGCAGCGATGTCATCAGACCTGAATTAATAGTCATGTTCGAAGTCTGGAAATATGCTTGGTGGATAAAGAACACTGACTTATTGGGCAATTAACGATTACATCTGTAAACTGTTGTTCCCTGGGCTGATATTGAGCCACATATTATTCCAAAGACATGGTTGTGGTGCCTCCAAGGGACAAACTGGTTCCATTGGTGGTGGCAGGAGCAATACGGTTTTGTCTAATAAGTTTCCTTTTTGGTACTGCCTGGTCCTGAGACTGGCATCTTTTAGTTGTATCTTTCACTTGTCTTCCTGAAATAGTAGTTTTAAAGGTGATATTTGTTAGTAATAAATTTTGTTCCACAAATTGGTAATAAGAAACTGATGATGTAGTCGTTGTGACTGTGTTGGTCATATTTTCCGTCATTGTAGTAGTTGAGCCTGTGCTAGCACTCGAACAAGGAATTGTGTTTGTGGCTAGTGACATAGATTGTGTTATTAAAAAATAATAACTGAGAGCAGCACCTGATACCTTTCAGACCATTAGTGGAATGCAACAGCCAATTCAACCCTTAGATCCATTAGGGTCATCCATATAGTATCCACAAAATCTACAACAGCAGCATCTCCACAAAAACGTATTTATTCTTCAAAAAGTCATCAGAACATGTGCAAAAATCGCCAATAAAGTGCAACGTTTCGGTTACATGGTAACCTTTCTCAAGCAGATTATGTTATTGTGTCATCTATAGATTGTGTTATTGTCTGCCGGCTACTACTTGGCAGTTCCTGGAATTCTGAGGTTTGTTGCAAAACTATGGGTTGGAAAGGAAACATAGAGGGAATAGCATTTGAAGTCAATCTTCAACGGTCTTCGTGATGAGTGTACGCATCATTTGCAAAATTTAACACATTGAATAACACATTCAATAGTTGTCATACAGTGTGTCCTCCTTCACTTTCTGATCCATTTCTTCAAGATTATCAGGGTACTTTCCTGTTTGACAAAGCCATTGGCGTATTCTTTCCACATCCCGAGGAATGGAATGGAGGATGACGGAACGGTCTCGTCTTTTTTGAGTGGTCTACATGTGGTTACATCCATGCACAATACAAGACTATATTCTGATAGAAAAAAAAATCACGGTCAGTCTACAATAAGAAAGTTTTAAAGTGTTCTAGATTACACAGAGGGCCACAAAACCCACATGTATCGATCAACAGGCGACAGTACTACCTACATAATGGATCATGATCACAATTTTTTGATCATCAAAAACATATGTGGTTTTACATTGGTTATAAAGAGACCGGTTCACTAGAATGGTTACAGAACCATACTATCCAGTCCGCACTGCAAGACTGTTGAATCACGGACCAAAATCACAAAAAATCAATCTGGATTGTTTTCATGTACTACACAAACGTGACGCCACAATGCATCATATTTTGCCAATTTCTGGCATGTTAAGTTACTGAAAATCTGGCAGAAATGTTGTCTGGGAGTGCATTTAGACAACAATTATTTGAACGCATGGGATTTAATTCAGTATACCCCAATTTGGATTTCCACTATACTAAGAAAAAAAAATTATCCAAACTAGATTATGTTGGTAAGGTTATTTAAAAAAAATAAATGTATAAAGGGCTCTTGCACATAAGCAAAATAGATCAGTGGCCATGCATCGAATAACGTTCCACATTATACGGGTATTGGCCACGTGCAATTTCTATCACAGATGCGGACCCATGAACGAAGATAGGACCTATTCTATCTATTGGTGTGTATAAGAACTAACCTGAAAGCCTACTGAAGTAATTCGTATTTTTTTTTTTTTTTATAAACTTTGTTAACCCTTTATGTATTCCACAAGAATTAAAGGAAAATGAACATGAAATTTCTAAATGTCAATTTTTTGGCAGATTTTCCATTTTAATTATTTTTTTCTGTAACACATGAAGGGTTAACAGCCAAGCAAAACTCAATATCCTGATATACCCAATTACCCTGATTCTGCAGTTTACAAAAACACCCCACATTTTGTGGTAAACTGCATGGTTTTTGAGAGGCAGATTTTGCTGGACTGATATTTAAACACCATGCCCCAGTAGAAACACTCAAAAAGTGACACCATTTTGGAAACTATGGGATCAGGCGAAAGTTTTATTGACACTATTTTGGGGTACATATGATTTTTGATCTCTCTATATTACGCTTTTTGTGAGGCAAGGTTACCAAAAAATGGCTGTTCTGGTTCACAGTTTTAATTTTTTGTTTTTTACAATGTTCATCTGACAGGTTAGATCATGGGATATTTTTATAGAGCAGGTTGTTAAGGATGATATAATATCAAATATGTCAACTTTTTTGTTTGCTAGTTTCAGTTTTATATAGTAAAGCATTTTTTTATTGATGGTTGGAGTAAGGTCTCTTTCACACAAACTAAATGGATTGTGTCATGATGCGTTCAATGAAACTCGCACCATTTCGCAAGCATGTTCAGTCAGTTTTGTCTACCATTGCATTCAGTTGTTCAGTTTTTTTCCATGCAAGTTCAAAAGGTTTACAAACAACATCTCCTCTTAACTATCTGAAAAATGCATTGTACCCTGACTGCTTTCACTGAAGCCCCATTCATTTCAATGGGGCCAGGGCTATAAAAACGCAGAATATAGAACATGCTGCATTATACACACAACTCAGAACTGAAGCATGAAAACACTAAAAAAAACACAAACACTTTTGGAAAAAAAACTTTTTCTTGTCTGATCCCCCTTGTCTGAACTTTTTATAGTTATATCTTTGAAGATATGTGAAGGGCTTATTTTTTGCAGGACAATCTGTACTTTTTGCCAGTACCATTTTGGGGTGTATATGACTTTTTGATCACTTTTTATTAAATTATTTGGGGAAGAAAACTGAAGAAAAAATGGCAAATCAGCAATTTTTCTGTTTTTTTTTCTTTTACACCATTCATTGTATGGGATAATGTTTTTAATCCTTTAATAGTATGGACGTTTTCACATGTGGCTATGTCCATGATATTATTTTTTAAAATTATTTTGATTTTGTGGAAAAGGGGGTGATTTGAATATATATTTTCAAAACGTTTTTTTAACTTTTTGTTAGGTCCCCAAGTGGACCCCAAACTGAAATCATAAGATTGCAATTTGTATAGAATAATGGAATTCGCCACATTACACATCAGTGCTGCCACCTGCTGGCCTGAACTGCAGGTTCATTACTGTAAAGGAACATCTTCCCCAATCTCCGTGCATGTATGGCGGATGTTGTAAAGGGGATAAAAGAGCGGGAGCAGTAGATTAAAAATGGTAGGTGCGGTTAAACAGACACATATTGAAAACATGATAAACTGATATATTTTCAATAAAACCATACTTTTATTGTGATTTTAATGAAACTATTATTAACCCTTATATGTAACCACTGAATTGGAGTAACTATTACAGCCTTTAGGCTGTGAAAAAAAGATATTATGCAGGTGGGCTGTCTGTTTTGAGCTGCACTGCTTAGCAGCTAGAGATGCCACTCTTCTCTTGTAGTTCCTCTAGTGCAGGGATGTTCAACCTGCGGGGCTTCAGCTGTTGCAAAACTACAACTCCCATCATGCCTGGACAACCTATAGTAGGGCATTGTGGGAGTTGTAGTTTTACAACAGCTGGAGGCAGGGGCGTAGCTAAAAGCTCATGGGCCCTGGTGCAAGAGTTCAGCTTGGGCCCCCCCCCTGTTCATGTGAATGTAGTCTAATACAGCGCCCCATACCTCTTACATCCAGTATAATACAGCGCCCCATGCCTCTTACATCCAGTGAAGTCTCCTCTGATGTAGATCTTCTCTTTGCTCATCTTCTCCTTTCAGACCAGACGCCATTTTTCAGCCATTTCTCATCTCTGCAGTTTGACAGAAAAAAATCTTAGTTTATTACTTTTCCATCATCCTCCCATCTTCTGGACAAATAATCCTACCACCCCCAGTACTGTGCCACTAGTACCACACAGATAGTGCCCTTCAATAATTATTGGCACACAGTGTCCTAAAATAACTGCGCCCAGCAAATAGTGTCCCTGACAGTAATAGTGTAAACATAACATCCCCCAGAAATAACTGTGCTATGCTGATACTGTGCCAGGGTGCCTCCTACAGTAATAGTGTAAACATAACGCCCCCCAGAAATAACTGTGTTATGCTGATACTGTGCCAGGGTGCCCCCCACAGTAATAGTGCCCCCCAAAGTCCTAACTAATAATTCTCTGCCAGAGTGCACTTGTTAGTAATAGTGCCCCCAACAGTACTAATGTCCCCACTGTACCCCAGAAGCAATAATGCTTCCAATGTGCCAGTAAGAAGTGCCCCAATAATGTGCCAGAAGTGCCCCCAAAATTTCACCCCAATAATGTGCCAGTAAGAAGTGCTCCCCGCCCATAGATGGGGAAACGCCCCAATAATGCGCCAGAAGTTCCCCCCATTGATTCCCCCCAAAAATTATATGCCAGTAAGAAATGCCCCCAGTGCCCCCATGTGCCAGGAAGAAATGCCCCAGTGCCCCCATGTGCCAGAAAAATGCCCCCAGTGCCAGTAAAAATGCTCACAATGCTCCCATGCCATAAAGAAATGCCCCCAAGTCCCAGTAAGAACTGCCCCCAGTGCTAGTAAGAAATGCCCCCAGTGCCAGTAAGAAATGCCCCCCAGTGCCCTCATGTGCCAGTAAGAAATGCCCCCAGTGCCCCCATGTGCCAGTAAAAATGGCCCCAGTGCCTGTAATAATGCCCCCAGTGCAAATAAAAATGCCCCCAGTGCCCCCTTTTGCTGGTAAAAATGCCCCCATGTGCCAGTAAAAATGCCCCCATGTGCCAGTAAAAATGCCCCCAGTGCCCCCTTGTGCCAGTAAAAATGCCCCCAGTGCCCCCATGTGCCAGTAAAAATGCCCCCAGTGCCCCCATGTGCCAGTAAACATGCCCCCAGTGCCCCCATGTGCCAGTAAAAATGCCCCCAGTGCCCCCATGTGCCAGTAAAAATGCCCTCAGTGCCAGTAAAATGCCCCCAGTGCCAGTAAAAATGCCCCCAGTGCCCGCTTGTGCCGGTAAAAACGCCCCCATATGCCAGTAAAAATGCCCCCAGTGCCCCCATGTCCCAGTAAAAATGCCCCCAGTGCCAGTAAAATGCCCCCAGTGCCAATAAAAATGCCCCCATGTGCCCCTAAAAATGCCCCCAGTGCCCCCAATAGAGCTCCGGTCCGTGACTGCTACAATAAAAAAACAAAACACTTATACTTACCTCCATGGAGGTGGCCCGCGCTGTACGGCTCAGGCGGCGCGATGATGTCATCGCGCCGCCTGAGCCGGCCTCTGATAGGATGCAGAGGCCTCCCTCTGCCCTGCCGCCACCCCCCCCTCGGGGCCCCCCTGGCTTAGGGGCTCGGTCGCAACTGCTATAGCTACGCCACTGGCTGGAGGGACGCAGGTTGGGCATCCCTGCTCTAGTGCATGTAATGGAGCTGATAGTCTTTGTACTGAAGATTCAGTAAGAGCACATACTGCCTGTGTTATGTGGCTAATGTTGCGATCTGTCAGGCTTAATTTTAGTGATGTGGCTAGATAGTAACTGTTTGTAACTGTCTTTAATGGATGGAGATGAAAGGGGGATTTTATAGTGTTATGGACCAGTGGATGAACAATGGAGAATGACAGGAAACTGAATCCAGCCCAAGGGTGAGATATCTTACTTAAATAGTTATGGTGACAACCCTACTTTGTGCACCTCTCCTAAGCCTCCTAACACACAATTTTTCTAAAGAAAAAATGAATTTAAATATGGAATTCATTAATTTTCTATCCTCAAAAAAAAAACTAGATCCCCCTATATCCAGCATATAGGATTTAAATCCAGATACAAAAGATTCAGAAAAATAAAAAAACCTTGGTGTTTCAAAAATCCAAACCATCTCACTCCTTATTACACTGGGTCCAGATGGCTCAACCATAAAATAAGTACCACAAAATTTAGATGGTATATCTGACGCATGCTTGAAGGAAGCCATGGTTTGTCATATGTCCCCTCTGGGTTACCACCTTACTATGTCCATAAAAGAAAAAATATGGACAAGAGAATTTATTGACATCTACACTTTGCTTCCATTGTCTAAAGATACTACAAAAAATGATAAAAAGGATTCAAAAAATGAAGATAGACAAAAAGCTCAAAAAATAGATACATTTTTACCTGGATCCAAGCTTTCGTTATATATTCTGCAGTACTGGGGGAAAAACACCCTGAGCTATGCAGTGACCTACTCTATCATATGGATTCCATACTTGAAGCTTATCGCAATTTTGGTGGTAATGCATGGAATACTTATGATGAGATGTTTAGACAAAAGCTGGCAGTTCTGTGGGGTACAAAAGATGTGGGACTTTGACTTAACTTAATGCTTCCGCAAAGAACCCCTCTTTTTCTTCAATTTGGAAGCAACATACAATATACAAAAAGAGGCATCGGTTTCGCCTTTAATAAGAACCAATGTAGGTGGGCAAATAATTGCAAATATCAGCATGAATGCACCTTCTGCAATGGTTCCCAGTTTGTTTCAAAAAGATAGGTCTCTCAGGAACTGCCTGTGCTAAGGATTCTCACAGAAAAGGCCACGACCCCAGTGAGGTTACCAAAATTGTTCTTTCTACGACTTGTCTAACTTTTTTAGACATAGACATTGACATGCAATTTTGCATCCCCCTCGAAAAGATCAACAATTCAGTAATTGCTATTTTCAGTCTTTTATCTAGAATAAAAGACAACTAAAAGACCTTAAATCATTACTCGGCTCATTAAATTTCATTTCCAGAGTGATACCGATGGGTAGAATTTTTTTGAAACGTTTATACAGAGCTACTTAAGGAAAAACATCCCCATTTTCTCACATACGTTTGAAGAAACAACTAAATGATGATCTAAGAATATGGTTGGATTTTCTAGGCAACTTCAATGGCCATACCATTTGGCAAGAAGATTTTATTGACACAGATATGTTAAAATTAGCTACAGATGCAGTCGGTTCTGTAGGTTACGGAGCTATTTTCTTTCAATGTGGTCTGTCGAATGCTGGCCTAAAAATGAATAGACAGTGACCTTACTAAAAAATGTAGTTTTCATTGAATTATTCCCTGTTTTGGGTTCTTTAAATATTTGAAAAACACATTTCAAGAATAAAAGAATACTCCTCTCATCTGACAATAAAGGGGTTGTATTCACGTTAAACTGTTTGGCTTCAAAATCTGAACCAGTCATTACATTAGTTAGATAATTAGTTTTAATTTGCTTGGTTAACAACATTTGGATCAAAGCCAAATATGTACAAGGTAAGAGTAATTTAATAGCTGATGCTTTATCCCGCCAGAACATGTAATACTTCAGAGAATTAGTTCCAGACGCAGCTGAACTCTCTATGTCCTCCTCATCTTTGGAATAGAATTTAAAAATTATGGAAGATCTTTTGAGAAGCTCTTTAGCCGATAACACCTGGACAGCATACTCTACAGCTTGGAAGACGTGGACTGAATTCTGTGGCCTACATGACATATATAAGTTTAATTACCATATTTTTCACTTTAAAGACGCGCTTTTTTCCCCTCAAAAGTAGGGGGGAAATTGCCGTGCGACTTATAAAGCGAATTCAAGTGAGCATTATGGAAGCACTCACTAGTATATATTAGGTGCCAGGACCCCCATCAGACCTCAGATCAGCCCACTTAGCCCCATAAGGATAAAATAAAACTCTCTCACCTCTCCTGCACCGCGGCTCTGCTCCGGGCCGGCTTGGCACTGTCCTGACCACGTACAGCGTCAGGACTTAGTGCACGCACTATGACCTGACGCTGCACACAGTCAGGTGATAGTGCAGCGCCGGCAGGAGAAGACAGAGGTGTGCCGGACCCGGAGTGGAGCTGCGGCGCAGGAGAGGTGAGAGAGTTTTTTATTTTATCCTTATGGGGCTGGGTGGGCTGATCTGAGGTCTGATGGGGGCACAGTCATCTAATATGGGGGCTGATGGGTTGATCTGAGGTCTCATGGGGCAGAGTTGGCTGATATTGGGGGCTTAGTGGGCTGATCTGAGGTCTGATGGGGGCACAGTGGGCTGATATGGGGGCATAGTGGGCTGCTCTGAGGTCTGATGGGGGCACAGTGGGCTGATATGGGGGCACAGTGGGCTGATCTGAGGTCTGATGGGGGCAGAGTGGACTGATATGGGGGCTGATCTGAGGTATGACGGGGCAAGGTGGTCTGATATGGGGGCACAGTGGGATGATTTGAGGTCTGATGGGGGCATAGTGGGCTGATCTGAGGTCTGATGGGGGTCTGATATGGAGGACTGATATGGGGGTCTGATGTGATGTCCTGAAATTTATGGGGGGTCTGATATGAGGTGTGATGAAAAATATTTTTTTCTTATTTTCCTACTCTAAAATCTGGGGTGCGTCTTATCATCAAGTGCATCTTATAAAGCAATAAATACGGTACAACACACTGGAAATGTTTCAATTTATAATACAACTGCAGTGTCCGGGTTTGGGGTCCCCTGGACACCGTCGAGGTGTCACCACGTGTTACTGCTCTCCGGAAGGGTTGTTAAGGCGTGGTGCACCCCAATGGGAAATAAGTCCAGAAAGTCAGGGTCTGCAGTAAACCAGGGTGCTTCTTTACTGGAATTCAGGTGCAAAACAATACAGGCAAGGCATAGGACTGGCTTCTCCAATCTCCTGCCTGGCAGAAGAAGGGTTTGGTGCTGAGGAAAGGCCTGCGCTAGCTGTCCCTCTTTCTCTTCAGAAGGCTGGTACCCTGGTCCAAGGCTGATGATCCAGGGTCTGTGGCAGCGTATCCCCGTCCGTGTCTTCTTCTCGTCCCTCAGTAGTCCGTCAGATTCTCCTCTTCAAGCACTGGTCCCTAACTGCAACAACACTAAGGGCTCTGACTGCTGTCCTTATATACTGTGTCTGCTAGACTAGAACCTTCTAGTGGGAGGGGTGGAGTGGAGAAGCTCAGCACAAACAGATACAATGTTGCAGTTAATGGTAATGACTCAGCAGGTGTTTCTGACACAAACTAGTTTTCAGACATAACAACAGCTAAAACCAGACAGTTAAAAGGTCAGGCTGTCTGATTTTTGGTGGTAAACAAGTCTGGGTTTTTCCCTCCAAAACATAGTGGTAAACAAGTCTGTTTTTCTCTTATGGTAGCAGTGGAAAATTACCAGCTCCATAATCCAAGCTCTAACAGTCTCTCAATATTCATTTAACCCTTTCCACAGAGCCATTTAAGTACAGTGATAATGAACAGAGTATATATCAAAACATATACAAAATGCAGTTACACAGTAATAAAATGTGCACGTTAACCCTTGTAGGTCAAATAAAGTAAGAAGTTTTTAACTTTGCATAGGGGAAATATACAAATGTCCAATTTTTAAGTGCTCCTGGCTCCCGGGCACTGCACTCTCCCCTACTTTAACTGTGGCTTCCCCGACACAGTCACAACCATCTAAAAAAGAAGATTTGTGCAACAGGCACCAACTATGTACATTCTGTTTTGAGATAGTCCATCGTTAGGGGCCTTCAATTTTCCCCTAGGTTTCTGGCTCTAGAATGTCACAAACTGGATTCATCAAGTGCTCGTTGTGTTCCACTTTGGATTGATGGTCTGTTGATGCTGTCATCTGTCTGGCATTGATGTATCCTGGCAGTTGGTTCTATGGAACATGTTGAATGCAAGTGGACAGGATGCATGTGGCTGATTAAGGCTGTGGTCATCAAGTTGGAAGGTCTTCACTGGTCACTTCTGGGGCAGAACAGGACAGCAGGTACTGTATTCAAGTCGCAGAGTTAGGACAAGTAGGGCTAGACTCTCCCCTACTTTTTCATTGGCTCTCTGGCCGGCATCTGCACCTGTAGCAAAAAGACTCAAAAGGACATCATTAACTGGGCCAAACCAAGTACTGGACTGGCAAACAGTAACACCAACATTGTCATCAGGCACAATACACATTGTGTACATGAGAAAGCCCTTTCTCAACATGGTCATTACAGTATGTCAAGCATCATTTTGACCCCTTTTCACTTAACCCTTTACAGGGTTTACCTTAAAGCCTTTTATCATAGCTTTCAGCAACACAATAATATTTTCCAAAGGATACATTATCAGCATAAATGGGCAGCATTACAGATGAACCTTTGAAGCATAGGTATAGTCAAACAATATATCATCACATCTTCATACTAATGCAGTTCTGAACCATAAAACACATAACGGAGATATTGCTGGAACTGTTAATCTGGGTATCTGGCTGGTTTGATCCCTTTGGTGGTTCTTTCAGATCTCCTGGGTTGTGTCTCGATCACAGGTTCGGAAAGAGCATTGTTGGTGACCTCGGCACTGGAATCGCAAAGTTCAGGAATGCTAGACATAGGTAATGACATTTTTGGTACCATCCACCATTCTAGAATTGAGAACCAGTTAAAGGGGGCCTCCCGGACTGTAGCTGGTTTTAATTTGATTTCTGCATTTTCAGTTTGTATATTTTCTTGAGATGTAGGGGTTTCTTCCCCAAGTTCCTTGGATAAACACAGCTTCAATTGATTACGGTGAACAATTTTTAGGTTCTCTTCACCCTGTTTATTTATCTGATAGGTTTCTGCAGTTGGGATGGCTTTGATCCTGTAGGGTACAGATTTCCACTTATTTTCTAGTTTGTTTGTCCTGTGTTGTTTGCGCAACCATACGTGATCTCCTACACATAGTGGTTTAGCCTCAGCTTTGGCATTATAGTCGTCCATTTGTTTTGTTGAGCATCCTGGGTTGTTTCATTGGTTATTTTTTGGATCAGTTTCAGACGCCTCAGTTGCTCTTTTCCCCAGTCACTTTGTGGTAGTAGGTTGTTATCATGGTCAGTTGACACACTCAGCAATATGTCGGCCGGCAACCAACTTTTGTGTCCAGACATTAATGTGTAGGGTTCTTGCTTAGTTGAACAGTGCGGTGTATGGTTATATAGGAAGGTCAGTTTAGATACCCATGTTGGCCATTTTGCTTTCTCACACTCTGGCAATTTGCGCAATAGATTTATTATGTTTTGATTCATTTTTTCACATAAACCATTGCATTGTGGGTGATAGGCCGTTGTACGTATTTTTTTAATATTGTACAATGTGCACATTTCTTGGAATAATTGTGACTCAAATGCTGAGCCTTGGTCAGTCAGAATCTTTTCTGGTGGTCTGTGGACCTCAATAAACCTCTTTTCAAACACATCCACAGTGGTTTGTGCTGACAAGTCTTTTACGGGTATCACCATGGCATATTTGCTATAATGGTCAATGATTGTTAGGGCGTACACATACCCATCTTGGCTGGGTCTTAATTTAACATGGTCTAAGGCAATGAACTCAAATGGCCTATGACTCTCAATTGGGTGCAGTGGTGCTTTTTGTCTGGGCTGGTCATCCCTATTAATGGCACAGAAAGGGCACTCACAACACCATTTTTCTATGTCATCTCGCATTCCAACCCAAAAGAATCTCTGTCTGATAAGTGACTCTGTTTTCTGGCACCCAAAATGTCCGGATTGATTATGGTATGCATCCAGGATCAGATGGGCATCCTGTCTGGGTACCACAATCTGTTTAATACGGTCATGTGTCAGAGGATCAATAATGCGACGTTTGAGCTGACCCTTCTCATAAAAGAGGTGTTTCCTCTGTTTCAACAGTTTGAGCACCTCAGGGTCGGCGGTTTCTCTCTGATGTGGTGTAAGGTTCTTACCATATTGGAGCACAGGCAATAGTTCCCATAGAACTCTGCTTTCACGTTGTAATTGGATCCAGTCCATTCTGGCTGCTTGTGGATGGATGGGATTTTGTTGACTGGTCTCTCTGGCAGTAATAGCATCTTGCTTGAGTCCCAGGACGAAAAAGGCTAGCATTTCAACGTCTTCCCAGCAGTCATCAGGCAGGTTGGCTGGTGCACCTATAGGAAATCTCGACAGGGCATCTTCATTAATATTACATTTGCCAGAACGGTATTTGATGGTAAATTTGTAATTGGCTAGTCTAGAGACCCAGCGCTGTTCTATGGCACCTATATGAGCAGTGGAAAGATGGACCATGGGGTTGTTGTCTGTATAGGCCACAAATTCAGTAGCGGTCAAATGTTCCCTAAATTTTTCTGTAACTGCCCAGACCAAGGCGAGTAATTCGAGTTTAAAAGAGCTGTAATTACAGTCATTTCTTTCAGTAGGCCTCAGTGATCGACTGGCGTATGCAATGACTCGTTCACGTTGGTCTTGCACTTGAGCCAACACTGCTCCCAAGCCCTTCTTGCACGCATCCGTATATAGTCTGAAGGGTTTAGTATACTCTGGGTAAGCAAGAATAGGGGCTTCGGTAAGTTTACATTTCAGATCATTAAAAACGTTCTAATGAGCACCAGTCCATACAATAGACGTCTTATTTGAACCTTTCTTATTAGGCTGGCCTTTTAACAAGTTCTGCAAAGGGGCTGCAACCTTAGTAAAATCCTGAATGAATCGTCTGTAATATCCAGCAAAGCCTAAAAATTTCTTTACTTCATAGATATTGGTAGGTGTGGGCCAATTTTTAACTGCAGCGATTTTATCAGGGTCAGGAAGAACCCCTTGAGCACTGACCACATGCCCTAGATAGTGCACCTCAGACTGCAATAAGTGGCACTTGGACGGTTTTACTTTGAGTCCATGTTTTATGAGTACAGCAAATACTTCAGACAGGTGTTGCAAATGGTCTTCGTAGGATTTAGAGTATATAATAATATCATCCAGGTACAATAGCACAGTCTCAAAGTTTTTGTGACCCAAGCAATACTCCATGAGACGCTGGAAAGTGGCTGGTGCATTACACAGGCCGAATGGCATATAATTGAACTCATAAAGTCCCATAGGTGTAGTAAAGCTGTCTTTTCCCGGTCGTTGGGTGCCATGGGGACCTGCCAGTAGCCACTAGTTAAATCTAAAGTAGAGAAGAATGCTGCAGAGCCGAGGTGTCACGGGGAGACAGGGAAGGTGTGCCTGTACAGTCTGACACCACCCAATCTGAACCCGGGCATACCCTTATATTCACCCAGGCAGCCCGCCTGATGTTAGCATCGGAGCATCTCATGCTCCGATGCCCTCCCTTGCCCTGCGCGCAAGGGCTCTTCTGTTTACAATAACACACCACCCGGCAGTGTGTTCGGTGATGTCACCGGCTGTAATAGACTGACTTTAGCGCTGCCCTAGCCATCTTACTGGCTAGGGCAGCGCTAAAGCCCGCCCATCAGCGCCGGTGATGTCACCGGGCTCGCTGCTGGGCGGAAGCCTCCTTCCTCACCGGAACCGGGCAAAATGCTTTTGCTCTGCGCTAATTAGTGGAGGGCATCAGAGCATAGGATGCTTTGATGCTAACATCAGCCAGGCTGCCTGGGTGAAATTATGAGTATGTCTGGGTTCAGCTCTGAACTCGGACAACCCCTTTAACTTCTAGTAGGAATAATAGAGGAATGGCACAGCATAGAGATATATCAAAATATTTTACAGAATTATATGAAAAGTGCAAGTGGTTACCAAGGGCTGTTTCACATGAGTGTAATTGGCCCGATTGCGGATCTCAGACTGAACGAACACCATCATGTGAGATACGCCATCAGATATGGACTGACTGCATCATAAAACACTGATAGATTTATTTCGGGTCAGGGTTGTGCATCTGGGAAATCTGGAAGTGACATGTCTTCTTTAAGTGGATGTAATGGCAATGTAGTGGAGCTGTGTGTGTAATGTATGTTGCACACTGCTCTAGGTATGAGTGTAGCACATGTGTGTATACTGTAGCGTGGACTGAGTCAAAGAACCTTTACAGGGGTGTAACTATAGGGTAGGCGGCTGCTTTGGAGCCCGAACTCAGAAGAGGCCCGTCCAGGAGGAGGGCCAAGAGATTTTGTTGTCAGGGGTATTAACAATACAATAGGCACTGGTGGGATTTTTTTGTACAGGGGAACTAGGGGGGAGGGGGCATTATTTATACTGGGGGCACTGAGGGGGGCCTTTATACTGGGGACTCTATGGAGGCAATATTTATACTGGGGGCATTAAGGAGGGAATTATTTATACTGGGGGCTCTATGGAGGGCATTATATATACTGGGGCACTAAGGGGGGCATTATTTATACTGGGGGCATTATTTATACTTTTCTTGATTATTCCTCCTCACCTTTCAAGGACAATGATTTTTTTAAATTTTCTGTTGCCATGGCCATAGGGGGGCTTGTGTTCTGCAGGATGAGTTGTACTTTTTAGTGCCACCATTTAATGTTCCGTATAATGTAATGCAAAACAGTGAAAAAACACCCGCTATATGAACATGAAAATAAAAGTGCCAAGAAAGCTGCCTGATGCATCATGAAAAGCATGTTATCGGGGAATAAGCTGTACCGCACCCCATCGGGATTCAAATTGGTTCTAAGAAGAAGTTCAACCCTAAGCACACCTTCTCCTCTCCCCTGGCCTGCTGCAAGAAGACCTACTTACCTTTGGGCTGAAATGTGACCTACTGGAGAATGTCTAATGGTGAAGTGTTACCATCATCTGGTAAAGGGCATCTGTCAGCAGTTTTGTACCTATGACACTGGCTGACCTGTTACATGTGCACTTGGCAGCTGAAGACATCTGTGTTGGTCCCATGTTCATATGTGCCCGCATTGCTGAGAAACATCATGTTTTATTATATGCAAATGAGCCTCTAGGAGCAACGAGGGCGTTACCATTACACCTAGAGGCTCTCTGCAACTGCTGCGCTTGACAGTGCCAGGCAGTGATGATGTTTTCACTGCCGGGTTCTGTCCAACAAAGTGCAGAGGACGTGGCAGTTGTTTTTAGCACAGATGCATGCTCTATTTTGTCCGTATTCACGGATCCGCCACGTCCTTTATAGTCTGTGGATCACGTGAAAGCCACGGATGCCACCTGTGTTTCTCGGATCATTAGGAAGAGATGCTTTGAAAATTATTTTTTTAGCTGTTCGGTGTCAGTGAAACACGTATGGCACATGGACCCAACACAGACCCTTCACGGATGTATCACTGACCACCTTGCTACGGATTTCAGCACGGATAGGGATGTGTGAATGAGGCTTAAGGCGTATCCGTTTACTGGTCCGCAAATCATGGATCCGCAAAATACCTAAAAAAAAAAAAAAATACAAAAAACCCTATACTTGTCCACAAAATCAACAAGTATAGGACAGGTTCTATAATTTGCGATCCGGCTGCACGGATGCGGACGGCACATGGATGACCTGGTTTTGGCTCAAAATCACTGAAGGAAATCACTGACCAAACACTGACGTGTGAATGAGGCATCATAGAAATGAATAGCTCCGTGTGCATTTTATATAATGGAAAATTTCAAAAGGTTACGAATACTCCAGGACGCTATAGCCTCATGTCCTGAAAACAAAGTTACTTCGCATTAAACAGTCTACTTCAAGACCTAGACTCATGGATCAGGTCTACTAGAACATGTAACCTTCAACATTTACCTGCAGTCCATATTTCTTGTTCTTACTATACATTGAAGAAATTCTATGTCATTATGTTCATTTATTTTACACTGTACAAGATATTGTTAAACTTCAATAAAAAGAAAAGAATGAATAGCTCCGTGTGCGATCCGCAAAAAAAAAAAAAAAAAAAAAAGATAAAATACGTTTGTGTGCATGAGGCCTAATCCTGATGTATCCCGCCGAATTGAGGTCAGGTTTACAAGGGGGATTTACAGCGTTTTTGGCAAAAATGAATGATGCCGCAGACGAACCAGAACATAACCAATGCCAGTTTATCCTCTGACGGCTACAGTACTTCCTTATTAGAACTATAAGTTTTTCATGACTGTTTGTACATGAACCCCTTATATGTTGGCGCTATATAAATAAAGATTATTATATTATATTATCATTTATTTTTGTAAATGACATGACACGTATGCCGGAAGACTGTACATTCGTGGTCATATTTCACTAAATAAGATTTCCCATTCGTGCAGTGCAGTTTTTTAGTGTTTTTTTTTTGTTTTTACAGCTTTTTTGTGTACAGTAGTATAATTCAATTGTGTAACTACCCCCTTCAAATGGAGAAAATTAAAAAAAAAAAAAATACTAAACTGCATGGCAAAATGTCTTTTCTTCCTTGCAGCACAGTATAGTTGATGGTTTAAAAAAAAAATGTTGCAAACAAAAAATATATTCTTTTTCTCCTATTATGCTACTTTTACACTAGCGTTTAAGTATGAGTTCCGTCATAGGGGCTCGATACTGGAAAAAAATGCTTTCATTGTCAATGAGGACAAAACATAAGTGAACAGAACGGAGCGCTCCAAAATGCATTCCGTTCCGTTCTCATACCAGAGAGTAAACCGCAGCAGGCTGTAGTTTTCTTTCCATCATGGGATGCGGAGCAAGACGGATCCGTCATGACCCACAATGCAAGTCAGTGGGGACGGATCTGTTTAACTCTGACACAATCGAAAACGGATCCGTCCCCCATTGACTTTTAACGGAGTTCATGACGGAGCCGTCTTGGCTATGGTAAAGATAATACAACCGGATCCGTTCATAACAGATGCAGATGGTTGTACGGTAGTATCTGAACCCTACTGGATCCAGCAAAAACGCTGGTGTGAAAGTAGCCTTAATCGTGAGTGAAGAAGGCATTAAAGGGGGTTTTCCAGTTTGCATCAACAACCTTTTAAATGATCATTTATGAAGGTAGCTGTAATTCTGTAATGTATGTATTTTACCCTTATTGCTCCTATGTCCAGTTCTGGGCTGTAGTCACATGATCGTGTCCATGCAGCTCTTTCTTATTTCCTGTGATGTTATGTCCATGGGCGGGGCAATGATATGGGAGTGTCTATGTAAATAACTGGGTGGGAGGAGCTACAAAATAGGTGGACATTATAAGGGATGGTGTTGGAGCTGTGGCAGAGGAAGGAGAAGTGCATTATGGGTTGGGTTGGATTCAGCAACAGGAAGTTGTACATACAGGGTGGAAACAAACCAGAGGGATCTGTTTACATGGTGAAAATGGATCAGGAGAGTCACAATTGAAAAAAAAGAAAATCATGGGGTAGATGTATTTGAGGTAAGCAACTACATGAGCATATTTATTAAAAACCCTAGTAATCCTAGAAAACCCCTTTAAGGAGCACAGTGAGGTCATTGACCAGTTGTCCTAGAAGCCAGGAGGATATCCACAGCGTGGGCTAAGTGATCCACATATCCATCGGCAGTCACTTGGGGATGGCTTTCATCACTAGGCCTGGAAGAGAAGACGTTTTTAGGATATTTTATGCAGATGTCCGTGTGTATCACAGCGGGGCAAAGACATGGTTGTCAGTGGTTTACCTGTATTTCCCTGTCCTGACGAGCACGCCTCGAATGCCACAGCTTTGTGCCCCTCCGATATCATTAATCACGTCATCTCCAACCATTACAGCCTGCAATGCAATTCAGTGTACAGTATAAGGCAGTGGTCTCCAACTAGTCACTGTTGGGGCATGCTATGTGCTAGAGCAGGGATCAGCAACCTTCGGCACTCCAGCTGCTGTGAAACTACAACTCCCAGCATGCAAACATACTTGGCTGTTATTCTAACTCCCATGGAAGTGAATGAAGCATTCTGGGAGTTGTAGTTTGTGAACAGCTGGAGTGCCGGAGGTGGCTGATCCTCTGTGCTAGAGTTATACCACAGCTGGAGACCACTGAAGCTGTATAGAAATATATGGTACACTTTGTATAGTATCTACTACATAAGGGAGGATCCACAGAAATACTTAAAGGGAGTCTGTCACCTCATTTTCACCTATATAGCTAACAGCAGTGCCCCACAGATGATTGCATACACATCCCAGACATACCTGTGTGCACTGTGTCTGTATTACATGTCACATCCCAGACATACCTGTGTGCACTGTGTGTCTGTATTACATGTCACATCCCAGACATATCTGTGTGCACTGTGTGTCTGTATTACATGTCATATCCCAGACATACCTGTGTGCACTGTGTGTCTGTATTACATGTCACACCCCAGACATACCTGTGTGCACTGTGTGTCTGTATTACATGTCACATCCCAGACATACCTGTGTGCACTGTGTGTCTGTATTACATGTCACATCCCAGACATACCTGTGTGCACTGTGTGTCTGTATTACATGTCACATCCCAGACATACCTGTGTGCACTGTGTGTCTGTATTACATGTCACATCCCAGACATACCTGTGTGCACTGTGTGTATTACATGTCACATCCCAGACATACCGGTGTGCACTGTGTGTCTGTATTACATGTCACATCCCAGACATACCTGTGTGCACTGTGTGTCTGTATTACATGTCACATCCCAGACATACCTGTGTGCACTGTGTGTCTGTATTACACGTCACATCCCAGACATACCTGTGTGCACTGTGTGTCTGTATTACACGTCACATCCCAGACATACCTGTGTGCACTGTGTGCCTGTATTACATGTCACATCCCAGACATACCTGTGTGCACTGTATGTCTGTATTACATGTCACATCCCAGACATACCTGTGTGCACTGTGTGTCTGTATTACATGTCACATCCCAGACATACCTGTGTGCACTGTGTGCCTGTATTACATGTCACATCCCAGACATACCTGTGTGCACTGTGTGTGTATTACATGTCACATCCCAGACATACCTGTGTGCACTGTGTGTGTATTACATGTCACATCCCAGACATACCTGTGTGCACTGTGTGTGTGTATTACATGTCACATCCCAGACATACCTGTGTGCACTGTGTGTGTGTATTACATGTCACATCCCAGACATACCTGTGTGCACTGTGTGTGTGTATTACATGTCACATCCCAGACATACCTGTGTGCACTGTGTGTGTGTGTATTACATGTCACATCCCAGACATACCTGTGTGCACTGTGTGTCTGTATTACATGTCACATCCCAGACATACCTGTGTGCACTGTGTGTGTGTATTACATGTCACATCCCAGACATACCTGTGTGCACTGTGTGTGTATTACATGTCACATCCCAGACATACCTGTGTGCACTGTGTGTGTGTATTACATGTCACATCCCAGACATACCTGTGTGCACTGTGTGTCTGTATTACATGTCACATCCCAGACATACCTGTGTGCACTGTGTGTCTGTATTACATGTCACATCCCAGACATACCTGTGTGCACTGTGTGTGTGTATTACATGTCACATCCCAGACATACCTGTGTGCACTGTGTGTGTGTATTACATGTCACATCCCAGACATACCTGTGTGCACTGTGTGTGTGTATTACATGTCACATCCCAGACATACCTGTGTGCACTGTGTGTGTGTGTATTACATGTCACATCCCAGACATACCTGTGTGCACTGTGTGTCTGTATTACATGTCACATCCCAGACATACCTGTGTGCACTGTGTGTGTGTGTATTACATGTCACATCCCAGACATACCTGTGTGCACTGTGTGTGTATTACATGTCACATCCCAGACATACCTGTGTGCACTGTGTGTGTGTATTACATGTCACATCCCAGACATACCTGTGTGCACTGTGTGTCTGTATTACATGTCACATCCCAGACATACCTGTGTGCACTGTGTGTGTGTATTACATGTCACATCCCAGACATACCTGTGTGCACTGTGTGTCTGTATTACATGTCACATCCCAGACATACCTGTGTGCACTGTGTGTCTGTATTACATGTCACATCCCAGACATACCTGTGTGCACTGTGTGTCTGTATTACATGTCACATCCCAGACATACCTGTGTGCACTGTGTGTGTGTATTACATGTCACATCCCAGACATACCTGTGTGCACTGTGTGTGTATTACATGTCACATCCCAGACATACCTGTGTGCACTGTGTGTGTGTATTACATGTCACATCCCAGACATACCTGTGTGCACTGTGTGTCTGTATTACATGTCACATCCCAGACATACCTGTGTGCACTGTGTGTCTGTATTACATGTCACATCCCAGACATACCTGTGTGCACTGTGTGTGTGTATTACATGTCACATCCCAGACATACCTGTGTGCACTGTGTGTGTGTATTCCTCGTTCAGAAAAAGCACTTTTATTCTGCAGGAAAACAGCTCCCAAGTGCCCGGCTCTGCTGCTGCTGCAAACCAGACTGGAGGGGGGAGAGCAGCTTTAGCTGTTCATATCTTGGGATTAGTAGCAGATAGAAAAATGGTTCTGACCTTCTTTGAAAGCTGACATTCCAAGCTTTAAATGATACAAAAAAATCACAGCATTATATCCAGTATATCAGAAGATATAGCTGTTAGAAATCGAGTCAGGAGAGAAAGCTGTTTTTAGTTTCACTTTCAGCCGGGCACTTGGGAGCTGTTTTCCTGCAGAATAAAAGTGCTTTTTCTTGACATGTAATACAGACACACAGTGCACACAGGTATGTCTGGGATGTGACATGTAATACAGACACACAGTGCACACAGGTATGTCTGGGATGTGACATGTAATACACACACACACAGTGCACACAGGTATGTCTGGGATTTGTATGCAATCTTCTGTGGGGCAGTGCTGTTAGTTATATAGATGAAAATGAAGTGACAGACTCCCTTTAAAGGGGTTGTCTCATTTCGCTGTTACTAGGCGAGATGAGACACCGTTTCCGACCACCTCCCGGCCGGGAAACAGCAGAGCGCTCCGACGCTCTGCTGTTTCTGTAGCTCTCATTGCCGTGCATGAAAGCTACAGAAACAGCGTAACACAGAAAGCTATGGTGTTTCCCTAACCCAGAACACTGTGCTGTTTCTGTAGATTTCATGCACGGCAATGAGAGCTACAGAAACAGCAGAGCGTCGGAGCGCTCTGCTGTTTCCTGGCCGGGAGGTGGTCGGAAACTGTGTCTCATCTTGCCTAGTAACAGCGAAATGAGACAACCCCTTTAAAGTCTATGTACGCCTTCGGAGGCATTTTTTGTTTATGATTGCATTTCTTTTTTAAAAAAATATTGAGCCGTTCTGTCACAAAGGGTTAACTATTTTTCTAACTGTGTGACTGGTGCTTTCACTTTCACTTTGTGCCAGTCATCTGATAAACCTTTAAACTACTAAGAGGTCATAAACACTTATTTAAGGCTACTTTCACACTAGCGGCAGCACGGATCCGGCGGGTGAAGGGTCCCGCCGGATCCGTGCTGCCGCAGGTGCACGTGTGGGGCTGGAACCGCGCTCTGGCCCCACACGTGTCAGACACAGTCTCAAAAGCAATACTTACTGGCTCCCGGTGTCCTGATGGCTTCTGGTTGTCAGAGGCCCCAGCACCTCCGGACAGCACCGGAGGAGGAGGAGGACGGCTCGGACAAAGGAAGGGAAGATTCCCCACAGCGCCCTCTGCTGGAGGCAGTCATGAACTCCATTCAAAGTCAATGGAGGACGGATCTGTTTACTATTGTGTCACACCAAACGGATCAGTCCCCATTGACTTGCATTGGGGGTCATTCCGGATCCGTCTTGGTGCGGATACCCAGACCGGAGAGCAAATCGCAGCATGTTGCGGTTTGCTCTCCGATCTGGAGACTTAAGAGAACTGAACGGAATGCATTTTGGAGCATTCCGTTCAGTTTTGTCCCCATTGACAATGAATGGGGACAAAACTGAAGTGTTTTATTCCGGTATTGAGCCCCTATGACGGAGATCAATACCGGAATTTGTGAACGCTAGTGTGAAAGTAGCCTTAGCCACATTCTTATCAGTAAAGGGGTTATCCCACGAATAATGTAAAAAATGAAAATCAGACATCATATAGTCCAAGACAATCTCTTTCTAACAAAGCTAGAACCAACCCTGTACCTCACATGGGTCCAGAGATCTCCACATTCATTGTTCTGCTAGATTTATATCAAGCTGACAGCTCAAGGAGAGTGTCTTTTCTGCTGCAGCTCAGGAGGCGTGTCTCAGCTCCTCCTATCACAGCTAAGGAGGCGTGTCTCAGCTCCTCCTATCACAGCTCAGGAGGCGTGTCTCAGCTCCTCCTATCACAGCTCAGGAGGCAGTTAAAAGTTGAAACTGACCATGTGCAGCCTGCTCAGTGAATAGGTCAAAGAAATAAGAAATTAAGTGGTCCTATACAGATACATTTTATTGAATAACTCAGTAGCTATACAAAATTTTTAATGACATGCAATTACAAAAGTATTCAGATCCAGGTACTGGTTTGAAAACTGTAGAATATTTTTTGTGGGACAACCCCTTTAACCACTTCAGATCTGGGCCATTTACCCCCTTCCTGACCAGGCCTAATTTTGCAAATCTGACATGTGTCATTTCATGTGGTAATAACTTTGGAACGCTTTTACTTATCCAAGCGATTCTGAGATTGTTTTCTCATGACACATTGTACTTCAAGTTAATGGTAAATTTGAGTCGATATGTTTTAATTTTATTTATTAAAAAATCCACAAGTTAGCGAAAATTTGAAAAAATTCACTGTTTTCTAAATTTGAATCTCTCTGCTTTTAAGACAGATAGTGATACCCCATAAAATACTTTTCAGTTTACATTCCCCATATGTCTACTTTATGTTGGCATCATTTTGGTAGTGTCATTTTATTTTTTTAGGACAGTAGAAGGTTTAGAATTTTAGACGCAATTTTTTCAAATTTGCAAAATCAACTTTTTTAAGGACCAGTTCAGTTCTGAAGTCAGTTTGTGAGGCTTACATAATAGAAACCACCCATAAATTATCCCATTTTAGAAACTACACCCCTCAAACTATTCAAAACTGATTTTTACAAAGTTTGTTAACCCTTTAGATTTCCCACAAGAATTAAAACAGAAGGAAGGTGAAATTTAAAAATATATTTTTTTTTTTTCCGATTTTCAATTTTTAATTCATTTTTCCTATAAGATAGCAAGGGTAAACCGCAAATCAAACCTGAATATTTATTTTCCTGATTCTGAAGTTTGCAGAAACACCCCATATGTGGTTGTAAACTGCTCTGTGACTGGCAGTAATGAGAGGGAGATAGTACAAGCATTTGTGATGGCTTTAACAGCTTGTCAGAGTGATCAAAAGCCTGGAGGCCAGGCAAAAAGGTCTCAGGTTAAAGCTCCATGTTCTTGGCTGTCAGGAGGCAGCTGAGTCATGGAGCTTCTATGTACAGGTGCTGCACACAGGGGGCAAAGCTCAAGGACGTTTTAAAACGTCCATTCAGAGATAGAGATCTACTACCAGGACATTTATAGTCAATGGGCAGACTGGAAGTGGTTAAGATAAGAACTGAGCTATAATGAGTGTTTATAATGTCAGAGAGCAGAGATAAGGAGTCCGTCAGCTCCTGGTCTGACAGAAAAAAAGAGAATATCCACAGCTGAGCTCTATACAGAATAAAGGATGCCATATTTTTAATGAAGACCAATTGAAAAAATGATTTTTTTAGCTTAAAATAAGTATAATGTAATAATAATAATAAAAAAAATTGTCCCCAAGGGTGTACATAGCCTTTAAATTTGCCTTCCACCTTTGGCCTGGCATAACCTCTCCAACCAATCTCTTGAAGAGAGAAGGCATTTTTGACCCAAGTTTGGAACATGGTGATGCTGAAGGACAGGAATCTGCACATCACCACTGAGGGTTCACATCACGTTTTATGCCTCCGCTTGACGTATATGTTACAAAAAAAAAAAAAGATACAAAAACGCATCACACCACGTTCTTGTATCCTGCAGAGTCCGGTAAAAAAAAAAAAAGTATACTATGGAACTATGGTGAACGGATGCCACTGTATGGCATAAGTCTGAGGCATCCGTTTAATGTATACTTTCGTTTTGTATACATTAAACGGATGGAAAAAAATATTGTGTGAACTAAGGGACTAAGAAGAAGCTGGGCCCTTCTTTGTCATGGATCTAATGGCATCCACGTGGGCTGAATATATGGCACATACTACTACTACATAGGCATAAGCACTACACAATGCCGCCATATACTACCTCATGTGGTTGCACTCCCATCTCTGCCAGTGCAGACATAAAGAAGTTCTTGGACGGCTTTCCCACAACCTCGGCTGTGATATCGCAGGCGTACTGAAACACAAAAGTGAGAGAATTACTGAAGTGCAGTAATGTCCGGTGTGTGCGGACAACACAAAAAGCAGGCTTACCTCCAGAGCTTTCATGTAGGCCCCAACGTCTAACTTCAAGCCATCAGTTTCCTTATAATAGCGTCTGGGAATAAAAAAACATTCATTACATAATATAAAAAACCTGCGCTGATACAGGACCACATACAAACCAAAGGCAGATGTGAGGGTCTGTGCGACGATTTTGAGTGTGCACCAATTACTAGAATGGGGCACCATGATTTCCCAGGTGCATCCTCACAGCAAATAGGAGTTTAAATAGAGTGCTGGTCAAGTAGCTGGGGGGAAACTAGGGTCCCAAGTCTATACAGGAATGATGGGGTCCCTTCCTTTGAGTTCAATGGTAGCTGTATACAGTAAATGCCTAGGGTAGCTGCAGGCAGTCAGTTTTGTAATCGGCTATGTAAAGGCATGGAGGAGATACACAGAGAATCGTCAGACAAAACCGCTGACCCTCATGTGTATGGCGGCCTCCTGACTATCCTACACATGATGTTGAGGGAAAGAAGGATTGAGCATGTTGAATTTAAAACCCAATCAAAAGGGATAAACCGCCGATAAGCCTCATTCACATGTCAGTGTTCCACGTACGTGTTTTCCATGGACAGCACACGTACCCATTCATTTTAATGTGTGTATTCACATATCAGTTTTCCAGCAGCAAAGGAAGCAATATGGATAATAACAATATATTAGTAAGTGGCTTGTATCAACTTTCTCTACATGATAAATGCCACATACTGAGGTCAGAGGACCCCTTTAACGCAGAAAAGGAGGGAACATGAGAATCATGATAGAGAAAGCCAAGGGGACATAAAAACTGAAGCTTTTACCCTTTCCCTAGAGATATGAGCACGGGTTTCTCCAGGCCAAGTAGCACTTGAAAGGCTCGGTTGACGTTCTGGTAGGAGAAGTTTTCGGCAGCATCTCCAACCACAACACAGTTGGGTTCGGATTTATCAATGGAGTCAAATTCAGGGAGCAGATCTGGAGGAAGGGGATAGACATGGAGATATGATTCTCTGATCTGTTCAGGTAAACTACTCAATCATGATTTTCCACCGGCCTGGTGGACCAACGAGTAAAGATGCCACGTGCAATATAGATAATATACTAAGGGGTGGAACACGTCTGTGTGAACCAAGCTACTTATCACTGTCCAGATATGCACTCCAGACGCACTTTCCACCCACCATCATGGACCAGTAGGTGAGGGCGCAATCCCTGCTCCTGCATCAGTTTTCTTGCGGCGGGGCCCGGAGCCGTTACTTCGTCTTCTGATATGTTGAAGCCAAACTTCTGCAGTTTACGGACAAACTGAGCCCTCGTGGCCTGAGACTCATTTGTGCAGAATCGCAACTTCAAACCAGCTTGCCGAATCCTGGTAAAGAAGATCAGGAACTTAGGTTGATGAAATCCAATTCAGTAAAGGCACATAGCAGCCAAACCTCTTTGAGAAGACCACCCCTGATCTAGACCAGATCTCTTGGTGGTGGAGTTCTCAATTCCTTTATATCTTATGCATGTTGACTTTCAGATGACCGGTCTTCTAGAAGACATTTTTTTTCTCTGAAATTTTGGGTGGTCATCTCTAAGAGGTTTCAGTGTATTTGATAAGTCATCATATATTTTTAACTGTAAAACGTTTTACATGAATTATCTTTCAATAATGTTTTATAGGGCATCTGTCATCAGATTTGCATCTATGAAACTGGCTGACCTGTTACATGTGCACTTGGCAGCTGAAGACATCTGTGTTGGTCCCATGTTCATATATGCCTGCATTGCTGAGAAAAATGATGTTTTATTATATGTAAATGAGTCTCTAGGAGCAACGGGGGCGTTACCATTACACCTAGAGGCTCTGCTCTCTCTGAAACTGCAGCACCCTCTGCACTTTGACCGACAGGACCAGGCAGTGTAAATGTGATCACAGCTGGACCTGACTTCTCCTAAAGTCAAAGTGCAGAGGGCGTGGCAGTTGCAGAGAGAGCAGAACCTCTAGGTGTAATGGCAACATCCCCGTTGCTCCTAGAGGCTCATTTGCATATATTAAAATTTCATTTTTCTCAGCAATGCGGACACATATGTACATGGGACCAACACAGATGCCTTCAGCTGCCAAGTGCACAAGTGCTGACAGATGCCCTTTAAGTTCCATTCAAGCTTCACCCATTATATGAGAATTTCCAAAAACTGGATTAAAGGTTGTTTTCTGATATCGATGACATATCAATATCAAATCGGCACGCGTCCAACACTGGAACCCCTGCCAATCAGCTGCTTGAGGAGGCGTCGGCACTCACAGTAGCACTGCGGCCTCCTCTCACCTCGCCAAGCACAGCACCGTACATTGTATAGTGGCTGTGCTTGGTATTACAGCTCAGGTCCATTTACTTGAATGGGACTGAGCTGTGCCTAGGCCACGTGACCAATGAACTCAGCGGAGCACCGCAGCCTCTTCAAACGGCAGTGCAGAGAGTCGGACCCCCGCCGATCTGATATTGGTGACCTATCCTGAGGAATCTCAGAAGACCCCTTTAATGAAGGCTCATAGACTAAAGATGGATATAGATGCACTATGGCTACTACAGGACACTCCTGTGCTCAGTGCAATACAGTAGGAGCTCTACCCAATACATGAATAAGGCTACTTTCACACTAGCATTAATATTTTCCGGTATTGAGATCCATCATAGGGTCTCAATACCGGAAAAAAACGCTTCCGTTTTGTCTCCATTCATTGTCAATGGGGACAAAATGTAACTGAACAGAACGAAGTGCTCCAAAATGCATCGTGTTCTGTTTGGTTGCGTTCCCAAACCAGAGAGCAAACCTCAGTAAGCTGCAGTTTGCTTTCTGTCCTGGGATGCAGAGCAAAACGGATTGTCATGACCCACAATGCAAGTCAATGGGGACGGATCCGTTTTCTCTGACACAATCTCAAACAATAGAAAATGGATCCATCCCCCAGTGACTTTCAATGGAGTTTATGGCGGATCCGTCTTGGCTATGTTACAGATAATACAACCGGATCCGTTAATAACAGATGCAGATGATTGTATTATCAGTAACGGAAGTGTTTTTGCTGAGTCCTGCCAGATCCAGCAATAACGCAAGTGTGAAAGTAGCCTGCACACATACAACCCCTGGCAAAAATTACCAGTCTCTGAGGATGTTCCTTCAGTTGTTCCTTCAATTTTGTTGAAAAAAAAAACAGATCACAGACATGACAAAAAACTAAAGGTAGCCAGTAACAGTTACATTTTTAGAACAAGCACTGGGAATAAATTATGGAATCACTCAATTCTGAGGAAAAATTATGGAATCACCGTGCAAATTTTCATTACAAACAATAACACCTGCATCAGATTAAATCTGCTGGTTAGTATCCAGGTAAAAAGGAGTGATCACACCTTGGAGAGCTGTTGTAACAAGTGGACTGACATGAATCATGGCTCCAACACCAGAGATGTCAATTTAAAAAAAGGAGAGGATTATCAAACTCCTTAAAGAGGGTAAATCATCACGCAGTGTTGTACAAGATGTTGGTTGTTCACAGTCAGCTGTGTCTAAAACCTGGACCAAGTACAAACAACATGGGAAGGTGGTTAAAGGCAAGCATACTGGTAGACCAAGGAAGACATCAAAGCATCAAGACAGAAAACGTAAAGCAATATGCCTTGAAAACAGAAAATATACAACAAAACAAATGAGGAACAAATGGGAGGAAACTGGAGTCGACGTCTGTGACCGAACTGTAAGAAACTGCCTAAAGGAAATGGGATTTACATACAGAAAAGCTAAAAGAAAGCCATCACTAACACCTAAACAGAAAAACAAGGTTACAATGGGCTAAGGAAAGGCAATTGTGGACTGTGGATGAGTGGATGAAAGTCATATTCAGTGATGAATCTCCAATCTGCATTGGGCAAGGTGGAACTTTTGTTTGGTGCCGTTCCAAAGAGATTTATGCATATGACAGATGACAGACGACACAGTCATTGATGATATGGGGCTGCATGTCAGGTAAAAGCACTGGGGAGATGGCTGTCATTACATCTTCAATAAATGCACAGGTTTACATTGACATTTTGCACACTTTTTTTATCCCATCTATCGAAAGGATGTTTGGGGATGATGAAATCATTTTTCAAGATGATAATGCATCTTGCCATAGAGCAAAAACTGTGAAAACATTCCTTGAAGAAAGACACATAAGGTCAATGTCGTGGCCTGAAAACAGTCCAGATCTCAATCCAATTGAAAATCTGTGGTGGAAGTTAAAGAAAATGGTCGATGACAAGGCTCCAACCTGCAAAGCTGATCTGGCAACAGCAATCAGAGAAAGCTGGAGCCGGATTGATGAAGAGTTCTGTTTGTCACTCATTAAGTCAATGCCTCAGAGACTGCAAGCAGTTATAAAAGCCAGAGGAGGTACAACAAAGTACTAGTGATGTGTTGGAGTGTTATTTTGTTTGTTTTTCATGATTCCATAAGTTTTTCCTCAGAATTGAGTGATTCCATAATTTATTCCCTGTGCTTGTTCTAAAAAATGTAACTGTTACTGGCTACCACAATTATTTTTCTGGATTTCTTTTAGTATTTCTTAAAGCCAGAAAGTTACCATATGAAATGCCTTTAGTTTTTTGTCATGTCTGTGATCTGTTTTTTTTCAGCAAAATTAAACAACTGAAGGAACATCCTCAGAGACTGGTGATTCCATAATTTTTGCCAGGGGTTGTATCATTACAATGCTATTTATTTACCCAGCGGACCATGTAAAACCGTAAAAAACCATTTGACCGTTCTTGATCTTGAAGGGGAAATTTTATGGTAATGGGAAAGTTATGGGGACAATGTCAGCGGCGAGGGTATGCGTTCGCTGCACCAGTGCAGAACCTGGAAGCGGCTACAGAGACTTAGCCCTTGTGGCACCCGATGCCTCGGCAGCTTGAGGTTAAACGCAGCGCTATGGCTTGTCTGTGGCCATCAGACAGATGAGAATCACACATAACACTTAATGTTTAATTGCCCTTCATAACATGAGCTTTTCTCTTTTTAAATGAGGCCATTTGGATAAAGAGATAACGAGGTCCTGGCGTACGTTACTAATGTAGCGGCGAAGTGCGGCACACTTAGAGGGTAATGATGCAGGTGAGCAAAGCATACGAGGGACCAATTATCCCTAATAAATGACTAGGCGACCTTCTCAGAACAGTGAGCAGAGGGCGACAGGAGGAAGGGAGCGAGGCAGCATCTGTTCTCTCATGTCACGGTGAATACCCCCAACGAGTGCTCACCCACCCTGGAATATGCAGAAGAAGACATCTCCACACGCTTGGCAGTCACCATCTCATAGAGGAGCACCTCAACACCAAATTTTAACTGACAGTGTACTACATGTCGTCATTTACTTCAGCCATGCTTACGAAAAAATATACAGTGACATCATCAGAACATGCAAGATGCGTCTAGTGACACCATAATCATTGGAGAATAGAGCTAGACGTGCATCAGTGTATAGGTTCTGAGACCTAACCTGATCTCTGGGACAACTAGAAGATGGTGGTTGAAGTGCAGTTATCTCAAAACGTTAGCCACATGAGTTGAATGCAGGGGCGTAGCTATAGGGGGTGCAGAGGTAGCAGTCGGTACCGGGCCCAGGAGCCTGAGGAGGCCCATAGACTCTAGTGCCAAATATGAAGACACTGATATTATAGAAAGTACATGCTGGTCAAGTTACACCTCTGGCTGGAGGGAAGGAGTTAGCTTAAGAATTTGGCATGGGGGGGGTTCAATTTTTGCCTCGGGCAGCAAGAAGGCAATGTGCTTCCCTGCCCCTGGCCACAAAGCACTGAGGGAAGGGGGGCCCAAGCTGAACTCCTGCACCAGGGCCCATGAGCCTTTAGCTACGCTCCTGGTTGAATGGGTCCACGATCCGCAACATACGACCAAAGATATGCCTTCACCTACCTTTTGCGGAGAGGAAGCACGGATCAGAAGCACTGCAAAGCGCTTCTGTGGGATTTCAGTCCGTACCCCCGCACCGCAAAAAAATAAAAAATAGAACATGTTCTATTTTTTGAGGTGCGAAACACCTCAAATGAATGGGTCCGCATCCACTTGGACAGTACCCGTGCAGTACGGACCGTTGTTTGTGGTCCGCAGCACAGGGCATACACGCTTGTGTGCGTGAGCCCTAAAGGGGTTGTCTGCTTTATTTAGATTGATGACCTATCCTCAGGATTGGTCATCAATATCAGACAGGTGGCGGTCCGACACCCGGCACCCCTGCCGATCAGCTGTTTGAAGAGGAGGTCAAGCTCCGTGCGAGCGCAGCTTCCTCTTCATCGTTTACCTGCTCGCGCTGTGGTGAGCGGTAATTGCAAGAGGCAGTCCCATTCACTTGTATGGGATGGCTTAGGTGTAATTACACTGCTCACCACCGCGGTTGTGACGACGACCAGGTAAACATTGAAGAGGAGGCAGCGCTCACACGGAGCTTGGCCTTCTCTTGAAACAGCTGATCGGCAGGGGTGTCGGACCGGCGCCTATCTTATATTGATGACCTATCCTGAGGATAGATCATCAATGTAAATAAAGAAGACAACCCCTTTAACTGGGAAGCAAACAGAACTTCTGCAGCGTGCCCCCGTCATTCCCTGGCATGGCACGAAAACACACGTACGACAAAATAGTCACTAGGTGTAACGGCAACGCCCCCACTGCTCCTAAAAAGCTAATTTGCATATATTAAAACATATTTTTTCTCAGTAATGCGGGCACATATGAACATGGCACCAACACAGATGTCTTCAGCTGCCAAGCTCCATTGCTGTGACTGGGTCACGTGCTGCATGGGTGACACGTCAACACTACGGCCAGTCATTGGCTGCAGCGGTCATGTGACCTGCTTCAAAAGAGATGATGTTTGGGGGGGGGTAGGCAAATAGACCTGGGACCTGCTATGGAGTATAAGTATGATTACCACCACGGTCCGCCTAGGGGATCTGAAGAAAAAGTTACCAGGGGTGAACAAACCCTTTAACCCAAAAAATATCCTCACTTCTAGGTAATACTCTTGAGACTACTGACAAAAAAGCCTCAGTCAAGATGTAAAATTTGCATTTGTACGTATGTCCTAAACCTTTTTCTCAGAAATCCAAACTCACTTGGGAGAATTTAGCACAAATCGAGTTCGTTGAGGAGCAGTGCACACTCCGGTAGCTCCGGGCCGGCGCTCTTTTCCTCCAGGCCGCCTTACTTCTCATTACATGCGGTGTAACCCTCTGAATGGCAGGAGGTTAATGTCATCCTAATTCCAGCAATCGTCTCTTCTGATCTTTTACGACTTCCAGTAAACATCTGTGTTGAGGAAACAATTACCTGCGTCCATGCCGATGCGCTATTTAATCATTAATCGGCTGCCGGCAGGATCTGGGCATCTGTTCCCTCATTACATGGTCACAATGGACTCATCAGTAACAATCATGTTTATTGGGGTAAGTAATAGATATGGGGTAGAGGATCCCGAAAAGTACATTCCTGGCAGGTGACGCTTCGTTACGTTCTTGTAGTAAAAGTAGATGATTATTTCGGTAAATATCAGTTTTGATAAATCTCCCTCCAGTATATTTTGTGGGCTGAAGTCTCGAACAAACGGCGATATTGTTGTGACTGCCATTCTGTGCACATGACATTGAGCTCAGCTGAGAGGCGGACACAATCCTATGGGAACTAGAAAGGTAAATGCACACGTTCAGGATTTATGTGCGGACAATCCACTGAAATCCGTGCAGTCAATCCACATCAATTGGTGCGGATTTTACTGTCCGCATTGAAGTGAATAGAGAAAATCCGGACAGGAAAACTAAAATAAATAGATAATTCTGCAGATTTAAAAATCCATGCAAAACAAAATCTGCATCGTGTGCATGAGAATTTCAAATTCTCATAGAATACAATTTACAGTACATGACCTACGGTGCGGATTCCGCACGCAATCCTGATCGTGTGCATTTACCCTAAGGAATTTGTGTGCGGAAAATCCGCACTGTAGGTCATGTACATTGTATTCTATGAGAATTTGAAATTCTCATGCACAAAATGCAGATTTTTTCTTGTGCGGATTTTCACCTACGATGCGGATTTTAAAATCCTCAGCATGTCAATTTATTTTATTTTTCCTGTTTGGATTTTCTCCATTCACTTCAATAGGGAGAGTAAAATCCACACGTAAATCCGCACCAATTAATGCGGATTGACAGCGTGGATTTCCCTGCGAACACCTGCGGATTTCATTGCGGATTGTCCGCACATAAATCCTGAACGTGTGCATTTACCTTTATGCCCCTTTCACACGAGCGGGAGACTCGCATGTCTCCCGCAACGCATCTACAGGGCTGGACTCCGGCATTGACTGGGATCGCATATAATGCTATGCGATCCCTGTCACTGCAGAGTCCAGCCCTGTAGATGCGTTGCGGGAGACATGCGAGTCTCTCGCTCGTGTGAAAGGGGCATTATAGTTCCCATAGGATTATAGTTCACATTTCCGTTTTCCACAGATGTGTGCTGTTCGCCTTTTCCACAGACAGCACACGTATCCATTGATTTTCATGTGTTTGTTCACACATCAGTGGAAAAAAAAAATCACAGAGGCATGCTCTACTTTGGTCCATGATGCAGCCCAAACACGCCCATTGAAGTCTATGGGTTCGTGTTTAACCACTGACATAACACGGGTGCCATGCATGTTCTGTCAGTGGTTTCTCCACTGACCATTGGTAGGAGATGCTCTGGAAATTAATTTTCAGCTTAGCAGTGTCTGTGGAATACGGGTGACACACTGAGGGCAAGAAACGGACATGTGGACCAAACACAGACAGCTTCATGGATGTAACACGGGCGGATTTTCCATGGACGTCAAACAGACATGGAAATGTAAACGAGGCCTAAACATTTTACAGGCCAATGGCACGGTCTATAAATTCCATGCTGAAGGCCCCAGGCACGCTGCCTCCTATGGAGCAGGATCACTTTATGGCAGATCTATCAGTCCTCTCAGCGGAGCCAGTGTCTCATTGTGCCTGGTGGGACACCTCATGGACGCCCGCCTGCAGCTGCTCACTTCTCCTGTCACTTTCAGGATTTTATGGCAGGCCCTTCAGACAGAAGTTGTGTGCAAATCTAGAAGAATACGCTGTAAATGTCCACCCAGCCCGCCATTCATATGCGAGCAGGGGCCTTGTTGAGCTCACATAAGAATGTCATCTCCTTCTGTCCTCCATTGATCGGGCACACTTCCCAATGATAACATCCATTCAGCACACTTGTCACTACATAGATGCTACCCACACAATGAGGTACACGAGGGCTACCCCCCATGGAGGACTAGGACCTCGAGCGCATGGCCTGAGTTGTGCAGGGCTCTATGGAAGTCTATGGGCTCATACTGTACCTATGTACGGTATGCTTCGGACATACAGAGGGATTTTTTTTCTCTCACAGATTTATAAAGAATCTGAAATGTGCTGCCATATGGGGCCACCATGCAGCAGAATCTGCTGTGGTTTCTACAATGGAATAAATGGCGGATTTTGACATTCTCAAAATCTGCAGTGTGAACTCGCCCTAAGGGTACTTACATGCATGAAGTTTGTGTGGTGATTTTTTTCCTGTAAAAATGTTAAAATAACAGTTTCTGGGTTTTTTCATCCACCTGTATATTTGGCCACTTTTTTCTTTTTTTTAAAAAAAAAAAAAAAAAAAAAAAAAAAAAAAAAACTATAGGGGAGACTTACCAAAAATGGTATAAAGGAAAACTGGCTTAGTTGCCCATAGCAACCAATCTGGTTTTAACCTTTCAATTTCCAAAAAACACGCCAAAAAACGAAGACGCAAAAATGTCAGTAAAAACTTGTGCCAGTACACAATGGTCAGTTACTTATAGCGCTACTCCAGTTTTCTCTTTTTTTTTTAATGCCCACCTGACAATATTTTGTCATACGGACATTTTTATGCCATCCTATAGCAGGGGCTGGCTCTGGCACATTCACAAACATTTATGTAATTTCCAGGCGTATAGCACAAATAACATGCGGCCTGGCGTTGTCCTGTTGAAATACGGCTGCTGGGATACTTTGGAGAAATGGCCATACCTCTGGTTTCACAACCAAATCAATGTAACGCTGAAAGTCTAGAGGGGTCCAGCTATGCCAACCCACACCAGGAGAAAGACTGGTGAGATGTTCTCCTCATGGCGTTGCCCACATGGTCTCCAGACCAATCTCTGGCTATCACTGCATCCGAGACAAAAGTGGGACTCACCGCTGAAGAGGATAGACCTCCACTCCAGCTTGCCCTTTTTAGTGTTGGAATTTCAATGTTGAGGAGCATATATGAGGGTACACTGTATATAGGGAGGGAAACAGACGCATGGACGGAGTATGGTGACCAAATGACATCCAGGACTGTCCTGTGCTCAGGAGGAACAGATGGAGAACTACTTGAAGTACACTGTAAATCTGTCCTACCGCAACTAAGGTTGAATGCTTGCTCAACCAGCAGATCTCTCTCTCGATCCTCCGATACACACGCATGCTCGGCCAACATTTCACATGTGGTAAATGGAGAGAGGAGAGAAAGCGTCTTCCAACTACCTCTGCCAGCAACAAATCTCCCTAAGAACAGAAGGATCAGGCAGCTGAAATCAAACATCGGACATTTGCTGTTTGGGGAGAGTCAGGGGACCCCGTAAACATTAGGTTTGAGGGCACTGAAGGGTGTGGCCAGCAGTAGAAAGCTGAGGAGCACCAGGGGCTAGGCCCCGCCCTTTGGTGCACTAAAGCCCCAATTTGCATAAAAATAAATCTTTTCTCTTGGGAATGCTGCCTCACTTCCATGAGATAGGATTAGGTATCATTTTAATCAGCAGGATCAAGCAGTATGTCTTGTGTAATAGGGTTGATCCTGCTGACGAGTGCTTTTGTTGTCCACACACTAGACCAGGGATCAGCAACCTTCGGCACTCCAGCTGCTGGGAAACTACAACTCCCAGCATCAACATGCGCAGCTGTTCTTATAACTCCTGTAGAAGTGAATGGAGCATTCTGGGAGTTGCAGTTTCAGAACAGCCGGAGGTTTCTGATCCCTGCTCTAGACAGAGCTTCCTGCTTCTGCGTAACGTGGATCGACGGGGGTGCCATAGGTCATCAATATCTACAGGCTGGAAGCCCCCTTTAAGGGTACATTATCTGACAAAATCTGAGAAAACTCCTTTAACAGACCAAACCTCACTGCCCATCCCCCCCAACCATTGCCAGCAGTACAGAGTACAGTCGGGCGGAGTGCCAGAGAAGAGCCTGACGCCATTGTTTTGCACTCCTTCACAAATGTCCCACGTGTTCTATATTTTTGTGGGACAGTGGAACAGACTTACGGATGCGGACAGCGCATATCTTTTGTGGCCCCATTAAAGTGAATGGGTCCACAACAGATCCGCAAAGAAATGCGTATCGGATGCAGACAAAAACCACGAACCCTTGGTCCTATAGACTCCCAATGTGGTATATATGGCTCCATTCACACTCTAAAGGGCCCTTATTCTACTGATCATGGGGGTCCCAGCAATCACAGATGTGGCCCCTGTGCTGAGGATACAGTCCACAGTACCAGGAGAACACACATCCTCATTGTCTTCTATGAGGTATCACCAAGAGTTTCTACTGCTGTGGGTCTACATTTATGTCCATGCAATCCACAGATCGTAACAATCACATTGTATCAACCTGATCGTTACATCACACAGTACGTACAGTGCGCAGGACCGAAAGCCACGCCTCTTCTCATGACCCAAGCCCCGCCCAGTCACTTCCAAACCACGCCCCGCTCGTCTAGCTCCCGGTACCGCACCTGTTGACGGCCTCTATGGAGCCGGGAATGGCGGCGCCCCCTGCCGAGCCCCCGCTGTCATACAGGACACCGCTGACGTCCAGCAGCACTGCCCGCACCCCGGCAGCCCAGGAAGCCATGACCAGCTGCTCCAGTAAGAAGTAGCCGGACTGACCACGCCCACCTATGACGTAGGCAGGAGCGGGGCAGCATGGGAAGTGTAGTTCTGGAGAACAACTCTTTTTTTTAATACATAAGTGATATTTATAATGTTTTTGTGCTATTTATTTTATTGCAAGTGAAATATTTATGAAAGCATAAGAGCCAGAGGTAAAATGATTAAAAGAAAATCGCAATGTATCTGCAACTGAGAAATAGATACAACCCATCCCATGAAGATATACATAGAAGGAATTATTAGGATCACTACTGGCCAGAGAAAGAGGCTGATAGTGTCCAGGGCAGGAGGTGAACATATACAGGTGTCTAATCTCTGGGGGTCCCCCCCCCCCAAAAAAAAAAATAAAATAAAATAATTGAAAAATAGAACTGATTTGGAGCACTGGAACTGGTTACTGTACTGCAGCGCTGCCCCCATTGAAATGAATACAGTAGCCGGCCACTACACAATGGACGAGGCTCCCGGGCTGGAGCTGAAACCACTGATTAATGGCGGGGAGTGTAAGGTGTCAGACCCCACCGATCAGATATTGATGGTGTATCCTGAGGATGGGTCATTAATATTTAAATCCCAGAAACCCCTGAAAAGGGGTTGTGACATTGGAGGCATATTGCTAGGATATGCTGCCAATGTCAGATAGGTGGGACCTGCACCTTTCTCCAGAATGGGACCCATGAAGTGAGCAGAGAGCAGCCACACATATGTGGTCACCCTCCATTCATTTCTACAGGAGTTCCGAAAATAGCCGAGAGTCAGAAGCTGATGTTCCCCTAATAGTGTCCCAGCCACAGATCAGGGCAAGGGGTGGACATAAATAGGTGTCTTATCGCTGGGGGTCCACACTGTACCATTAGGACCAAATATCACAGTGCAGCAGTATATACTGCCTCAGCAAAACCAAATACCAGAGTGCAGCACAATATACTGCCCCAACGGAACCAAATATCACAGTGCAGCACAATATACTGCCCCAGCAGAACCAAATACCACAGCGCAGCACAAACTACCGCCCCAGCTGAACCAGATACCACAGCGCAGCACAATATACTGCCCCAGCAGAACCAGATACCACAGTGCAGCACAATATACCGCCCCAGCAGAACCAGATACCACAGTGCAGCACAATATACCGCCCCAGCAGAACCAGATACCACAGCGCAGCACAATCTACTGCCCCATCAGAACCAGATACCACAGTGCAGCACAATATACTGCCCCAGCAGAACCAGATACCACAGTGCAGAACAATATACCGCCCCAACAGAACCAAATACCACAGAACAGCACAATATACTGCTCCAGCAGAACCAGATACCACAGTGCAGCACAATATAGTGCCCCAGCAGAACCAGATACCACAGTGCAGCACAATATAGTGCCCCAGCAGAACCAGATACCACAGTGCAGCACAATTAGGCCCCTTTCAAATGGGCGAAATTTGCCCATGTGAAAAGACTCATTGAAATAAATGGGTCAGGATTCAGTGCGGGTGCAACGCGTGAAGCGAACGCATTGCACCCACACTGAATCCTGACCCATTCATTTCAATGGGTCTTTTCACATGGGCGGATTTTTTCACGCATCAGTTCGCCATTGCGTGAAAATCGCAGCATGTTCTATATTCTGCATTTTTCACGCAGCCCTGGCCCCATTGAAGTGAATGGGGCTGCGTGAAATTCGCATTGCATCCACACGCAATGCGTGATTCACTGATGGTTGCTTAGAGATGTTGTTTGTAAACATTCCGTTTTTTATCACGTGTGTGCGAAATGCATCCATACGCATCGCACCCGCTCGGAAAAAACTGAACGAACGTACGAAATCGCAGTCAAAACTGACTGCGATTGCACTTGGATTGGTGCGAGTTTTCCGGAACGTACCCTGAACGCATCCGGACTGAATCCGTGACGCACGTGTGAAAGAGGCCTAAAGAATTTACTTTTACATGTATTTTTTCACCTGAAATATCCTAGAAATAAGACGCCTTCACCTTTTTGCTATGGAGGTGGTACAAGGATGTAATATGATAGGTGACCATATATCCACATCAGGTGGCTTTTAATTGACTTACGGTCCAGGCTTCGGAAATCTGATTATTATTCTTCATGTAGGTACCGGCTCGGCGACACTAGTTTCTGGGGCTGATGTCCGTGTGTAATAATGCATCCAACCGGCCGCACCTTTGAAGGCCAAACCGCGCAGCGCTCCCTTATCAGGCCAAGCCACACGCTGAGAGTATTGATTTCAGCTTGCTGTAGTCATCAGGACAGGTCGGGGGTGATACACACCCTGGATCAAAGCAATTTAAAGGCTGCACAGGGACAGAATATTAATGATGATGACGATGAAGACAGAAGGAAATATGAAATAAGAAATGGTAATAAAACCGGAGAAAAGGAGAAGCGATGGAGTCATGTTAGATGTAAATCAGCGTTCTTCCTAGTCTTTTAGGAAGATGATACCAGATTATTGGAGCGCTGATCTTTGGAACGTGTTCTGGATAGTACCATGTAGTCTGCTTATATGATTTAGGCACCACTCACACGACCGTCTCCATTTTGTGGTTCGCAAATTACGGAGCCGCAAAAAACAGATGCCGTCCAAGTTGCATCTACATGTTTTGCGGATCTATTAAAGTCAATGCATTTTCAGGACAAGTATAGGACATGCAGAAAGCGCACAGATCTGTATGCTTTCCGTATCCATATGAACTTACCATCACCACCTCCTCAGGCAGAGAGTTCCATAGTCTCACTGCTCTTACCGTAAAGAATCCTCTTCTATGTTTGTGTACAAACCTTCCAAAAACAGGAATATAAAGCGCAGATGTAAAAGTAGCCTAAAGTAGGTGGCAGACTCCTTTTAAGAGCTGTCAGGAGTTCAGAGATAAGGGCTAAACATACAGCCATTAATTGCTCGATGAAGTCTCTGCAAAACAGAAAGCATAATATCTGCAGGGAAGGCTGTAGTATAGAAACTGTTCAAAATTTTTAATAAAGATCAATTGAGACAATGATTTTAAGCACAAAATAAGGGTCCATTTACACGTCCATATGTTTTAATCCGGATCCGTTCCGCAAATGCGGAATCCAGAATGCCGATCCATTTTTCCGCATACGTTGTTCCATTCCGTTATGCAGATCCGCATATAAGATAGAGTTTGTCCTACTTTTGCCCGCATTTGCGGTCCGTGGTCCCATTATAGTCAATGGGTCCGCAAAAAATGCGGATGATATGCAGAATGCATCAATATGTCATCCGCATGTCATCCGCAATTGCGGATCCGTTTCCAGGAAATAGAAAGAAATACTCTACCAACATATATTCCTCCTCATTTTTTTGCGGAAAAACGGAAAGGATGCGGATGTACAATTGGTAAAAACTGAAAGTTTTTGCGGAAACACAGATCCGCAAAAAAACAGAACGGAAATCTGGAAAAGAAAAATACGGACGTGTGAATGAAGCCTAAGTAAAATGTAATGAAAAAAACTGCCCTTAAAGTGTTCATAGCCCCCCTATCAAAAAGAGTGTACATCTGTCCACAAGTTGTGTGTGGTACTGCTGCTCGTTCCTATTTCTTTTACTGGAACTGAGCTGCAATACCAAACGCAACCCATGAGCAGATGTGGAGCTGACTTTGGTAGAAAGCAGGCATGGAAGTTCTGAACATACCTGAGCGCTGGCTTCACTGTTTATGGAAGTCCCATGGCGGTAAATGTAGAGGTGGCCACACTTGTGTGGCTTGCTCTCCATTTGCCACTATGGGAGGTCTGAAAATTAGGTGAGAGAGCTTGCTCAGCTATTTTCAGAAGTCCCATAGCAGTGAATGGAGAGCAAGCCACACATTGGCGGTGAGCTCGCCTTCACTTTAGGGGCCCCGTTCTGGAGATAAGAGCAGGTCCCAGAGGTTGGACCCACACCAATCTGATACTGATGGCATCTCCTAACGATGTGCCATGAATTTCTGAGATGGAAATACCCCTTTAAAGTTAACTAGTTTATTTGCACATATCTAGCAAAGGATAAAAAAAAGTGCAAGCTTCAAGTAGCAGCCTGACAATTTAGGCTACTTTCACACTTGTCAGAGGATCTCAATACTGGAATTAAACGGATCTGTTTTGATTTTGCATCAGGATGCATCCGTTCCGTTAGGATGCGGTTCTGTGAAATCAAAACGGATCTGTCATTAAATACATTGAAAGTCAATGGTTGACGGATCAGTCACCATTGACTTAGGCTGAGTTTACATCACCACTTAGCTTTCCGTTCTTCTGATCCGTCAGAAGAAGAGAGAGAGGGAAAAAAAAACAGGATCCTGTAAAAAACGGATCCTGTTGCATCAGTTGAACCATTTCCGTCTGAGATCCGATTTTTAGATGGGGGAAAAAAGTCCTGTATGCAATACATTTGTTTCAGTCTAAAAAAACGGATCTCAGATGGAAATGGCTCAAACGGATGCCAACTGATGCAACGTTTTTTCACTAGATCCTGTAAAAAAACTGGATCCTATAAAAAATCCTGTAAAAAAACGGATCCTATGCAATACTATGCATAAGGGCGGGTTCACATCAACTTTATGGTTTCCGTTTTTGTTTTCTGTTATAACATGGTTATAACGGAAAATAACGGAATCCATAAGATGGAAGTCAAAACAGAAGCCTTTATGAGGCATTTCATTTTGATCCTTCATAATACAAGTCTATTGCAGCATAACGGATCTGTCCTGGTTTCCATCATGCAGGAGTCCAGTCCTGCATAACGGAAACCAGGACGGATCTTGCTATGCTGCCCATAGACTTGTATTATAACGGAATGCAAAACGGAAGCCTTTAAAAGTCATTCCGTTTTGATCCGTCATAATAGAAGTCTATGGGCAATCATAACGGATCCGTCTGGTTCCCGTTATGCAAGACGGAAAACAAAGTCCTGTCAACAGGAAACCAGACGGATCCGTTATGATTGTCCCTAGACTTCTATTATGACGGATCAAAACGGAATGACTTTTAAAGGCTTCTGTTTTGACTTCCGTCTTATGGATTCTGTTATAACAGAAAACAAAAACGGAATCCATAACGGTGATGTGAATCTGCCCTAACTGATGCAACACGATCCGTTTTTTTTTTTTTTCCCGGATCCTGTTTTTTTTTCTCTCTCTCTCTTCTGACAGATGAAAAGAACAGAAAGCTAAACTGTGATGTGAATACACCCTTACATTGTTTTCAATGACGGATCAGTTTTCTTCCGTTTCTATGACATAAAACCGCAGATTGCAGTGGTTTTGTGTCCGATTGCAAAACTGAATGCTCCCAGAGCAGAAGACATCCTGATGCATCCTGAACGGATCTCTTTCCATTCAGAATGCATAAGGACTCAACGGATACGTTTTTTTTCCGGCATTGAGATCCTCTGCTGGATCTCAATTCCGGAAACCAACGACGCAAGTGTGAAAGTAGCCTAACATGTTTGTGAAAATGGATAAAATGTTTCCAATTATTCTGAAAAGAAACATTTCCAAAAACATGTCCACCACTGGATACATCCAGCTTTCATCCGTTGAAGGTCTCTCTACGTGACGGGAGCGCGATCACTCTACTGTTTTGTTTTCTTTGTGAATTATTTAAAACCCACATCAATCTGTAACTGGAGAACAATGATCCGTTAATGTCTGTTTTAATCTTTACCTTGAAATTCACATTATAACTAACCAACCAATACTAATTTGAAGAGTGAGGCCAAATGGATGAGGAATTAAATAGATGATTGAGATGATGGGCAGATGGGAGATGAAAGAGCAGAATTACAGGATGGGGTAGTGTAAGTGCGCGGTAATTCTGGCTATGAAAGAACACAATGGTAGGACGCCGAGGACAAATAAATGGACTGGGTACCAAAGATAAATAGACTTCTCCTCTCCTCCCCTTGTCTTGTTGCTTGTTGTCATCCCAGTTTAGTGTCTTCTCCTCCCCTCTGTTTCTCCTGGCTGCTTTTCTCCTCCTCCATGGGATGCCCACTAAGCCCGAGGCTCATACCTCACATAAAGAGTAGTCATCACACAGAGGAGACACTGAGGGGGGCTGCTCAGACTCTTACCCCTGCCCTGGCTCATTCTGATGAAGGAGAACTGTCTCATCCATCCACAAGGCACGAAGGCTGCTGGAGAATTTCTGGTCCCTGCCTGTAGGACACATCAGATATCATCAGGAACATTATGGGGATGTTAAACTGTGACGGTGGGGACGAAAAAATAAACTCTGCTCCGAAACATCTCCATACGCCTTTCTCCATTGTGGACATCTTAAGTCAAGCCAAGGACAAGAAACCAAGTGAGAGTTCTGAGGAGAGCAAGACGGGGGAAGAGGATACAGGTGAGATGCAGTGTACTTGTAAGCTTGAGAAGATGATGATCTTATCAGGTTTCATCCTCACAAAATATCTTTCTTCTTAATAAGTTAAAGTGTCTTAAAGTATCTTTTTAAAGAAATAGGTGACCAGAGGCTCCAAACTTTTGGGAGACTATAAGTCTCGGCATCCTTTGCTTTCAGTTTCTTGGTAACTGGGGAGGCAAAGGTTGCCAAATTGACCACTGATGGGACAATGTGATGAATTGGGACTGTCTGATCAGTGACAAGGGATTTTGAGCAATAATCAGTGCACCCTTGGTGACAAAATGACCCATTTTGGTAGTCAGAAAATGTTTCAAATTTTGGTTTCAAAATCATTTTTGGTCAATTTTTGTGTTTAGAGCAGTGTTACTCACCTATTTCACTACGGAAAATCATTCCAGTCGCAGCAGAACCTCTTTCATATTATGTGGTTTTAACCATGAGTGTTTGAATATATGAAGATTGGGTTATTGAGGTCAAGACTTGCGTCTGCAAACTTCTGCTCCAGGGGTAGGCAACCTCCGGCTCTCCAGCTGTTGTGAAACTACAACTCCCAGCATGCATAATTGCTCTTCTCTTCTCAGAAATCCGATAGAAATGAATGGAGCATGCTGGGAATTGTAGTTTCACAACAGCTGGAGTGCCGAAGGTTGCTGATCCCTGTTCTGCTCTATCAATAGGAGCTGGCACTTGTAGGGTATAAATCCTGATCTATAGGTATATGTATGTGCGAACTATGTACAGGATGTATCTAAGTGTAGCCTGATGTACGTCATGTATTATTTTAGGGAAATTCCAGCATATACAGCTAACATACCCATGGACTCATTTATAGATCATTAACCAAATGTATGCTGAAGAGGGTGTGTTTGGATACCTTTGCCTCAGTTTTATGTCCATGCGTATAAGATTATTATTATTTTATGCACTTACGGTATATAGCACTACTATATTCCGCAGCACTTTACAGACATTATCATCAAGCTGTCCCCAATGGGGCTCACAATCTAAGTTCCCTATCAGTATGTCTTTGGAGTGTGGGAGGAAACCGGAGAACCTGGAGGAAACCCACACAAACACAGGGAGAACATACAAACTACATGCAGATGTTGTCCTTGGTCAGATCTGAACCTAGGACCCCAGCCCTGGTGCTAACCACTGAGCACATGCTAAATAGGTTTTGCACTTATATAATGTATATAAGTATGTTGCCCCCCCCCATCCCAAATCCTTCCTATAGGAAGCATGTAGGACCCTGTAAGTCTAGTTCACTATGTACTATTTTCTTTTGGCTCAGCAGTTATCAGGTTACCCAGGGGTGCACCACCAATGAGGCCAGGTGAGGAGATCGCCTCACCAGGTAGGGGCAAGAAGGGGGCGGCCAAAGGGTCAAGGGCTGAAGGGAAGGGGTTAGGTTAAGAAATTGGCATTGGGGAGGGGGCGCTGTTTCAGTTCTTGCCTCAGGCAGCAGAAAGGCTAGGGGCACCCCTGAGGTTACCTATAACATCCTCAGGGGTGCACATCCTAATGGCACTTGTACTGTAACCCCTGCACCCGGATGACATCACTGGGCATAGGGTAAAAAGGAGATTAATAAGACATGCTGATTACTCAGAGGCTGGGGCCCCAGTAATTGCTCTGGCCCCTATGGGAAGTAGGGGCAAGTAGGTTTAGTTTTAAGACTGCTTGTCCCTGGCAGTGATCAATATCCCATTACTGGTGGCTGCCTATCTCTGAGCGCAGGCTTCCTGTCTGATGAGAAGACCCTGTATTAGAGAGATGACAGCTATCGATCTAATCACTGGACGGTCACTTCGTCAGGGCACGGACGCCGGCAATTTCATCTTCATGAGCCTGGCTAATAAAAGCCGCCAGTCTGTGCTCACCCTGTCTACTACATGTCAGAGCCACAGGTCACTGTTGTGGCACTTGTCCAATAGGTGTGCACTGTATAGAGCAGGGGTAGGCACTCCAGCTGTTGTGAAACTACAACTCCCAGCATGCATACTTGCACTGCAGTTCTCAGAACTCCCATAAAAGTGAATGGAGCATGCTGGGAATTGTAGTTTCACAGCTGGAGTGCCGAAGGTGGCTGACCCTTGGTATATGGGAAGATGCACATGTGGCCGTGTGGGACTACAAGTCACAGCATGCCATTTCATGTTTTCATAGGGATTTTGGTAGAACTTGGTCTTTGGATAGTCTGAAAATCGGGTGTTTAATGAGGTCAAACTAAAATCTGAAGTAGAAAAATAAAGTTTTCATAGACCCATGCAAGGTCACCTATAGGTTAACATGGGCCCTTGGGCAACAGCCACAGCAGGCCGCCCCGCATCTTTCCCAGTCTCTTAAACCTACCCGCTAACCTGTGGCACAGCTCTGGTGCAGAACTCCATGCCTAATTGGGGTATATTCACAAGCGGCAGATTTACATAGTAACATAGTTTATAAGGCTGAAAAACGACATCTGTCCATCCAGTTCGGCCTGTTTTCCTGCAAGTTGATCCAGAGGAAGGCAAAAACTCCTGTGAGGTAGAAGTCAATTGTCCCCACTTTAGGGGAAAAAATTCCTTCCCGACTCCACAGTCGTCTTTTTTTCTAAAGTGAATAACCCTAATTTTGATAATCTTTCTGGGTACTGTAGTCCACCCATTCCAGTTATTACTTTAGTTGCCCTCCTCTGAACCCTCTCCAGCTCTGCTATGTCTGCCTTGTTCACAGGAGCCCAGAACTGTACACAGTACTCCATGTGTGGTCTGACTAGAGATTTGTAAAGTGGCAGGACTATGTTCTCATCACGACATCTATGCCTCTTTTGATGCAACCCATTATCTTATTGGCCTTGGCAGCAGCTGTCTGACACTGGTTTCTGCAGCTTAGTTTGCTGTTCACTAAAATTCCTGTCCTTTTCCATGTTAGAGTTACCCAATGTTTTACCATTTAGTATGTACTGGTGACTTGCATTATTCCTTCCCATATGCATAACCTTTCATTTGTCAGTGTTAAACCTCATCTGCCACTTCTCTGCCCAAGCCTCCAGTCTATCCAGATCCATCTGTAGCAGTGCACTGTCCTCTTCTGTGTTAATTACTTTACACAGTTTAGTGTCATCTGCAAAAATTGATATTTTACTGTGCAAGCCTTCTACAAGATCATTAATAAATATATTGAAGAGAATAGGACCCAATACAGACCCCTGTGGTAACCCACTAGTTACAGTGACATAATCTGAGTATGTACCATTAATAACCACCCTCCGTTTTCTATCACTGAGCCAGTTACTTACCCACATACAGACATTTTCTCCCAGGCCAAGCATTCTCATTTTATATACTAACCTTTTATGTGGTACAGTGTCAAATGCTTTGGAGAAGTCCAGATATACGATATCCATTGATTCCCCGCGGTCAAGTCTAGAACTTACCTCCTCATAGAAACTGATTAAATTGGTTTGACATGACCGATCCCTCATGAAGCCATGCTGATATGGAGTTATTTGCTTATTTTCATTGAGGTACTCCAAGATAGCATCTCTTAGAAAACCTTCAAACAGTTTACCCACGACAGATGTTAAACTTACCGGCCTATAGTTTCCGGGCTCTGTTTTTGGACCCTTTTTGAATATTGGCACCACATTTGTTATGCGCCAATCCTGTGGAACACTCCCTGTCAGTATAGAGTCCTTAAATATCAGAAATAAGGGTCTGGTGATGACATTACTTAATTCTCTTAGGATACGGGGGTGTATTTGTTGTGGAAAGTTCAATACCTGTGCATGGGGTTGTTTCTGCATTGTATACATGCGTTTCTGCAAGCAATCTGCTGCACGTGAATTTAGCCTGAGGCCACTTTTTACACTGTCAGTATTTGGTCAGTGTTTTTCATCAGTATTTGGGCTCATGCACACGACTATCGCCCGGCCGTGCCCGTATACAGTACATGGACCATATACACGGGCACTGGTCGTGTTCACCCCACATCACGGATGTGGACCCATTCTCTTGTATGGGCCCACAATCCAGAAGGTTCGGGGCAGAATGGAGGCACAGAACCCAACAGTAGCACTACGGAGTGCTCTCCGTGGCTCCGCACTGCAAAAGAAATAGAATATGTTCTATTTTTTTGCAGTGAAGTTGAATGGGTCTGGATCCGTCTGCACTGATGTTGCCCGTGTATTGGGGACTGCAAATTGCAGTCCCCAATGCACAGAACGGCCGACCAACGGCCATGTGCATGAGCCATTTGGAAGCAAAAACCAGGAGTGGGTGAATAACCAAAAGAATCTTTGTCCTAGGGCTCATGCACATGACTAATGGATGTTTTTGCGGTTCACAAATTGCAGATCCGCAAAACACGGATACCGGCCGTGTGCATTCCACATTTTGCAGAATGGAATGACCGGCCCCTAGTGAAACAGTTTTATCCTTTTCCATAATGCGGACAATAATAGGACACGTTGGACACTTGAAATGTACACTGAGTCATTTCCAATTTTTGGGGGGGCCCCTTTGAAGTGAATGGTTCCGCATACAGGCCGTAAAGGAACAGACATGGGAAAAAATAAGATTGTGTGCATGAGTCCCTACAAATACTGATGCAAAATACTGATCAAATACTGACAGTATGAATGTGGCCTTATACAACCTAAGGGCCCATTCACATGACCGTGTGAATGGGGCCGCATCTATTCTGCAATTTTGCAGAATAGATGCGGCCCCATTCATTTCAATTGCCGGCATTAAATCGCGCTGAGCTGCGGCTTTTTGCCGTGGCTTGGGGAAAAAATATGGAACATGTCCTGAATAGGCATTTTGAAGAATAGGCATTTGTATGGGGTGCCGGCTATGTGTGTTCTGCAAATTGTGGGACACACACTGGTTGGCATCCGTGGTTTTGCGGATTCGCATTTTTGCGGATCTGCAACACCACGGCCGCTAAATGGATGCGCTGTCTGTTTTTCATGGCCATTTTGCTTCTGTTTTCTGGTTGCCTATCCGTTTGCAACAGCCGTTTTGCATCCGTTTTTAATGGCTGATAGACAGGAATGCACCCATCTAAACGCCCATTAAAAACCGGCCCATTGATTTCAATGGGGTCCGTCTGGCCGTGAAAATGGCCCAAAATAGGACATGTCCTATTTTTTGACGGCCGCTATTCACTGGCTGTTAAATAAACACCTATGTGAATAGCCCCATAGACTTTCATTGGTTCCGAAAACAGCTCTGTGATCAGATGCCATGTTTCACTGTCATGTGAATGAGCCCTATCTGGGTTTGTAGGTACATTACTGCATCACCAAGTAAAGTTACCATCGAGGAGTCTGGGAAAGCTGAGTGCCAACTGTGCTATTTTAGATTTGACATCTCTACTTTTCCTAGACACAGATGAAACCAACTAAATTTAAAGGGGTTGATCAACATTTAAAAATTATCCCCTCTCCACAGGATAAAGGGGAAGGGTCTAATGGGTGGGGGTTCGAATATTGGAACCATATGATCAAGGGGCTGGTCACCGTTGCGGCCTGCTATTGGCTGCTCCCCTCTTTCCTGCCGCCGGATGTTTTGATCCGCGTGAGGGGGAGATGCAGCGGTGGCCTGCAGGGATCCGGAGCGACGCAGGTGCCTGGGAACAGGTAAGTATAATGTATACGAGGGGCCCGGGCATTGGAGGGGATCTTTTAGAATTTGGATAACCCCTTTAAGTGTGTGACTGCCAGGTAGCTTTGGTTCTGCTTACCTTTGAGGGAAACATGTATATGTGTATATAGCGAACGCATAGCATCCGGACTGAATCCTGACCCCATCATTACAATGGGTCTGTGCACGTGAGTGTAGTTTATCACTGATCATCTGTGCGTTCAGGAAAAATCACAGCATGTTCTATATTGTGCTTTTTCACGCAACTCTGGCTCCATAGAAGTGAAAGGGGCTTGTGTGAAAAATGGAAGACATCTGGATGCAATACGTTTTTTTCACTGATGGTTTCTAGGAGATGTAGATTGTAATTCTTCAGTTTTTCTTCACGGGCGTGAAAAATGCATTTGCGTGGAAAAAACTTAAACACTGAACACGGTCACAGACAAAACTGATTCAACTTGCCTGCAAATCCAATAGTTTTCCCCTGAATAGATCCTGACTCATTGCGTATAGCTCGTGTGAAAGAGGCCATATGCAATCTCAGACCAGCATGAGAGTACTGTGTACATGAGGGCCACCTAGTGTTATAATTAGGTACTGCACTACTTAATACCAGGAATTTAGTTTCGGGAGTTATGACCACCCTGCAATCCAGCAGCGGTGGTCGTGCTTGCACATTATAAGGCTCGACCTTTCTGGTGGCCGGGACAGTGGGAGCTCCCATCCCAGCCACCTTGTACTGATCAAACACTGACAGTGTGAACATGGCCTTATACAACCTAAGGCTAAATTCAGAAGGCAAAAAAGAATAAATGGCCATTAAAAACAGATACACTGTCAGTTTTTCATGGCCTTGCATCTGGAAATAAGCAGTGTTTAATGTGATAGCAAAGTGAATCCAGCCAGCAAAGGAGGACAATCACAATACATTAGTAAGTGCTTCGTATTCACTTTCTCTACATGATAAATGGCATTTGATGAAGTGAGACAACCCTGTTAATATTTGCATCCATCACAGACTATGTCAAAAATGCAGGATACAATGGCGCAGAATGCTGTGGTTTTTTTTTTTAAATACAAGGCACTTACTAATGTATTGTGATTGTCCATATTGCCTCCTTTGCTGTCTGAATTCATGTTTCCATCACATTATATACAGCTCGTCTCCATGGTTACAGACCACCCTGCTATCCAGCAGTGGTGGTTGTTCTTGCACAATATAAAACAAAAAGCGTCAGCCTTTCTGGTGGCCGGGACCATGGGAGCGCACACAGGCTGGAACTTTTTCCTATATTGTGTAAGCATGACCACCACTGTTAGATTGCAGGGTGGTTGTAACCATGGAAACCAGCAGTGTATAATGTGATATAATGTGAAACAATATGGATAATAACAATACATTAGTAAGTGCCTTGTATTAACTTTCTCTACATGATAAATGCCATTGGCTGAAGTGAGACATCCCTTTAACAGCCACAGGTTACAGATGGTATGATGCCTATACATTACACTGTTCTACATGTCATGTGTTTATGTGCAGACACACCATATCACATTTTTGTATAATTCTCCATGTCTTACCTTTGTGCTCCTGTAATTTCCACTGTTATGTCAAAGAACTTTACTCATGATTGTCCCTTTTCTACAAATCACAGATGTGGACTCCTCCTTTGTAGATCTTATTCCTGGACCAAGAGATGAAGCTGGAACTTCTGCACACAGGAACAAGGAATCAGAAGAAGGAAAGTCAGAAAGTGGCGAGGCTCAGAGAGACCTCAGACCTCCTGTGGTCAGTTCTAAGCCCCGGCGGGCCCGTACTGCATTCACCTATGAACAGCTGGTGGCTTTGGAGAGTCGCTTCCGCAGTAGCCGCTACTTGTCAGTGTGCGAGAGGTTGAGTCTGGCATTGACTCTTCACCTAACAGAGACCCAAGTCAAGATCTGGTTCCAGAACAGAAGAACTAAGTGGAAGAAGCAGCAACCACCAGGAAGTTCAGAAGGGAGAGGATGTGGCACTTGTCCCAGGAGTCCTGGTCAACAGTTTATCCCCTCATTCCCATCCTACCCCTGCCCGGCACAGCTTCCTCACATCAATCCCAGTACAAGCCACCATTTACCTCCATTTCCAAGACTTTTCTTCTCTCCTTCCTCTACCAGTCTACCACTTACGCCAGCATGCCCATTTCCCCAGCTTGTAAATTCGGTTGGCATGGCATCTTTCTATGGCCCTGCCCGCTGATGATACCAGAAGTTTAAGGCCCACCCAACCATCGTCCTCTTCTTCCAAGAGGACCCTGATACTACAACAGCCAACTTCTGTGCCTTAAAGGTCACGTTGGAAGTTGTAGTTTCATGTTTTGGGGCTGCCAAGTGAAAGGACTGCTTCCATCATACTGCAATATATTTGACAATCAACCCATATCTTCAGATTTGATACGCAATTTGCCCTCTTGTCGTGTGGATGAGCGTCGTAAAAGGGAGTTGCATCGTAAATAGACGGGCCATTTGAGGGACACAGAGCAGTGAGCGGGAGGAAGACTATTACATATTTAAGTTGTTGTTGGACTTGATTTTTATTTTCAAAATTAATTCTGGAAATGTTGACATTTGTAAATATACATTTATTAATATTAAAATGTAAAACTTGTGTGCGAGGCTGTATATTAAATGGTCCCATACAGGAGACTCAAACATAGAAGAGGATTCTTTACGGTAAGAGCAGTGAGACTATGGAACTCTCTGCCTGAGGAGGTGGTGATGGTAAGTTCACTAAAAGAGTTCAAGAGGGGCCTGGATGTATTTCTGGAGGGTAATAATATTACAGGTTATAGTTACTAGAGAGGGGTCATTGATCGAGGGAGTTATTCTGATGCCTGATTGGAGTCGGGAAGGAATTTCTTTCCCCCTAAAGTGAGGAAAATTGGTTTCTACCGCACAGGGGTTTTTGCCTTCCTCTGGATGAACTTGTAGGAAAACAGGCCAAACTGGATGGACAGATGTCTTTTTTCGGCCTTATAAACTATGTTACTATGTTAAGTATCTGTTGCTAAGGCTAGAGATAAACTGGTCACGCAACAGCTGTAGAGATGATCCCATAGAGATGAATGGGATTGCCGCGGCAGTCGCAAGAAATCCAACATGGCTGGATTTCTTGCGACTGCCGAGGCAATCCCATTAATTTCTATGGGATCACCTCTACTTTGCGATCCTGGCCGTGACAGTGTCACCATGTAGCCTTAGCCTCAAGGGGTACACCAGTGAGTGAATGGGAGCTGAGCTGCAGTACCCTAGCATGGCCACTACACAGTGGATGGCGCCTTCTGTTTCTGGCTCCATCCATTATTTAGAGTCCGATGCTGGTGGCAGTTGAAAACAGGTAAACAGTGGGGTGGCGGGTGTTGTACCCCCCATTTATCTGAGGCTAGGTCACCAATATCTAAAAGCTACAATAGCCATTTAAAAGTTATGTTTTCTTTCTTGTATTAAAATTTTTAATATGCTGTAATTATTTGTGCCACCTCAGCACTTACCCCCTGCTTCTCATGTAAAGACCAGTAATCTCCCAAGCCACAGGAACAAAGATGGCAGAGATCACGAGTTACCCTTGTGACCGTCTGTCTCCCAGCTCCGTCCACGTCTCAGAAAGGGCAGATGTGGGAGACTTTGTTGCCTGTATCTGCGCTGAAGTGAATGGAGCTGGAGGATGCAGTGAGCCCAGGAGGAGCGAGTGGAGGATAGGAGTGGTAGTGGCTCTGGCAATGATAGTTGTACTCACAGATCACAGTGGCAATCTGCAGAATGATATCCCTTAGGGCTGTGCGTTGCGAGGAGGGCACACCCTTTTCTTCCCTTAGAGCACACCCTGATGTTGGGGCTTCTGCCTGGTGGTAGTTGGGGTACCCATGGTGTTAAGTGTTGGTGCAAGGCAGGAGGTGTCCATGCAGTGGCCGACGTATGGTGGGGTCAGTAACCCGGTCAGTCGTAGTAAGTAAATAAGTCTTTAGTTACTAAAGTGCAGGATTGGAGCAGTAGTACATCCAGCAGTGTCAAGACACAGGTCCGAGCAAATCACAGTGTGGTTCCTCCCCAGTAGCAATGTAAGGATATTAGCAATAATGGGGGTTGTGGAACTTCTCTTATCCTTCTCTTTGCAAAACCTTAGGGTGGAAATGAGTTTCTTCAGGGGCGTAGCTATAGGGGTTGCAGAGGTAGCAGTCGCTACCATGCCCAGGAGCCTGAGGGGGCCCAAAGACCCTTGTGCCGCATAAGAAGACACACAAAGCACTGAGGTAAGGGGGGCCAAAGCTGAACTCTTGCACCGGGGCCCATGATCCTTTAGCTACGCCCCTGAGTTTCTTCATAGATGTTTCTGTAATTCCTGGGCTGAACAGTGCAGAATTAAGTTACAGTTGGTCAAACCATCTCCAAAGAGCGGAAGGGTTTGTTAGCATTGTCCTCTATTTCTGCCATAGACGAGCACAATGCCTTGCTGTCTGACTCCAATGCACAGCCTTGTAGAATCTGGACCTACTAATCTTCTACCAGAATGTACCAGGATGCATTCCATTCCGTTTGGGTGTGTTCCCATACCAGAGCGCATGCTGCGGTTTTCTTTCCGTCATGGGATGTGGAGCAAGACGGATCCGTCATGACCCACAATGCAAGTCAATGGGGACGGATCTGTTTACACTGAAACAATAGAAAATGGATCCGTCCTCCATTGACTTTCAATGGAGTTCATGACGGATCCGTCTTGTCTGTGTTAAAGATAATACAATCGGATCCGTTCATAACAGATGCAGACGGTTGTATTATCAGTAACGGAATCGGTTTTACTGAACCCTGCCGGATCCAGGAAAAAACGCTAGTGTGAAAGTAGCCTTACATGCGAGATGTGTGCTCATCAGTACTTTGTAATGGTCTTGGTCATATTTCAATATATGGCCCCATTGTGTAGAAATCAGCATTTTCATTTTATGCTAATTAGCCCCTGGATGCAAAAAGGGAGGTGCCGTTGCACCTATTTGTACCTGAGGCTCTGCTTCTTTCCTTTCAGTACCGTGCCTCCACCACTGACAGTTCCAGGCAGTGAACACATACTCATGCCTGGCCCTGAAGTCTCGCTGCAGCTCATTGGCCACACGTGCTGTACAGAGATGGAGACCGATGGACTGTCTTGCATGTATGTTGGATTCATATTGATGTATCTGGTGACAAATTTCCTTTAAGTTTCAGCCTAGCTGCAGAGTATCTTTCAGTTTCACAGTAAGCAGCCTGGTTGGTCTTGATCTGTAGCCATTATCTCTGAATTCCTGACAGCTCAAACATTCATTATAACTAAATTCTTACTAAATCTCCTCCATCTTTGTTAAAATTGTAATATCCCTTGAAACGTCTTAATACTGAATAAAATGTCCGATGTTTAGTCAGGACGAAGCACAAGAAACGTTCTCCTTTAGGCAGACGACAATGTCACCCGCAGGCAGCAGATTGTGGGGCATTAACTTTCAAGTCCATAAACTTTCAAGCTCAAATGTGTCCAGACGGCCATCTCACCCAAGCATGCAGAATGAAAGGCGAGCATCTCACCGCCCCTTCTTCTTCCTGAGTGAAGAGCTCAGGAGATCTATCACATTTCATTATACCGCACACGGGGACACTTACCGTCTTCCGACAGAAGCCGTGTCTAGTAGAGTTACCGACACTGACCGAATAATTAATGTCTAAACTAATCTTGTAAAGGTTATTTTTTATGTCTGCACCATACTGTTTTTTTTGTATTTTTTAGGGCCTGTTCACACTTTCAATAGAAGCACCATCATATTTGACAAGAAGCATAGCCCGGCATGCACCATGGTGGATCCTGACAGATTAGGTTATAAATCGGAGGGGTCCGTCGGGTGCTGTTGGTGACTGTTCTATGGTGGACTCATCTATATCATATACTTGAAGGGGTTGTTCAGCACTGGACCCCCAGCGAGACCAGATCTGTGGAGAGAAGCATACTTACCTGATCCCTGATACTGGGTTCCGGCTCCTTCGCTGTCCTGTTGCCACTGCAGATTTCCATTCCCCCCATGTCAACATCCGGTTTGTTACGTGACCACTGCAGCCAATAACTGGCCACAGAGTTGACACGTCCCCTATGCAGCATGTCACTGGGTCATGTGACACACTGGAGAAAACATGTCACCGCTGCAGCCACTCATTGGCTGCAGCGGCTATGTCACCAACGTCAAACCCAGGGGGTCTGCCTGAAATGCTCCCCAAGGGACAACTTATCCACTATCTACAGGCGGAGGTCCAACTGCTGTGGTTCCGCCAATCACGAGAATGGGGGCCATTTCTCCCCTGTTTGAAAGGAGTGACGGGCACACATGCACACTGCAGAGTTTAACAGACTGATGGTCATGTATACGTGTCTGCCGCTCCATTCAAATGGGAAGCTCCTGATCGACAGGGGCCCAAGCAGTTAGACCCCCAATGATCAGCCACTTATTGCCGATCGCAGTGATGGCTAACCTCCAGCACTCCAGCTGTGGTGAAACTACGACTCCCATCATGCTCCATTCATTTCTGTGGAGTTCTGAGAACAGCCAAGCAAGTGTACATCTTGGGAGTTGTAGTTTTACCACAGCTAGAGTGCTGGAGGTTAGCCATCACAGCCTTATCCTGTGTACAGGGGCATGTAATCCCTCCCCGGCAATGCCCAAACCCCCCTGGAACTGCCTATTTATGAGCAAGACTTACACAAACCCCACCCAATTTTGGCCCAGGACTGTCTCTGAAAATTAAGGATGGCTCTTGGAAATTCCGGACTGTTGGCATCTATGTATTGTTTTGGTTTTTATGCTTGCCATGTAACAGTATGGAAATTGTTGCACTATATAGATCATAATATCATGCAAATAGCAATATGTAAAAAAGCCGATAGCAACCAAAACACGTTGTATACACAAAGGATCAGTAAATGTGAGAGAATAATAATATATTTTTTAGAATATTTTGAAAGTACACATCCTGCTAACACAAACGGAGGATATGGAGGGCTGCTGAGATAACGGGACATTGTGGTGACATTTTATCCCCCCCCCCCGGTTCTACCTTCTGTGTGTGGAAGAGATTGAGAAGCTCTGACAATCCTTCCACATTATTATTTTGTTTTTAAAACTGATATTATCAATGTTTTAAAAATTATTTTCATAATACTACAGGCAGCGTTAGATTGACCCAGGGGCAGACTGGGAACTTAAAGTGGCCCAGTAAAAAATACTACAAGTGGCCCCGTTTTGTAGTTGGGTCCAAACTGACAGAATGCAGGGTCAGCAATACCATATTGTGCCACGTTATACCGCCCTAACAGAGCCAAATTCCAGAGTCCATCACAAAAAACTGCCAGCAGCACAAAATACATCCCCAAAAACTTCCACTGGCAGGCGGTGAGGAGGGCTCAGGCGGCCCCCTGGGCATCGGCCACACCAGAGGATCCCCCGGTGGGCCCAGACACTGATAACATAATGGGCCCCAAAGGTCCAGGAGAAAAAAATATTTGGAGCTGCCTTTGGAGCCAATCACTTGCCACTAGGGTCTATTTCTTTGAATGAGAATCTATTAGACTTTATTGATGACACGGCGGTTGAGCCCTGAGAATAATTTCCTCTGGTGGGCTCAAGGAACCCAGTCCGATCCTGACTACAGGTTGAGTCAAAGGTCTGGACACAACCTTCTAACTGGTGTAAATTTGTAGAAAATTGACTGCCATTGTGTGAAAGTATTAACCTGTTCCCGACCACTTTACGACTATATACGTTGGCATTTGGGACTTTAAATATGGCGCCCGCTCATGAGCACCATAGCCACCAGATGCCTGCTGTTTTAAACAACAGGCATCCAGGGATAATATATACAATTGACGATACCGTTGATCGCATACATTTAACCCTCAGATGGAGTTATCAACTGTGCGCGCTCCCAGTCGTGCACTGGCTCCCCCTAGTGAGGGTCGGAAAAGCCGCATGCAGTGTGCAGCAGCCTCTGTCCTCCTGAGTGACAGGAGGCTGCCGCACATTAGTGCCTGTGGCAGAGCTTAGTGGCACATTTATTAAGGCCGCGTTTTAAACACCGGTCTTACAGGGGTACTCCTGGAATTAAGAAAATGAAAAATCTTAATTATTACTTTATAATAAATATATTCCCGAATACCTTTCACTAAGTATAATGGCTTGTTATCTCTAGGGAGCAATCCTTAGGAGAAATAAAATGTCCGCCGTCCTATTAGTACACACAAAACCTGTCCTAATTACACAGGAGGACAAGTTACTTCACAACACTGAGGTAAAGAGCTGCCTCATCCTCCTCTCTGCTTCTATTATGATCCTGAATACAGATGATAAGATCTTTAGCTGAATCTCTGTAGGAATGGAGTTCATGAGGAGACATGAAGTACAGAGAGGACAGACAGGACAGACTGTGGTAATGGAGACTGCATACAAGAGCTGCTGCTTATTATCCACATCCCACAGGGAGGAGGATGAGGCAGCTCTTTACCTCAGTGTTGTGAAGTAACTTGTAATTAGGACAGGTTTTGTGTGCACTAATAGGACGGAGGCCATTGTATTTCTCCTAATGATTGCTCCCTAGACAAAACAAACCATTATAAGTAGTGAAAGGTATTTGGGAATATGTTTATAATAAAGTAATATTTAGGTATTTTCAGTTTCTTTAAGCCTCATTCACACGTCCGTGTCCGAGCTCAAATCCGTGAGCAGGTGGTCAGTGAGGCATCCGTGAAGCTGTCCGTCAAGGATCCGTGTTGGGTCCGTGTTTTGCTGTCTGTGTTGCATCCGTGTATCACTGACACTGAACAGCTGAAAAATAATTTTCAAAGCATCTCTTCTTAATGATCCATGCAACACGGATGGCATCCGTGTTGCATCCGTGGTTTTCACGCACCCATAGACTATAATGGGCGTGAGGGATCCGGGAACAAGGAGCAAGATAGGACATGCATCTGTGCTGAAAACACTGACCCGCGGACCGTGATGAAACACTGATGTCTGAATACACACATTAAAATGAATGGGGACGTGTGCTGTCCCTGGAGGACACGTACAGAACACGTCCGTGTAACACTGACTTGTGAATGAGGCTTTATTCCCGGAGAACCCCTTTAATAAGCCCCTGTGCTGGAGGTGGATTGCCAACGTTATGTAGAGGTGCCGACCTCTACATAACTTCGGCACATCCACCGCCAATTCTAAATGTAAGAGAGCTTCCTAGGAAACGCTGTAAAAACAAAACCCACAAAACTGTGGCGGAATTGTTTTTTTTTTTATAATTCCACCCCACTTTTTTGCTGCTTCCCACTACATTGTATGCAACCGTAAATGGTGCCATTGGAAAGTACAACTTGTTCTGCAAATCACAAACCCATTTAATCCAGTCTTCGTGAACCCGCTGAAGAACCGCATGGGGTATTTCACAGCACTGTAGGGTTGACCATTTCAGGTGAGTAATATGTAATATGGCCCACATAGTTTACGCAGCTACAGGGACAAGTAGTTATCCAATTTTCCATACTTTCCCTGGTTTTCCAGATCACTGCCTGCTGTCATGCAATAGACACCTTCATTGCTTCCAGTGGATCTGTCCTGGTCATTATAAAACACCTCTGATAACTGTACTGTAACCAGCTGTACACTTGTGTGATCATCACATGATCACTGTTCCCGCTGAATGACAGCAAGCAGAGATCTTGAAAACCACAAATAATTGATAAGAATGTGAATAGAATTATTGCAAAGAATAACTTTTACATGTTGATACCAGAATACCCCTTTGAGATTTGTCCTTGCATCCTCACCGTCACATCTGCAGTACTGATAATCTTATCTCTCCTGTTATTTGCTCGGTCCAAGCTGTCTGGGTGATATTGTAACACAGAATGACCTGAGGTAATAACACTAATGTTGGTATTACACTGCCTGACGTACGGGCAGTGCGAGCACCGCACATCCATCGGTGTTTGTTTGCACTGGCCTGATTACACATAGGGACCTATGCTCCTTCTCCATAGGCCTAAAGTCCCAGGGACTAACAGATCTGCGCATGATCTACAGAAAGAAGAGAAGGAAAAAAAGGAGAAAGAAAGGATTGAGTTGGAGAAATTTACAATCTGCATTGCCAAGCATAGGAGTCAGCAAGGTAACCTGCTACTACAGCCATTCAGACTTTGCTGCAGTGAGGGACATTGTTAAGACACTGGCCAAACATGCCTTCAAAACCTTGTATCATGCAGTGGACCCTACAGCCATTATTGCACAAGTACTATTGCCTGCCATAGAGTCTACTAATAGACAGTGGAGTGCTAAGGGGAGGGGGGGTTCGCACCGGGTGCCCACCGTCGGGGTGGGGGCGGGGATGCCAAAGCCCAGAAGCAAAGAGCGCTTCCATCAATACTGATGAAAGTGCTCATTGCTGGAGTGCCGGGGAGCTGCGGTCCTGTCACTCAGCTCCCAATGCTCCTCTCTGGCACTAAATGGTGAAGCAAAAAGCCTTCTGCTCTCTGCTCCGCTATTCAGCCTGCAGACACCGATTGTGCTGCTGGCCTGTATGGGAGGAACCTGCAGCCCAGGAATCTGAATAAGCTCCGCCCACACAGTGCTGCAGAGCGATCTGTGTCTGCAGGGGAGAGCTGGATGTGAACATCAGGAACGGGACAAGGTGAGTAGGTACTGTGTTTTTGTTTTATTAACACATAGGGGGCACAGAGAGCTTTACTACTATGGAGGGGGCACAGAGGGCATTACTACTGTGGAGAGGGCACAATGGGCATTACCAGTGGCGTACATAGAGAAGTAAGGGCCCCATAGCAAGGAACAAACCAGGCCCCCCACACAGGACAGAAGGGTTCCCATCTAAACCCTTTCAATGACCCTGGACCATTTTTCCACTTCCTCATTTGCTAAAAGTTGTTCCTTTAGAGGGTAGAGTCCTGACCTGACCCCCAGTAGAAGAAGAGATAATCCCAACTGAGACTGGGCCCCCTCTTGCCCTGGGCCCCATAGCAGTTGCATGGCCTGCCGCTATGGTAGTTACGCCCCTGGGCATTACTACTATGAATGGGACACAATGGGCATTATTAATATTAAGGGGGCACAATGGGCATAACTATTATGAAAGTGACACAATGGTCATTACTATTATGAGGGTGCACAATGGGCATTACTACTATGGATAGGACACAGTGGGCATTACTACTATGAAGGGGGCACAATGGGTATTACTATTACAAAGGGGCACAATGGGCATTACTATTATGAAGGGGGACAGTGGGGCCATAACTACTATGAAGGGGCGCCGAGAGGGCATGACAACTGTGAAGGGGCACAGATAGGGCATTACTACTATGAAAGGGGCACAGAGAGGGCATAACTACTGTGAGGGGGCACAGAGAAGGCATAACTACTGTGAAAGGGCACAAAGAAGGGATATGTACTTTAAAGGAGCACAATGTAGGCATAACTACTGTGAAAGTTGTACAGTAAGGGCATAAATACTATGAGGGGGCACATATCTGGACAAAACTACTGTGAGGGTTGTACAATGAGGGCAATACAACTGTGAGGGGGTACAATTTTTTTGTAGTATTGGGGGGAAGGGGGGCTGCCAAAGAAAGGACCAGTCCCGGGTTCCAAACACCCTAGACACACCACCAAAAGTAGTCCAAAGCAAAACTGGCTTAGTTGCCCATAGCAACCAATCAGATTTCATTTGGCAAAGGAGCTCAGAAAAATGAAAGGTGAAATCTGATTGGTTGCTATGGGCAACTAAACCAATTGTTTTCCTTTGCACAAGTTTTGATAAAGCCCCCCTAGTGTGTTTTGTGCTACTGCCTCTCCTTAAATTCTATTATACTGCTTCGATCTTCAAATTACAGCAGACCCAGGTATGTGGCCCTTTACCTGAGCCCCAACCCCCCCCTGTAAACAGTGCAGGGTATATACTGTATACAGAGGCATCCCCCTTATACACATATGTGGCACAGTCACGTGGTGCGTACAGTAATAGAACGCCGAGCTCCGCACATTCCGCCCCTTTATGGGCCCCGCCCATCTCCCCGTCTGTCACATAACAGGGGGGCGGCAGGAGGGCGATGGCTCCAAAACAGCATGCGATTGGTCAAAGGGCGAACGATGCGACCAATCAGATGAAACCCCGCAGGACGTCACTCAGCAGCGATTATACATAAGAGGGACCAGGAGGGGGCGGGTTTTGCTCTCAGCTGGCTGATTATAGCAGGTGGGTGACTCGGGAGTCTGGGCGCGGAAGGGGGTAATGGGGGCTGAGAAGCCGTCCAGGTGTCTTGTCTGCCCGGCTTGTGGCCTCCTGAGGAGCAAGAGGCACTGACGGGGGTGACTGATGCCCGGTGTGCTGGCATGGCGTTACATCATCCTGCAGGGGCGCCAGGCTTGTGGTACACGGAGGCATCGTGTGGCCTGTACGGTGCTTGATGCAATCTGTATGACGTCACACGATGTAACTTTTGTAGGATTTTTCGTTACTTTGTGTCTGGCTGATTGATGCTAATGTGCTAGGGAGGTTCTCCCAGTGGTAGTGCATCCCTCCTAGTCCTGTGGATGATGGGCGTCCAGAATTATCTAAGCCTGGGTCAACTACTCATATATTAACTAGAGGTTGAGTTGGACCCCTCTGGCCCCTAATTGCTCGAATGACCTAGTATCAGATGTATGACTGCTCCATCTACCAATCCTCAGCATGCCCATAGCCTGCTGCTGTCAGGGATGATGAGGGTTATAGTTGTGCAACTTATGCAAGTAATGACTCCTGGCTACATACACTGCAATTTGTGGTGTATAATACTGCGCAAGCGTTCTGGATGATGTGTTGTGACTCATACTTTAAATTCTTTATTTAAATTTAACCCCGTGTGCATCACCTCTGTTGTAATGTCTGCCAGCACCTGGTTTGTGGATGTTGTGCATAGCGCACATGGTGCAGTGCCAGTCTATGGGCAATGGTGGTGTCTGTGGCTTCATTCTGCACATTGATGTGTGTGATTTGTGTATATATAATGTAGATTTATGTAAATATGTAATGTAGGTTTAATATATAATTTTTTTGTGTAATATATATATATATATATATATATATATATATATATATATATATATATATCAGTTTTTGGCTGTTGGGCCCTAAGCTTCCAGCACCACTCCCCCCTCCTGGGCTGGTAAATGTATATAGTGAATATGGTGTCACATATCTGTGCTGTAACCTACAGCCGGATCACCTGACAGTCCTGTTGCTGCACGTAGCTGACAGCTTGGCCGCACTCCTCCAGTTGATCTCTTCCATCAGAAAACATCTGATTTAACTTAAGTTCAGCAGAATTGTGCTTGCAGCTCTGGATTAGAATGGTGGCTGTCATTTTACAATTATTTTATGATTATTAAAGATTTTTAAGCAATCCGTTTTACCAAATTGTTGTATTTGGAAGTATTGACCCCCTGTCAGAAACCTCAGTTCCTCAGTCCCCCGTAGAAGCATTACAAAACCTCACAATATACTTTTAGTAACTGGATTCTTCTGTATGAAATTGCACAATCTGCAGTAAAAAACAAAACAAACCCGTCATACTGCCAAGCGGGATCCAAAAGGCCGCGCTCTGTCCTCGAAGTATAATGGGGTCCTGTGGGTGTGAGGCTGTAAAGGCTGTGGACACCTTTGAGGAGACTTTTATGATTGATTCTTAACCAAAAAGGAGTAAAATGCATTTTCTCTTAGCTGGTCTCTGTCTGCAGACTATTGCTCAGTTTGTAGCCCTTTTGGCCTTGTTCAGACGAGTGAGTCCTGTGTGTGGAAAACAGAGGGGCGCATTTATCAAGCTCACCTGTTTTTAGGTTTTCAATAAGGCAGGTGTATTTTCTTTAGGGATAAGCGACTTGACTTCAGTTCGTTCATCCTTAGTTATAATCGAAGTGTCAGACCTTGCATCTACTGAATTGTACTGACAGGATTAAGTCAGTGTGGTTCAGTAGATGCAAGATCAGGCAGGGATACACAGAATTATATATCAGTATAATGCTATGTGATCCTGTGAAACGAGCAGTGTCCAAAATGGGAAATCTCGCTCCCACTCAATGTTTTCTGTCTGAATGTGGCCTGTCTCTGGACTCCTGACGGATCATAAACACTCATTTATGCCATATCAGTTTAATCAATATAAATTAACAGAAGCATGTCTCCTCTGCACGGCTGCTTCTGATCGGTTCCCTGCTGCTCTACCCATCCTGTCCTTGGTGAACACGCTGGAAGTGCCGGGAGAGGACTGTTCTGCCAATCGGTGGATGATGCAGGTCACCGATGGGGCCAGTGACTGGCTGGGCTGTTTTCTCCTAGCATTTCCAGGGTGAAGAGCAGTAGGAATTGGACCAGCACTGAAACCGATCATAAGGGTTTTATAAGACTTTTTTTTTTTTTTTTTTTTACTGTAGGGTCCCTATCCCTTAATACTGAACCTGTTGTGAGCCGTAGTGGCACCCAGGGCAGGATTTAAGCAGGTGGATAGATAGGGGATCTATATAGACTTTATTCTGCCTCTATAGAGAATGCAGACTTTGGGGGTTTAGCTGGCCGGGGAGTGGATCTGTCCTTTGGAAGGTGTTGGGCGCTGCTTGAGTGAACAACCTGCTCTGTGTTGGGTATGCTTTTGAAGCTCTACGTTCCTTATGATGTAGAGAAGTGTTGGAGTATGTAAGGTTAAAGGGGTATTCCCATTGTCCTATAGGTGCGGTTCTCACCTCTGGGACCTGCCCTTACGAGAACGGAGCGGGAAACTACTGGAGGGCACATTGTGCATGCGCAGCCGCCTTCAATTCATTTCAATGGGACAGCTGAAAATAGAGCGCTGGCCTGGCTGCCCCATAGAAATGAATAGGAGCAGGGGCTGCGCGTGCGCAGTGTGCTCCCATTCACTTCTATGGGAGCAGTGCTTGGTTGTGGACCATCCGGGGTCTTCCAGCCACAGCTCTCCCCGCTCTGTTCTCCTTGTAGGTGTGGGTCCCAGAGGTGGGACCTGCACCTACCAGACAATGGGGGCATATCCTAACGATATACCACCATTGTATGTGATGGGAATAACCCTTTAAGTTCCATGCAGCACACCCGGTTTTCTTCTATCAATACTACCATTTAATGCACATCCCAGCACAGTGCCATAACAAGATTAGATGCCACTTTAATGAACCACCATATGACTTAAATTGGCAGGATTGGCATTTGGGCCTCTAGGAAAGTTGGTTTACAGCCTTTCTGTGCTTCACATGCCAGGCAGGGAGCCTACCAGAATTTTTTTTTTTTTGGATAACTTGTCCCAAAATCAGACTGTCCGGACAAATTGGAAAACCATAATAAATGATAAATATAAGTAATACATGTCTATAGGTCAATATACTGATAAGAACTCATTACCAGCATTTACGGTGAGCTGTAAAATGATGAGCATTACCACCAAAATCTAGTAAAGTACCACCAGCCTCAAAAATAATAGAGAAAAAGTTGCCTATTTTTAGACTGTTGAGAAATAATGGCAACCCTGATGCCACGGTGTCCTCAGGTCTGAGCCTTTGAAGTTGTATATTCATTAAAATGCCATTTATAACAGGTCAGTCTTATGCCCTGGCACCTCCATATGCCAGGCTGGCATTTAGCGCAGCCAGCTGACGTCCGTTCTTCCACAATACAATCTCCTGTGCCAGGTCCAGTCGTTAGGTTTGGCTGATTTGATGCTATTGGGAATTCTGGCAGAAACTCCATGAACTTCAGGGGATTATGACTTTCCCATTGACAAGTTCAAGGTGTTCCCTGGGTGTGCGGAGGGCAGCCTGGTGACTGGCTGCGGGGCGGAGGAGTGTGCGGAGGAGAGGCTGCTGCAGCCAATGACTCACCCCGGGCGTGCACCTGTTTCCCCTGTCAGTCTGATTTTGCAATCTCTGGTGCACCTACGTCATAAAGAGCACGGCAGATAACCCTGAGCTCTACAGCTGAAGGCTGAAAGAACTTGATAAACTCGGGGGCCTGTGCACACAACACAACCTGTATTACTGACCTGTCATTGACATCATGAGAGCCTATGAGAAATTCACAAGGAAAGATTAAAGGGGTTGTCCTACAAAAAATATTCTACAGTTTTTTAAAAACAGCACCTGAATCTGAATAAGTTTTTAAAAGCATGTAATTAAAAATTTAGCATAGCCACTAAGTTGTTCAATACAATTTATATGTATAGCGCCACCTGCTGTTTGTCCTGGATACATAGCACCCTTGCCAATCGGCTGCTTGTTACTGCCAGAGCTGGAAGCAGAAAGCTTCATCCACTCTGTATGGCCGTGCCGACTACTGTGTTGGACTGAACCTTTTGCCTCCAATGTGATGCAGACAGTGAGGGCCCCTGGTGTTGGACCCCCCCAACGATCTAATATTGATGACTTATCTGGAGGATAGGACATCAATAGCTTAAGGCTCCATTCACACGTCCTGTTTTCTTTCCTGATTCGATCCTGATTTTTTCAGGACCCATTGAAATGAATGGATCCAGATCAGGATCGAATCAGGAAATAAAATCAGGATGTGTGAATGGAGCCTTAAGGTGAGAAACTCCTTTAAATCGCATTGGGTTTACCACACCTATATTTCAGAACTGGCAGCTTCGGTGAGCACCACAGCCTCCTCCTAGCTTACCAAGCATAGCGCCATCCAATGGTTAGTGGCTGTGCTTGGTATTGCAGCTTAGTCATCTTCCTAGGCAAATAAATGAGCCTAAGTGCTCATGATGGTCTCTGGCGTCTTCAGGAGTCAGACCCTCACCACATCCTGAGGATAGGCCATCAGTATCAGAATCCCAGAGAACCCTTTAGGTTTCTGAAATGCAGTGGCATCTCTGACTTTTGCAGGCGTGCAAGTCCGCACGTCCTGCTTCTGGCGGTCGGTTAATCCAAAAGCGTCATAATCCAGCCGCAGGTTACAGGAAAACCACAGCTGTCTGGCATTTGCTGAACCTTTTCTAAGCTGGCACATTAGAGGTGCACTGGCATGTATTTACGTGTTAGGTGTGTTCTGGGTTGTGGCAGTTTTTATCCAATGAAAACTCTAAACGAAGCAGCAGAGTTGTGTGTTGTCTGTGTGCCAAGACATATAAGCCGCCCAGTGTGGACCCAGCAGCCGCCATGTGTGTTTGTCCAGGGATTTACATAGGAATTTTACTGTTGATGCAAAAGTCAGCAATGGACTTCAGTGAGACGTCTAATCCACAGCCGTGGCCTGGTGGTGGCTTCTGTTACCCCCATGTCTAAAGCAGTTTTTGGGATCTGCTTCACTTATCTCCTGGTTGTCAGATGTAACTTTAAAGTGGATGTCCCACTAAAAATATTCTACAGTTTTCAAACCAAAACCTGGATCTGAATACTTTTGTCATTGCATGTAACTTAAAAATGTAGCATGGCCACTGAGTTATTCAATAAAATGTGTCTGTATAGCGCCAACTGCTGTTTTTTTTTCTTATTTCTTTGTCCTGCTCACTGAGATGGCCGCACATGCTCAGTGTAATCTTTCATACGCCCCCTGAGCTGTGGTAGGGAGAGCTGGGACACGCCCCTGAGTTGCAGCAGAAAAAACGCTCCCCTTGAGCTGTCAGCTTGCTATAAATCTAGCAGAGCAATAAATGTGGAGCTTTCTGGATCCATGTGAGGTACAGGGCTGGTTCTAGCTTTTTTATAAAGTCATATACTATGTCTGTGTGTTTTTTTTTTTTGTTTTTTTTTTTTAATTTTTTACATTAGTCATGGGATAACCCCTTTAAGAGACAGTTGGGCAGAATCTACCAGAGGTGGAAGCTTCTCATAATTGAGCCAGGTTCACAACCTTTATTTTATTTTTTGTGAGAGGCTTTTAGGTATCCGATTATGTTTTGGTTGCCTTTTTGTGTGTTTTAGCACATGCTTTTATGGAATTATCTCCAGGAACTCATTCACCTCAATGTCACTTCCTCTGTATATAAATATGAAAAATCGCATGGTTTAATAAAAAAACACAATTGAAATGCAACACACTGAAGCTTGAATTTTTTTTTTTTTTTTTTTCCAAGAGGGCCAAAAACGCAATGGGTTTTGGCCCTCTGGAGAAAGTGGAAGAAACTGAGGCAAAAAGTTACCTAGAGTGTGCTGCAACTTGGAAAAATCAAAACAAATGGATTCAAAAAAAGTTCCTGAATTGAAGAAATAATGCCAGGAAAAACACATTTTTACTATTTAATAATTCCCATAGGGTGCAGCCGAAATGCTGAAACAAGACTAACAGGTTTTAGGATACTTTCTCTCACATTTTTAGCAACTTTTTTTTTTTTTTTCTGCACTTTTTTGTACATTTGTTTTGCAGTTAAACCAATCAGATTCCACCTTTCATTTTTCAGAGCTCCTTTGGAAAATGAACGGTGGGATCTGGTTGGTATGGGCAACTGACTGTTCTACTTTACACCAGTTTTGATAAAAGCCAGAATTTTTTCCCAATCGTTTGGGTTTTGGGCTTTCAACTTTGATAGAGAAGCCGCAGTGGAAACAATGCTTAAAACTGTTTAAAATGTACAATAAACTTTATTAAACCTTCCTAAGAGTTAGAGGTATTCCCATCTCACACATGTAGTTTGTATAGTTATATATAGCCATACCAATATTATTACTAATGTATTTATATAATATGTACCGTTTAGAAGATTTTCCTATTTCTATATCCATTGTCCCACACACATCAGTCAGGCCGTTGCCCCTAGTTACGACCACCGCAGCCATGTAGTAGTGGTGGTCAGCTTGCTCCTTTTCAAACCCGCTATGAGGTAACTGCTGTGTTGTGAGCGCATATTGCATGAACATGTGGAGACACATCTTAGGGTACTTTCACATCTGTGTTATGGACACTACCAGTCCAAAACGTAATGGTCAGGATCCGTCCAAAACGCAGACTTTATAAGCGGATCCTGCTCCATAGAGATGAATTGATCTTGGAACAGGATCAGTTTCTCTGCGTTTTGGAAGCGCAGACAAAAATGCTACAACCCTAAGATGTCTCCGCATGTTCATGTAATGTGTGTTCACAATACAGTAGTTACCTCAGAGCGGGTGTGAACAGGAGCAAGCCGATCACCACTACTACATGGCTGCAGTGGTCGTAACTAGGGGCAACAGCCTGACTGGTGTGTGTGTGTGGGACAATGGATATACAAATAGGGAAATCTTCTAAACGGTACATTTTATATAAATACATTCTATTAGTAATATTGGTATGGCTATATCTAACTATACAAACTACATTTGTGAGATGGGAATACCCCTTTAAGTAACTGAGTTGTTCAACCAATCAGAGCTCAGCTTTTATATTTTCAGAGTCCTTTAGGAAATGAAAGCTGAGCTCTGATTGGTTGCTATGGGCAACTAAACCAGTTTTGATGCATGAGGCCCTGTGGTGGTTTTATTAAAAAACAAAAAAACAAACAGAATGCGACGTGTAAAGGAAATATTAGTCATTTTAAAAGGAAATGACTGGGTGAGAGGGTCTGAGAAGCTGAATAAGGAAGTCTCAGCTGGAGATTTTACCTCAACTAAAGAGTGTCTGGCTTAAGAACCTCATTCTTTAGATAGCAGGTAGCAGGGCTGAGTTTGTCACTTGGCACAGCTGTTCTTGGTCGTGTTGTGTGGGTTTATCTTTTGACTATGGTGTAGTTGATAGTTCTTGAACTATATAATCTGAAATGGTGAGATGACAGCATCATCTCTGTTACATCAGACATTGTACTGGTTTACATGATAGAAGGGTGGTGCTCTTGCAGTGCTGTATAATAAAATGCAGAGCTTTGCTTCAATATGAAATTTAGATTTCACAGACAATCCAAGTCTGATAATGGCAGCTCCTAGGATAGGATGGTTGTAAAACTTTACATAGTCCCTTTGTGCCACAGTGCGAGCTAGTGTTGACTCGGTGGGGTCTGAATCTGACTGTGCTGGCTGTTCTCACAAGCATTTCCAGGCTTCCACAGCTGAGTGAAGCTTATATTTTGATGCTGACTGTTCCCCCTTCTCCATCACAGGACTTCTAGCTTCTTGGACCTTCCACAATGTTTTCCAAGCTCATCCAGAGACGCACTGTGGGTGCAGTGTACAACAACCTAAGGGCCTCCCTGAGCTCCGCAGGACCGGCCGCTACAGAGAGCAACGTGGAGGAAGCTTTATCCTCAGAGTACGTGTTTGAGAGAGAATCGAAATATGGGGCACACAACTACCACCCTCTCCCCGTGGCCCTTGAAAGGGGAAAAGGTATGTTTTTTGATATTTTACTTTTACACTTCTGGAGCTTGTACGTCTTGAATATCCTCATATCTTTAAAGGGGTGCTCTCCCTTCAGCAAATTGTATTCATGTAGAGAAAGTTGATACAAGGCACTAATGTATTGTGATTGTCCATATTGCTTCCTTTGCTGGCTGGATTAACTTTTCTATCTCATTACACACTTCCTATTTCCATGGTTACAGACCATCCTGCAATCCATCAGTGGTGGCGGTGCTTGCACACTATAGTAAAAGGCATTGGCCACTCTGGTGGCCAGGACCGTGGAAGCACACATGGGCTGGTGCTTTTTCCTATATTGTGCAAACGCTATAGGACAGGGGTCGGCAACCTTCAGCACTCCAGCTGCTGTGGAACTATAACTCCCAGCATGCACACGTGCAAAATGAATCCAGCCAGCAAAGGAAGCAATATGTACAATCACAATACATTAGTAAGTGCCTTGTATTAACTTTCTCTACATGATAAATGCCATTTGCTGGAGATGACCCCTTTTGGATTATCTATCTGGGCTTCTATAGGTCCTATCCTGTACCCCCTGATATGGCTTGTTATAGTAATGGATGACACACAGGTAGAGGCCCCTAGGCCTTGCTTCTAGGTGAGTCTATGGTGCCTCAGTCACATATGGTGGTACATGGAGTACCAGTTGGCCGTTGGGTGCTGGATGTAGCGTTGCTGTGCACATGGGGCTTTAGAATTAGAATTGGTGAAGAAATTCTGCAGCATGGTCAGGGTTTTTAGAGATGTTAAGATTCTAGCTCAGTGGTAGTCTGAGTACAGAAGAACATGTTCTTTGAAGCAGTGTCTGATGGTTGCATTTTCCAGGCTGATCACAGCTAGGCTGACCCAAACTCGCTGCACCATTGTGATCTGTGATGCTGTGGGTCCCATAAGGAAATCATCCAGTGAGTTCGGGTCAGCCTAGTTTGTCTAAAATGTAGTCCTCACATGTCATGTTTCACAGACCACACACATCTGTCACCAGCCTTTGCTGGCTGGGCCCATGGTGTGGAAGACAAAGTGCACTGACTGTAGGGCTGTTGTACGCAGACCCATTCACTTGAATGGGGTCGGCAGGGGCGTAGCTATAGGGGGTGCAGAGGTAGCAGTCGCTACCGGGCCCAGGAGCCTGAGGGGGCCCAAAAACCCTTGTGCTGTAGAAGACACCCAAAGCACTGAGGAAAGGGGGGCCCAAAATGAACTCTTGCACCAGGGCCCATGAGCCATTGGCTACGCGCAGCAAAAAAGTAGTGCATGCATAGATTTTTTTTTTTTTAATTTATTTTTTTGTGGTGCACAGGCACTGAGGAACTGCATGGAAGCCCTATGGGTGCTCCATTCCACACTGCACCTTCCAGATTGCAAACCCATTCAAGTGAATGGGTCTGCATCTGGGATGCCGTACATAAACAGCTGGGGCCCGTATATTCGTGTGCATAAGCCCTTATGGAGATGGACTACAAACTGGTAGCTGTAGACAGAAGCCTAGAGGACCAGTCTCCTCTCCCAAATTACCTGTTTTGGTAACTAATTGCATTCCCCATAGTATAACAATTATGGAGCATCTTCTATTGGATTTGCATTGAAGTTCATCTGTTATTCCTCCTGAAAATGCATAAGTAACTTGACAACTGGTTGTAGCCATTTGCCTTGTCAGTAGGGTGTCGACAGGGGGTCAGAACATAGTCTGACACTACCCATAACTGATGACACCCAGTTACCAGTTTACACATACATTTCTAGGCAGTATAAGAGGAACGGCACAATAGTTACAAGGTACCTACGTGTGCGCCATGATTGTTATATTATGGGGACTACAGTTTACTAAAACTGGTCAGGAGAACTTGCAGGTCCTCTGAGCTAGCAATACACAGAAAATGTCATCTAAACAGATTTGTGGAAATGGAGGTGTATCGCATGTGCATCTCCCAGCTGGATGGGTGCAGTTGGTTTGGGCTGAATTAATCATGCCCAGTCCTGTGTGCCTATGAGATACTGAATCTAACAGCAGCTCATCTCCAGTTAGCATTAAAATTAACCTGCATGTGTGGAGGTGGGAGGGATTGCTGCTGGGCTACTTTCACACTGTTTAAGTTTTCTGGTATTGAGATCCATCATAGGGGCTCAATACTGGGGAAAAAAAACTTCAGTTTTGTCCCTATTCATTGTCCATGGGGACAACTTAATGGAACGGAGCTCTCCAAAATGTATTCTGTTCCGTTCCCATAATGGAGAGCAGAACGCAGCATGTTGTATTTTGCTTTCTGTCCTGGGATGTGGAACAAGACGGATCCTGCATGACCCACAATCCAAGTCAATGGGAAAGGATCAGTTTTCTCTGGCACTATCTTCCACAATAGAAAATGGATCCGCCCTCCATTGACTTGTAATGGAGTTCATGACGGATCCGTCTTGGCTAGGTTAAAGATAATACAACCGGATCCGTTCATAACAGATGCAGACAGTTGTATTATCAGTAATGGAAGCGTTTTTGCTGAACCCTACCGGCTCCACCAAAAAATGTTCTTAGCATGTTCTTTTATTTGTATCTGGCTGAACATGTTCCTCTGTCTCCAGGCGTGTATGTGTGGGATGTGGAAGGCAGGAGATACTTTGACTTCTTGAGTGCCTACAGTGCAGTGAACCAGGGACACTGTCATCCAAAGATCCTCAGTGCTCTGAAGGCTCAGGCCGAGAAGCTGACGCTCACCTCCAGAGCCTTCTACAATGACGTCCTGGGAGAATACGAGGAGTACGTCACCAAGCTGTTTAACTACAACAAAGTGCTGCCCATGAACACAGGTAAGAACACCACCTCGGTCAGACATTTTCTATTTTGTGCCAAGTTTATTAATCCATACATCATACGATCAGGTAGATTTATGAAGTGAAATGAAACAACATTGTGCCTCAATTTGTGCCAGAAATTGAGTGCAAGGCAACCTATTAATCTTGCACTTTTTACATCTCACGAGCAGGTTTGAAAAGTGGACATGGATTAGGGTGATACAAAATTTCTTGTCTTACCCAGCAGTGTGTGAGGCCTTTTTGGCCTTGTGATGGGGGCACTTATTGCTTTTGATCCTCCTGTGGTGGTAAAAAGTTGCAGACTATGGTACACGCTGTGTTTTTGCCATAATTTGACTTTTTGAGCTTCTCACTAGTTTTCTAAAGTGATGGGGCCTGGTCAGAGGGACCGGGCTCCACAGCTTGCCAGATTTACTATATTATACTTGCCCATAGTGTGCATGGATTTAAGTTTCTAGTGCATTGGGGAACAAGACTGACTTATGGGAATGCCATTCTTAATAAATTTGCCAGTGTCTTACCACAAGCCATTAGGGATGAGCGAATTGACTTTGGATGAAACATCCAAAGTCGATTCGCATAAAACGTCGGTTCAATACTGTACAAAGCGAGCACTCCATACAGTATTAGAATGTATTGGCTCAGATGAGCTGAAGTAAATTTGTACTGTAAAAAACTATTTCCTGAACTCATGTTTGGTTCCACTTAGGTAACCGCTCCTCTTTAAAGGGGTTATCCAATGACTAATGTAAAAAATGAAAATCACACATGTAGTACATGACAACCCCTTTCTAACAAAGCTAGAACCAGCCCTGTACCCCACATGGATCCAGAGATCTCCACATTCATTGCTCTGCTAGATTTATATCAAGCTGACAGCTCAAGGGGCGTGTCTTTTCTGCTGCACATCAGGGTGTGTGTCTCATCTCTGCCTATCGCAGCTCAGGAGGAGTGTCTCAGCTCTGCCTATCTCAACTCAGGAGGCAGATGAAGGATGAAACTGAGCATGTGCGGCTATCTCAGTGAACAGGTCAAAGAAATAAAAAAATAAAAAAAAACTGCAGGTGGCGCTATACAGATTCATTTGATTAACTCGCTGGCTATGCTAAATTTTTAAAGACCTTCAATTACAAAAGTATCCGGATCCAGGTGCTGGTTTGAAAACTGTAGAATTTTTCATGGGACAACCCCTTTAACTGTACATATTCTGGATGGAACGCCTACTGGTGTACTGAATACTAGGGGCACCATACAGTAGATCCCTGCTTTATATTTCCTGATCCAAGCTTGGAGACCCTGCTTCCTTTTTAGATTCGTGCTGTACAGCTAGATCTCTGGGAACTAAACCTCCAATGTAGGAAGAATTACCGTAGATTTCAGGAACTTGTCACCCCTTAGTCTTTCCTCCTGTCCTTGCTTGTAGACTTCATGTCACAGCAATGGTCCCTATTCTGCCCAGTTTGAACCTGTTGTAACTTTGTCTCCTTAGGTGTTGAAGGTGGAGAAACTGCTTGCAAGTTGGCTAGAAAATGGGCCTACACCGTAAAAGGAGTCCCCAAATACAAGGCTCAGATTATTTTTGCAGGTAAATGCTCGGACTGTACGTACTGTCTTGAACTGCAAAAAGTTTGCTTGACGTAGTAAACCAGTAGAGCTACTTCCAAAAACAGACTTCATTCCCATTTCAAATGATCAGAGATTTTACCCTTAGGGCTGTTTCACACAATCTAGTACAGTCTGGAAATTGCACTCAGTGTGTGTGTGTGTGTGTGTGATCCTCTATTCTGGACACTGCTCATCTTGCAGGAGAGCATGGCATTATACTGATTTATAATACTTATTGCTAGAGGATCATACTGACAGCTTTCAGTGTGATTCTGTAGCAATAGTCATGCAGAGGCACATAGCATGACTGTAAAATGCTGTGTGCTCCTACAGGAAAAGCAGTGTCCAAAATGGAGGATCATTCTCACATATGGAGTGTGATTGTCAGACTGTGCACGCTCCTTAGGCAGGATTCACATATGCATTGTGAGCTCTGGCAGAGGAAGAAATCCAGCTTCTTTCTGGCCTGTATGCTGGATTTTCCCTGGCTGAAAGCTGGCATGTATGCTGGATACACTGAATTCTGGTAGTCTGTTTCTCTGCCAGAACAGATTGTCTTAACCCTAGCCATAAAAGGGTATTCAAGGATCTTGATATTAATGCCCTATCCTGAGCACACCAGAGCTGGTAACCGCAGTGCTGATCCCAATGACTCAGAAGGAGCTGTGTAGTTCTGGTGATGGTGCTACGTTGAAGCAGCTCTCTACAGACCAGTCAGTAGTAATAAGGCCCCCATAATGCTTAGTAGAAATAAGGTGGAGCTAGAAGACCCTCCTGTAGAGCCCCCAGTAGTAATAACACCTACAATATCCCCTGGATATAAAATTCCCCCAGTATTTATATTGCCACCTCCTGTTATAATGCTCTCCCCTGCAGTGCCCCCTGTAGTTATATTCCACCCCCCCTTTAGTGTCCTCACAAATTAGAATTCCTCAGCCCCTCTACCATACAGTCCCATGTAAAAAAAAAAACAATATTTCCCTCCCCCTGCCATAGAGTCCCATATAAAGAACATCACCCCTTCCCACATCCATATCAATATTCAGTCCCATGTAAATATCACCCCTGAACATTCAGTCCCATGTAAAGAACTTCCCCTTCTTCAGCCCTAACATACAGTCCCAGTTAAATAACTACAACTCCAAGCATTTCTCTGCCTCTCCCCTCACTTACCTCTCCTCATGTAGCAGACATCACCACAGCTTCTCCCAGACTTCTCTTCATTGCTGAGCACCGTCCTCTCCTGCACTGGTCACATGACTGACATCATCACAGGTCCTCTCAACCACTGCCTTCTGCACTGATCACATGACCTGTGATGTCATCACAGGTCCTTCAGATCTTGCAGTGCATTAGATTCAATTGTATTGCCCTCCTGAGGACTGCAATACAGTTGTATCTGTCTAGCAGGCAGTACATTTGGGGCCTGGGACAAAACATGCTGGGCTCAGGCCCTGAATGTTTTGGCCTACCAACGACCCTGGACTGTTGCAATACTTTCATATTTTACACTATTGGCCCTCAGGTCATTAAACAGTCTCACTAGAAAATTTACTGATAAACCAGACACAAGGAGAGAACAGAAAGGGTGCACAGTGGCTTGGGCCCGTCCTGATTGCACTTAACTACTCATTTGCATATGGATAAAAAAATTTTTTTCTTTATAGCTGGAAATTTCTGGGGACGGACAATGTCTGCTATATCCAGCTCTACTGATCCTTCCAGCTATGAAGGTTTTGGACCATTTATGCCTGGATTTAAAATAATTCCTTACAATGACCTACCTGCTCTGGAGGTAAGTGATATTGTATCATGATATGTCTGGTCATATAATAGTTGGCAGTATGGCCTAATCTTCACCATAGATCTCAGTGAACCCTTTTATGACTGACTATATGCAAGCCAAGTTCTTCATGCTGTCATCGGGGTGAAACTAAAGGCCCTTTTAGACGGGCCGATAAAGTCTCCCTGAACGAGCGCCGATCAGCGACATCGGCGCTCGTTCAGGGAGCCTTTACGCGGCCCGATGAATCGAGCGCCGGGCCGCACGAGTGATCGCTGTATCGCTCGTGCGGCCTGGAAGCTCCATGCTGTCAGGCGCACATCGCCTGTTTACACAGGGCGATGTGCGCCCGACAGATCGGATCTTTTGGTTTTTACAAAAGATCCAATCAGCCGACGAACGAGCGTTTTGCTCGTTCGTCGGCTGATTAGGGCCACTTTTACACGGGCCGATTATCGGCACTAGCGTTCCTAGGAACGAATTTTCGGCCGATAATCGGCCCGTGTAAAAGGACCTTAACCCCTGGCAGCCTCACATGCTGACATCTGTAGTTCCACAATGGTTAGATGCTGTACTAGATTATCAGATGCTCTACTATGGGTAGATTCTAAGATATTTCATGGGTTACAGCAGGCATGTCTCATATGTGACTGACACATTCTGATCTTTAAATTTAGTTGCATAAAAACAGGTCATATTCCTTTATGGAAACTGTTGCTGTAAGTTTCCACTGCCCCACAGCCGGATATGGCTTTAGCCGTCATCCAGGAAGCTGCTGCTTCTCACTTTCCTGCAAGTGTGCTTCTACAAATGTAGTGACTCTACTGGCATCCAACAGCTGGTTATTGGGCTGCTAGCAAAGGGCATCTTATAATCAACTCTTCTGACTGGTGTGGATCCCCAATTTAGTTATGGCCAAGAATGAGGTGTTCCAGTTGAAGCAAGCTATCCCCTATCCACAACATGCAGCTGGAATACCCCTTTAAAGGGGTTTTCTCCCGTCATCAAATGGGATTTATGTAGAGAAAGTTAATACAAGGCACCAATGTATTGTGATTATCCATATTGCTTACTTTGCTGGCTGGATTCATTTTTCTATTCCATTATGTGCTGCTCACTTCCAGGAGTTATGACCACTGCTGCAACAAGGTGGTCAGGACAGGGGCTGCTGTACATGCATGCCTATGTTGCACTCATGGTCCCAGCCTTCAGAGACTGGAGTGTTTTCTATAGTGTGCAAGCACGACCACCACTGCTGGACTGCAGGGTGGTCTGTAACCATGGAAACGAGCAGTGTATAATGTGATGGGAAAATGAATGAAGCCAGCAAAGGAGGCAATATGGACAGTCAATACATTAGTAAGTGCCTTGTCTTAACTTTCTGCACATGATAAATGTCACTTGCTGAAGTGAGACAACCCTATTTCAGTGTAATTTTCAGACCGCTCCTTAAACGGGGTGTACTAAACACTTGTGTGACCACTGCCCCAAAACAATGGAATCCTTTGCCCCTCGTTTGACTTGATCAGAGAGGGCTGCAGCATTCGGACCCCATGAGTGAAATTATCTCCTGGGTGTTAGTAGGGGTAACGGCGCTTTAGCATTTACTTTATTTTGGATATACCTGGATGATGAAAGTGAGTCTCAAGGTCAGAACAGGAAAAACATGGCCCAAGGACACTTTATTTATGGAAAGTGACCACGTCAGCTGCTGTTAATGATTGGAGCTCTGTTTATTGCCTACATGACATGGTCATTATAGTTCTACAAGGTGAAAATAAACTGAGGACCATATGCTGCTGATCTACACTGGGTACTCCTTGTATACCTGTACATGAGGCCTACAAGTAGATTGGTGTTGAGCATCCATTGAAGTTTGTTAGCCAGTGGTCAGCATTCTTGTTTCCTTCCCTTATAACAATTTACATGATTTAATTCTTGATAAAATCAGTCAGTGTGGCATCATGGTACAATGGAACAGATTTTCAACAGGGCACCAGGGTTGTCAAGCTCTTGATGTCTAAAGGTGGATTTACATGAGCCAATTATTGGGCAGATTATAGGGAACAGCTGTTCCTGTAGACGCTTGTTCCCAACAATCTGTGTAATTGTGCTGCCGATAACCCGATGAACGAGCAAAAGGCTCGTCGTTTCTGGGCAGCAGATTGTGCAGTCTAAACGATGATCTGCCCCCCAAAAACAATTATTCTGTACCAAGACGATGGATCGCTACAGTGATCACTCGCCCTCATACTGTGAAGGAGATTGCTATATATAAATGCAGCGGCCTCCTTCATTGAGCGAGCAGCTGACTGATGGGTTTCAGAAAGTTCCTCCCCGCTCATGGTGGGGTGGTCAGTCTTTCATTTTACTGAATTAAATCAATGTGCTCATTAGACTTTCAAAACTTACATTATGAGCCGCTGGGACACAGCATCCAGTTGGCGGTAGACTAGTCGGTCACACTTGCAGCATACCATATGTTGTAGAGCTGGCAGTACACATTAGATGTGTAGGCTGGACCTGCCAACTTCACCCAGACCTGTGCATCTGTATATATGGGGGGGTGGCTCCTGGCTGTACCTGGTTAGCAGATGTCAAAGGAGAAGGGTGCCCAGGTATCTGGTAGTCTTTCTCCCTTCCCATTCACAACATGTGCACTTTCACCTTGGCCAAGCATGCATAAATATGGGAAGATCAAGAGATGGCTGCATGCAAGTTTAGAAACAATTTGTTCTAAAAAGGGAATCTTTCAAGTCATGATGGGAGTTGTAGTTTTGCAACAGCTGGAGAGCCACAGGCAGGGGGCACCTGTTCTAGAATGACCTCAGGTAAAGCTATCTAAAATGTTTTATATATTCTGAATCTTAGAGAGCTCTTCAGGACCCCAACGTAGCGGCATTCATGGTGGAACCAATCCAGGGTGAGGCTGGTGTCATTGTTCCCGATGAAGGTTACCTGACTGGCGTGAGGCAGCTGTGCTCGGCACACAATGTAGGTGGTCAGTACTATGTGTGAATACTCGGAGGACTCTGCTGAACGTGGTTACTGAGCTTTCTCTTCCATAGGTTCTGTTCATTGCTGATGAAGTGCAGACTGGCTTGGCCAGAACTGGAAAGATGCTTGCCGTGGACCATGAGAATGTCCGCCCGGATATGGTAGTGCTGGGAAAAGCCCTGTCAGGAGGAGTTTATCCTGTAAGTATATATGGGACCAATTTGTAGGATGACTATTGACCACAGTAGAAATGCAGATGTTCACCACATGATTGGCGTTCAAATGGTCATCCTCCCCTTCAAGAAAATGCACTTCAAGGCCTCATGCGCACAACCATTTATTTATTGCGTTTTTTCAGATCAGATGCGGACCCTTCTCTCAGAGGTCCTGCAAAAGATGCTGAGAGCAGTGTGCTGTCCCTTTGTGTAACTTTACAAAGAAAAAAAGGGGATTTGCAGGTGCACGTTGCTATGGCTAAATGCACAAGGAAAGGAAAATACATACAATGCAATGGCACACTGCTAACCAGATAAAGCACAAAATGCCATAGAGATATGAGGTATTCTGGAGCTAATGCTATGCTTGTTTAGTAAATTAGAGATTCTTGGCAAATATATTTTGTACAAAATTATGAGCCCATCCACCAAATCGTCAAGGTGATCTCTGTAGGACGGGAACCTAACACTATTTCCTACTGGTTATGTGCCAACCTTGGCTTCCATATAATCAGGGGGTGTTGGTTCCACATGCATGCTGGATCCACTCTGCCTTTTGCCATTTCTGGTGCTTCAAAGGCCTCCACTAATAAAGGGATGCAGGTACCAACATGCATGCTGAGTCCTCTCTGCGAGTGGAACCAACACCCCCTGATTATACGGAAGCCAAGGTTGGCACATAACGGGTAGGAAGTGTTAGGTTCCTGTCCTACAGAGATCACCTTGACGATTTGGTGGACGGGCCCAGATTTTGTACAAAATAGATTTGCCAAGAATCTCTAATTTACTAAACAAGCATAGCATTAGCTCCAGAATACTTCATATCTCTATGGCATTTTGTGCTTTATCTGGTTGGCAGTGTGCCGTTGCATTGTATGTATTTTCCTTTGTGTAACTGTCACTAATTTGCCAGGATAAAATCTTGGCCCCGGAGCATATTACCTGTTTTATGGAGGGAGGGAAGTGGCAAGCTTAAGCACCATGGTGTATTGGACTACAGACAAACATCATTAGGCTTTTCTCTGGCCTATGGTGACCAACTGCATTGTGTGAATAGACTTGTATGAATTATATTGTGACTTGGTTCAAATTGTAGCAAAAAACATTTTGACTGCACAATGTGCATGAACCTTAAACCTGACCTCTTGGTATAGGGACGTGTTCACACGTAGTGGATACACTGCATGTAGCAAATCCCTAGTGATCTACAACATGAGATTTTAAGAAATCTCGTCTAAGCTCTGAAAAATCTGCTGCACAACTTGACCTGCAGTTTGGATTTTAAATCTGCTGAATGTCACTGCTGCAGATTTTTCCCTATACAATGCAGATCTGCAGAATATTACGAGTGAGGTGCTCTTTCACCGTGCAAAGGGGAATCCACAATCTCCTCTGATCTCCAGTCAATGGTGCTAACAAACACCCTTGCTGCTCTACTACTGCTCAAATCATCATGTCTAGTAATGTAGGGCATTGCCCATAATGAAGGGTACAAATCCCTGGAGCTTAGTATTAATGTCCCTAGAAATTGACTGCGGACATCTAACGTTGAGGCCCACCAACAAGAATCTGAAAGATAAACCCAAAGGCAAATTGGATCCTTCTATGGGACAACTGACTCTTAAACCCCCTGTATTAACCAGCTTGGGTATATTTACTGATATGCAGTAAAACAATGTAGGCCTCTTGCATAGGATATGGTTACTGAAGCATCTGGTTTTTATTTCCCAGGTCTCTGCTGTACTTTGTGATGATGAAGTGATGCTCACGATTAAGCCAGGAGAACATGGGTCAACATATGGAGGCAATCCTCTGGCATGCAGGGTAGCCATGGCTTCTCTAGAGGTAACTTACCAGTGCTTGTTGGTCATTATCAATGTAAGTGTCCATGTTGCTATGGACGTCAGGACCAATAGGTCATTGTTGTTTTTTTTTTTTTTTTTAAATAGGTCATTGAAGAGGAGAAACTAGCAGACAATGCCAGGAGGATGGGTGAGCTGTTGAGGGCAGAGCTCATGAAGGCCCCCTCAGACATAGTCACTGACGTGAGAGGAAAGGGATTGCTGAATGCCATAGTTATAAAGCAAACCAAAGGTAAGTAGTTCTTCATGAAAAGTAATAAGGTTGGTTATGTTAACACTTGTGTTGTGGTTCCATCTATAAAGGAAACGGAACACCATATTGGACCTTTCAGATGACTGGTGCCTGATGAACCTCACGGTCTTTTAATGAGGTCCCTCAGGATCAGTCATTTAGATCGCCATGCATGAAGGGCTGTTCATGTAAAATCTGATGCTCCAAAGGGAGCGTTGGATGGCAGTGAGACCAGTGCCCCGCATCAGAGTTGATAGTTTAATTGGGTTGGACATTGGCACCGTGCCGAACACAACGGGAACATCAAGGAGAAGCCATGTTTACATTTGCACATCTTTTCCTGGAATGAAGATTAAGCAGAAGAAACCACTAGAGGTCACTCATGAAACTGTAGAGAAAATGCAGTCTCCAGCAGCGCTGTCTCTAGAAATTCTTTCCTCGGTCTTGCTTTCCAAGATCTACAACTCTTAGAAATACAGGCTGAATGCTAAACATGTAAAGGCCATGGCAAACGTGACTATCGGACGGGATATAGACGCATGGTGTTCCTCATCTTGCTGTATAGGCTTCTGTGTTTGATTCTGACTTTCCTTGGTCGGCAAATATGCCTTTTTAAGGCTGTGTACATGGGACATTCATCTGCAGCTTCCCATCCATTTAACTGGTTTTGAATAATTCTGTTTCTGGAAACTTCATACCTAATTTCAGAAAGCAATACTATTTCATGAGCTTGAGTTGGAAATATCAAGAGCCGTACTAATTGCTGTAAACATTCATGTGAGATGTCCTCAGCTGCTGTGCTGGTTAGTGTGTAGTGTCCCGGAGCAAGGGTACTTTAGATTATGATGGTTTGTGGACACTTGCCCCTATCTCTGCTATGCAGAGCCTTCAACTTACTACTTTAGTGCACTTTGATGTAACTTGCACTGACTTATACTGTTAAATCATTTTTTGATATATCCTGTTCAATTGCACTGAAGTGTTGAAAGGGTTAAAGCACAGCCAGTTCACACGGTCTTTGGGAGATTACAGCCTGTACACTGAGAATTTCACTGCTGTCATAAGGAACTATGCAGTGCTGAGGGAAAGCCAGACAATAAATTTGTGACCATCTGATTTTAGCTCAGACTGACTGAAAGCTGCTTGGTCATTCCCATTGACTTGTGTTGAGGCTCAGTGCAAGTCTATGGCAGCTTTGAACTGCAGCATTATTTCTGTTAGTCTGTGCTTTTCCACTTCACCTCTTCTGCTAGAAGGTCTTGGATCAGCAAGAAACTGTATAAAAGAGCAGTCACTGAGCCCTTATTTGCCTGTAGATAGGGACCAGTGTTTAGTAGGAGAGACTCTGCCAATCTGGCCAAATGACCAGAAGATGCTGAGACAGGATTACACTATCACAGATCCTGGGTCACCAGCCCTTTGGCCAGGGTACCAGCCTTCTAAGAGAGGGGCAGGTAACTCAGGCCTTTCCTCAGCACAGAACCTTCTACCAAAGGAATCTGGAGAAGACAGCTCGGTGTTCTGTATTGTTTTGCACTTCAGTTCCTCCAGTAAAGAAGCACACTGGTTTACTGCAGACCCTGACTCTCTGGACTGATTTCCCATTGGGGTGCACCATGCCTTACCCTTGCCTTTAGAGAGCAGCATCATGTGGTGGCACCTTGACTGTCTGGGGGCCCAGCGTAGCATTGGGGTTACCTCAAATCCAGCTACTTTCTTGTTTTGGGGGAAAAAATAGGCAGGTTTTCAAATGTGATCTAATATTTAGATCTAGGAGGGAAACAAGTGGTGGAGTGCTCCATAATCCCTTGGGCAAAATGTGGAAATAAGGTGGTGTCTTGAATGTTTAACTCAGCAGCTTGTGCTATAGGCACAGGGCACTTACTGGAGTGATGTACAGTTCAAGCATCTATAAAATGGAAATTTTCTTTAGTGGTAAGACTAGCTGTTGTACAGATCAAGCTTCTAGGTATCACTTCCACCATATGCCCTGCAGTCCCGGTTTTTCCTCCAAGTTTCCACTGTAATATTTAGTGTAAACGTGGACTGGACAGTCCAAAACTGTGCCAAACCTGTCAGGGAAGCTGATGCTGAATGATGCAGTCTAGACTCAGACTAGCAAAAACACAAAGTATCACCACTAGCGCCCCCCCCCACTGTCTGACAATCCATGGTATGAATGTAAAATATAGGTGGTGTAAATGGGCATTTTTGCGCAATGCAGCATGACTGCAATATCGGTAATCTTGACTACATTTCTAAAGCATAAAAGGGTCTAACCATTAAAGGGGTATTACGGTTACCATAAATATAACTTGCTTTAGACTAATTCATCATCAATAATTACCTAATATGTCAATTTCACGTTTACCGTTCAGTAGTAATAAAAGTAGTTTTCTTCCTCTGCTACCCACTGTTTCCTCATGAGTTACCATGGCAACAACCTGTAGTTCTGAGCCTTTATCAGATCGAGCATGCTCAGTGTGTTGCTATCAATTCTCTAGCTGAATGTCAGGGTGCTGCTGATTACTGAGTAGAGGGGGCGTGTCTGCACTGGGATATCAGGCAGCCAATCAGTAATCATCAACACTCATGAACAAGCACAGACTCACAGCAGGAAAGCTAGGCATTGTGGGGATTGTAGTTTTGTGAGGGAAGATCAGGAGCCATGATACACTCAGTGTGTTGCAGGCTTACACAGGAGCTAGACAAATGGATTGCAGGGTGAATTGAATCCCTGGTTATAAGTACAGGCATGGGTTCTGGTTGGGTCACAGCTAGAAGCCTTAATGCAGTTTTTCAAAAATTATTTTACCAGAATACCCCTTTAAGCACACGCTGCTTTTATTGTGGCACTGGCTGCATCTCTCCAACCCCCTCAAATGGGGAGCTGCCAGAAGTTCCAGCAGTTGGACAACCTAGTAGTGGTAAAATATTCTCTAGTTTGTACCTGAAATTGAGGAATGGTGGCAGTTTTTTGGTTTTTGTATGGTCACACCTAGTGCTTCAAGTCAGCCTGCACCTCTAGCTATTGGAGGGTGCGTCTGAGCAGGAGAATCTGATATGGCATGATGGGCTGGGTTGTCATTATTTAATTTTTTTTTTTTAAATAAAGTTCTGAGCCTCACTTCGTGACTTTTTTTTTTTTTTTTTTTAAACTGCTTGCATTTCCTATGTAATTGTGGAGCTTCTATCATGACTGTTGTGCTATTCCTACTAGAAGATATGAATGAATTGCTAGCAGTTTCCATTGAAGGTCCAGATGGGTGTTGCCAGTTGGGGGAATGCCCCTCTACAGTAACACTGTGGAATCTGCACTGCCAGGGTCACTGGTAACACCCACCTGGACCTTGACTTCAAACTGCTAGCAATTCATGTGTAACTTAGTAGGAATAATAAAGGGATGTTACAAGAGGCATAAAAATATATGATGGGAATTTAAGTAGTACCTACAATGGATATGTTGGGAGAGGTGACAGCTCCTCTTTAATCCCCCTCTTCTAATCTTGATGGGTGCTTTACACAGGGACCATAGCCTTATTACGGGACAGTTGTCAGTGCACAAAAATGGGAGTTTGCAATTGGTATTTGTCATCTTGATTAACCTTCTCTTGTCACTTTGACCTTAGACTGTGACGCTTGGAAGGTGTGCCTCAGACTTCGTGATAACGGACTTCTGGCCAAGCCCACTCATGGAGACATCATCAGACTGGCACCACCGCTAACCATCAAGGAGGATGAGATCCAGGAATGCACTGAGATCATCCACAAGACCCTCCTCTCATTCTGAGCCGTCTTCGTGAAGTCCTATACTGCTTCATACTGCTTTTCATGTGGTAACTCAATTGGATACTCTAAGCATTTAGAGTGTTACTGAAGTTGGTCCAATGGACACAGTTTGACCTCTACTACGCTGGTAGCGATCCTGTATAGTTATTGGTAAAGGCTGGAGGGTCTCGGTTATGGGTAACGGACCAGTTTGCCATAGTGAGCTCGTACAGCCATCTGTAGACCGCCCTGTGCTTGTATTTAGTGTTTTTTTTCTGTTTGTATTGTAGTATTTATAGTAATAAAAGTAGATATTTAATACTTTTTCTAGATGTTGCTGCTTGTACCATGTGAATAAAATATATATAGCTTCTCGGTAATATCTGTCTGGCCTGTTCTATAGCCCAATATCCTGGACCTGACCTCAAATGAATTGCTGTGTGCCTCAGACTTCTAGTATATGGTGGGGTCCAGCCAGCCCCAACATACTCAAAACTCCTGTAGAAGTGACTGCAGTATGCTGGGAGTTGTAGTTTAGCAGCTGACGTGCCAGAGGGTGCTGACCCCTGGTATATGGCCTCAGTGGTGAGATGTGGACACCAAAGCTGAGGCCATTGACACCATCCAAAAGTTTACAACGGAGGAGTCTGGATTGTGCCCCTGGAACTGTGGGAGCAGGTTTTTTTTTTTTTTTTTTTTTTTTAAGCTGGAAAAACATTTTAAGTGGTTTCTTTGGTTTTGGACTGGAGTTGGCTTGGATGCCAATTTCAGTTTATCTGCAACCACGTGTCCAGCTCCCCTCCGTTGGGTTGAGGAAGCCTATGGCTATACTAATGCTCTTGAAATCCACCATGGATTTCGATACAGCTCATCTCAAACCTCAAGTGCATGGTGATGGAGAAGATATTATCCAATGGATTAGCCTGTACCTCCTGCCCTTTGTAATGGTAGAAGTGGTTGCAGGTCTTTGGTGCCCCAATGCCCTGGTGATGGAGAAGATGGGACTTGCTTACTAGCCTGCACAAGCATGTAGTTCTCTTTTGAAGACCTTTCCCTGGTCTTCAGATTGGTTCTTTCAATTACCATTGCTTGTATGAGAGTTCTCCCACATTAAATACTGGTGACTCAGACTTCAGTCATGGAGGTAAGGTGTTAATAGCTGTAATGGTTAAACTGCCTCAGAAGAGGTGTTAGAGCTGCACTGTAAGTGGCAGACAATAGATGTTGCACCCCTATACAAGCTTGGTTTCGCCAACTAAAGTTATTCACATCCTGACTTTTCCTTTCCAGTATTGAGATCCGTCATGGGATCTCAAAACCGAAGGAAAACGCTTCTGTTTTGTCCCCATTCATTGTCAAAATGGAACAGAATGAGCGCACCAGAATGCGTTGTGTTGCATTTCATTCCCATGATGCACACAAACAATTGGAGCAGCATTTTTGAGTGTCATGGGAGATGGAGCAAGACTGATCTGACATGAAACAAGGTTAGTCAATGGTGCCGGATTGGTTTTCTTGGACACTAAAGGAAATGGATCTGGCTCCCATTGACTTACAATGGTTTTAGTGCCGGATCCATGTTGGTCATTTTACAGAATACAACCGGATCTGTTTTGCACAGATGCAAACAGTTGTATTATATACCAGATGCATTTTTGCTGATTTTTTTTTTTTTCCCCCCCTGCCGGATCCAGCAAATAGCAGGTGTGAAGGTAGCATGTCCTCAACATAATGGCTTCTTTCACTTACAGCTGCTGTCTTGTTTCCCCAGTGTACAGGTTTTGACACTTTCCCTGCTCTGGCCTTTTACTACTGATGGTACTATGACCTGGATGAGTGAGGGCCTTCAGACAAGCTGCCCAAGGCAATTATCCTGGCTCCAAGGGTGTATTATCTGACAGATACCAGTAGTGTGCCACACCATAAATGCTGCCCATATTAACCACAAATTACTGCAGGTTTTCTGCATGGTGAAACGTTTTTAATGTTTCACCTGTAATTACCACATGGCTAAAACTGGGTGCAAAAAATATATAATTTTTCTTACCATGGTTTCCTTTTTTCCATGCTTCCAGTTACCACTGCCTACCAGCGTGGGTACAGCACAAGGCATGTTACACCATCCCCCATTTATACATTGTTCTTGCATACAGTAAATCTGCAATTTTTATTGAAATAGGACCATATACTATAAGAACCTGACGGGTGGGGTATGCTTTGATTATAACCATTGGCGGTGCTCAGCCATGCATTATGGCAGGTCAGCCTGAATTCTTCACTTGTGTATACAATCAGGCAGCTGTTATTTACATTAAATATCCGGATCTGGTCAACAGAACTCTGCCTCCAAAAGACAGTCTTTTATTCAATATTGCAGAATAGATGTGGCCCCATTCACCTCTATGGGAGCGGGCAGCCGAGGCACGGAGACAGCTCCATGCCGCCACTCCGCATAAAAAGATAAAACATGTCCTATACTTGTCTGCGTTTTCAATGGGGGCACCCGGCTGTGTGTTACGCAGCGCTGCAGAACACACACCGGGCGTCAGCCATGGTATTGCGGATCTGCAATAATACAGCCGTCTGAATGGGCCCTGACTGTCCAAGATGTTCTGATGAGGAGGCTGATCTTCTGAACATGTGGTCCTGTAGAGAGTTGAATGCATATTGGTCAGACATATTCAATATAATAGAGTATAATATATCTACTCCTAGAGTGCCGATTGTTGGCATCTTAGGATGTACTCGAGACATAACAGTAATCAAGGGTTGTAAACTGGCAATAGCAAAAACTCTACTGTGCTAGAAAATTAATCGCAAAATACTGGATTCAGTAGACTGTGACAAATAAGCAGGAGTTAATAGGGGCTATAAACCACTTAATCAGACAGGAAAGAGGGGTGTACTTAGAGGGGGCACTCAAAGTATCAGAAGCAGTGGGAGACTTGGATAGTAGGGTCTGGTTTGGCTTCGCAGGACCTACTGAGGTACTGGATGATGGACACTGAGTATGGGGGGGATAGCAGACGGCAATAGATGTGCTTATAGATAAGGTTCTTCTATGTCAGCTGAGTTTTGTAAGGTGATCATGGGGGCACTGCACAGAGGGGTGGGGTTAGTGGGTTGTAGTATGTATGTACTTATGTATAATTTTGTGTATGTCGCTAAATTGTTAATAAAAACAATCCTGATTTCATAAATAAATAAAAATCTGGATCTGGGATTTGTTTTCTGCAATACATCTAGATTATTGTAAATTGTGGCCAGGGTGCAGCTTCTACAGCATGGTCTTTATGGCTTGTCCTCTTCTTGCTGTGGACAGCAGACTTGCAGCTTTGAAAGTTCATTTTAGGCTAGTTAATCCACTCGCTAGACGTGACTTTGTATTTGTGCTGCCCCGGTGATCAGTGTAAGATTAGCTAATCTGAAGTGACTATTTTAGCCCTGGAGCTACATCTGTGCGTGTTCGGGGCCTGTCAACTATAAACTGCTATGTATACAGTTACTGGGGCCAGTGGGGTAATGTCAGAACTGACTGAGGAAATCTTAAAGGCCATGCAATGCTCCCTGAGATTAAAAGATATGGAGATCGGTTCTCCAAGGGAAAGATCCCATTAAATGGTCAGAAATTAACTGGAGTAGCTGCCTCCACTCTGGGGAATCTAGCTCTTTTTCCAAGGGAAAGAAGCACTCTTGGTAGTGTAGGGGTAATGGAGGTCAATCTGCGTATCCCTTTCCCAGGGGAATATTGCATGGCCTATACCAGGGATGCCCAACCTGCAGCCATCTGGCTGTTGCAGAACTACAACTCTCAACATGCAGTCTACAGATTTAAGGACATGTTGAGAGTTGTAGGGTTGCAATAGCTGGAGGGCCACAGGTTGGGCATCCCTGGCCTATACGATTCCTTGGAGAGCAACATTAAGCCTCCCAAGCAGCTGCTCTTTACTGACAAGGGGCTGAAAACTCAGACTACTTGGAGAAGGCTCTTAGGTTGGCTCATATTCCTAGTCATGTTGGTAGTCTCTCCTTCATTACAGGACCGCCTTTTCCTAGCAGTGTTCTTCAGCCCTGTGCTCCACACACTGCTCTTTTGATATAGTTTGCACTTATGCTCCTGTTTGGGGCTTGAAATGCGTTGTACTGATCAATGTGCTATTGCTAATATGTTTTGGACATCTGTATAACATGAGAAATTCTCATTCTCAATGTAAAGGATCCTTTTTTTCCCTTTTTCTGTTCTAATAGATCAGAAGAATGGAAAAAGAACAGTGATGTGAACGTTCTACTTCCAGCAGTGGATGTCTATAGGTGTAGCAAAGCCTGGTCACTGGACTAACCACACACCAAATGCTGTGTACAACCACCACCTGTGTGAATGTGTGTGTGTATATATATATATTTATTTTTTTTTTTTAATATAAAAACTTTGCAAGATTTATGACTAGAGATGAGCGAGCACTCAAATGCTCGGGTGCTCGTTTCGAATAACGAACCCCATTGAAGTCAATGGGAGACTCGAGCATTTTTGCAGGGGACCAAGGCTCTGCCTAGGGAAGGCTGGGTGAAAACCTGGAAACCTCAGAAAATGATGGAAACACCATGGAAATTGACAGGAAACAGCAGGGGCAGCATGCATGGAGGCCTCTGAGGCTGCCTAATCCCACCATTACCCCAAATTCTCGGGCAACAGCCTGGTGCTTACCCTCATGGCAATTGTGCTCACCCAGATCAAGAAAGGCGAGGCACATGCCCATCACATGTTAGGGAAGCACCAAACTAGGTGCAACAAAGGTCCATCACCGCCTGCAGGTGACACCACTGCTCATGCTGGCACTGCTGTGCTATCCCCCGCCCCACGACGCAGGCATAAGCCTGACAGCATGGCGGTGACACCAACAAGTGACCAAGTTAGATGAGGTAGCAGGTGAGCCACCCAAAAATTTAGCCTGATGCAGCATGGTGGTGACAACAGAGTGAGTGAGTGACACTGCGGGAGCAGGCGAACCACAAACATTTTTCGTGGCCCTGTATGGCGGTGGTGACAGAGTGACTGAGTTAGTATGCGGTAGCTGGTGAAGCACCCAAATATTTAGCCTGACACAGCATGGCGGTTACACCACCAATGACTTTGTCCGACTGAGAATGCAGTGAAATGGCTTTTGTTGCCTCCAAAAATTTTTTTTCTTTTCAGAGTACATAAAGTCGACCCTCAGCAAAAAAAATTTTTTTTTTAAATGTCGGTACTTGCACCTCCTGAAAAATTGTTTTGGACTGTCTGTTTGACGCTCCTGAAACATTGTTTTACACTGTCTGTAGTTGACACTGCGGAAAAATTGTTTGGAGAGAGGGCCTGTAGGTGGACCTCCGGAAAAATTGTTTGGAGAGAGGGCCTGAAGGGGGCCCTCCGGAAAAATTGTGGTAAAAGAGTGCCAGTTGGCCCTCTAAAAAATTGCGTTTTTTCGGTCAGCGTTAGGCAAAGACGAGGAGAAGGAGTAGAGAAGAGGAATCTGATACATAAGTAATGTTAATCTTTAGCTGTTTTCCCCCGGAGGAGATTTGAATTCCGGTGAAATCCAGGCTTTGTTCATTTTAATAAGCGTCAGCGCTGTCAGTTGACAGGCGTGTACACTTATCGGTGAGGACGCCACCAGCTGCACTGAATACCCGCTCTGACAACCAGGGCTGTGGAGTCGGAGTCGGTATAAAATGGACCGACTCCGACTCCTAAAATATATAATGAATTAGTACATTTAGTTCAGTGCAATAAGTGTTGAATATATTTTTATAAGAATTTGTGAAAATGATGAAATGTCCTATAAATGTCTGTTCTATTCCTGATCTAAGGATTTAGGCTTCTAGTTGAGATGACTGTGTGCTGCCCTTTATGTCCAGTGCATGTTCTCTCTGTATGCTTTGTTTCCTCTGAACTCATGTTTGGAGAGGTTAGCTGCTCTCATGGCTTCTATCTGCTGATGTAAAACACCTAGAGCCTTATGTATGAAAACTGTCTAGGTGTAGAAGTTTCTTTGTTGCCCATAGCAACCAATCAGAGCTTCCCTTTCATTTCATATAGTGCTCTGGAGAAATGAAAGGGGAGCTCTGATTGGTTGCTATGGGCAACAAAAAAAGTCTTAGACCTAGACAGTTTTCATACATCAGGCCCAGAGGTGTAGCTACTGGGGGGATGGGGGGGCAGGTGAGACGATGCTCCGGGCCCAATACCTCTGGGGGGGCCCAGCAGGGATGGCCTTAGTACAATCAGGCGAATACAAGTGAGCGCTTACATTATGGAGTCTGATGGGGGCACATTCTGCTGTTCTGAGGTCTGATGGGGGCACATTCTGCTGATCTGAGGTCTGATGGGGGCACATTAAGCCGATCTGAGGTCTGATGGGGGCACATTAAGCCGATCTGAGGTCTGATGGGGGCACGTTAAGCCGATCTGAGGTCTGATGGGGGCACGTTAAGCCGATCTGAGGTCTGATGGGGGCACGTTAAGCCGATCTGAGGTCTGATGGGGGCACGTTAAGCCGATCTGAGGTCTGATGGGGGCACGTTAAGCCGATCTGAGGTCTGATGGGGGCACGTTAAGCCGATCTGAGGTCTGATGGGGGCACGTTAAGCCGATCTGAGGTCTGATGGGGGCACGTTAAGCCGATCTGAGGTCTGATGGGGGCACGTTAAGCCGATCTGAGGTCTGATGGGGGCACGTTAAGCCGATCTGAGGTCTGATGTGGGCACGTTAAGCCGATCTGAGGTCTGATGGGGGCACGTTAAGCCGATCTGAGGTCTGATGGGGGCACGTTAAGCCGATCTGAGGTCTGATGGGGGCACATTAAGCCGATCTGAGGTCTGATGGGGGTACATTCTGCTGATCTGAGGTCTGATGGGGGCACATTCTGCTGATCTGAGGTCTGATGGGGGCAAGGGACTGTTAGTTTAGTGATGTAAAAGCTGGGGACAGGTTTCCTTTAACATAGGAGTCCCCTTTTTTACTCCTATTAATCCTATATTTTACTGCATTATGTGGTAGAGTATTTACACTAGGGTATGTAGAAAGTCTATTGTACTGTACTTAACAGCATAGATGATCTAGCAGTTTATATAGTCATCTTGCTAATACAGTATTATAACCACAACTAGTAGTATGTGCCTGTGAAGTTGGAAACGTGCGTTTGGGAAGCCAATAAGTGGGGGGGGCCCACTCAAGTATGTTTCGCCCCCCCCATGTACTGAACCTCTAGCTACGCCTCTGATTAGGCCCTAAGTGAGCTGTACCCAGAGAAGCCTGATAGATTACAAACTGTTTTTGTCATGACTTATCTGTACTATTGATTTTATGCAAATTTGTTTAAAGTTATCACTTAAACATGCTCCATGTATGAGGGAGCAGGAGTCGGAGTCGGGGTGAGGGGAAATTGAGGAGTCGGGGCTTTGGCTTACCGACTCCACAGCCCTGCTGACAACACACTAGCGGCAGGGCAGGCCAGCACCTCCAAGGTGTACAGCGCCAGTTCAGGCCACGTGTCCAGCTTTGAAACCCAGTAGTTGTATGGAGCAGAGTGATCGGTCCGGACGTTGGTATGGTCAGCTAGGTACTCCCTCACCATCTTTCTATAAAGCTCCGCCCTACTCTGCCTAGACTGGGGACAGGTGACAGTGTCTTGCTGGGGTGACATAAAACTGGCAAAGGCCTTGGAGAGCGTTCCCCTGCCAGTGCTGGACAAGCTGCCTGCTCGCCTCCTCTCCCCCGCTACTTGGCCCACAGAACCATGCCCTCTGCCGCTAGCGGTGTCAGATGGGAAGGATTGTTTCAGCTTGTGCACCAGGGCCTGTTGATATTGATTCACTCTCATACTCCTTTCCTCTACAGGGATGAGAGTGGAAAGGTTCTGCTTGTACCGTGGGCCAGGAGAGTGAACACCCAGTAATCGGTGTTTGAAAAAAATGCTTCTAACGCGAGGGTCACGGGATAGGCAGCCTAACATGAAGTCTGCCATGTGCGCCAGAGTCCCAACACGCAAGAATTCCTTCTCCTCACTGGCCTGACTCTCCATTTCCTCCTCCTCTTCAGCCCATACACGCTCAAGAGTTAAGAAGGACTGAGCACTGGTACCCTCTTCTGTCTCGCCAACATTCTCCTCCTCTTCCTCCTCATCCTCATCCCCATCCCCCTCCTCAAATACGCGCTGAGAAACAGACTGGAGGGTGCTCTGGCTATCAAGCGACGTATCTTCCTCCACCGTCTCTTGTGACAAGCGCAAAGCTTCCGACTTCATGCTGAGCAGTGAGTTTTTCAACAAGCAAAGCAGCGGGATGGTGAGGCTGATAATGGCGGCATCGCCGCTGACCATCTGTGTTGACTCCTCAAAGTTGCTCAACACCTGGCAGATATCAGACATCCACGTCCACTCCTCATTGTAGACTTGAGGAATCTGACTGACCTGACTACCAGTTCTGGTGGAAGTTGACATCTGGCAGTCTACAATCGCTCTGCGCTGCTGGTAAACTCTGGATAACATGTTTAATGTCGAATTCCATCTTGTGGGCACGTCGCACAACAGTCGGTGAGCGGGCAGTTGTAGGCGGCGCTGCGCTGCCCTGAGAGTGGCAGCATCTGTGGTCAACTTGCGGAAATGTGCAAAGATGCGGCGCACCTTGGTGAGCAATCAGACAGATTGGGGTATGTCTTGAGGAACCGCTGAACTATGAGATTGAACACGTGGGCCAGGCATGGCACATGTGTCAGTCTGCCGAGTTGCAGAGCCGCCACCAGGTTACACCCGTTGTCACACACAACCATGCCTGGCTTGAGGTTCAGCGGTGCCAGCCACAGATCGGTCTGCGCCGTGATGCCCTGTAACAGCTCTTGGGCGGTGTGCCTTTTGTCACCTAAGCTCAGCAGTTTGAGCACCGCCTGCTGTCGCTTAGCCACGGTGCTGCTGCGCCTAGAGCTACCGACTGAAGGCGCCGTGCCCACGGATGGTAATTTGGAGGAGGAGGAGGAGGAGGTGGAGGAGGCATAGTATGTCTGAGAGACCATGACCGAGGTAGGCCCCGCAATCCTCGGTGTGGGCAGTACATGAGCGGCCCCAGGGTCAGACTCGGTCCCAGCCTCCACCAAGTTAACCCAATGTGCTGTCAGTGATATATAGTGTCCCTGCCCGGCAGCACTTGTCCACGTGTCCGTGGTTAGGTGGACCTTCTCAGAAACAGCGTTGGTCAGGGCACGGATGATGTTCTGTGACACGTGCTGGTGTAGGGCTGGGACGGTACATCGGGAAAAATAGTGGCGGCTGGGGACCAAATACCGAGGGGCAGCCACCGCCATGAGGTTGCGAAAGGCCTCGGTCTCTACCAGCCTATAGGGCAGCATCTCCAGGGTCAGCAATTTGGAGATGTGGACGTTGAGGGCTTGGGCATGTGGGTGGGTGGAACTGTATTTCCTGTAAAGACAGCTGAACGCTGTGCTGGGACACACTGGTGGACGCTGTGGAGGATCGTGTAGGCGAAGGTGTGGTTTTCCGGCAGGAGGCGCTCGTGCCGGGGTCCTGGGCAGGGGGTTGACTAGCAGAGGTAGCGAGTGACACAGGGGAAGGAGCAGTGGTGGGACCCGCAGGAGATGAACGGCCTTGGTTCCATTGAGTCGGGTGTTTAGCATTCATATGCCTGCGTATGCTGGTGGTGGTTAGGCTAGTAGTGGTGGCACCCCTGGTGATCCTGGTATGGCACAGGTTGCACACCACAGTCCGTCGGTCATCCTCAATTTCTTTAAAGAACCTCCAGACTTGCGAACATCTAGGCCTCGCTCTGGCCCTGCTTCTCCCTCTGGCCACACCACTGCCTCTTCCAACCTGTTCTGGTGCAGCACTCGCCTCCGCCTCAGAAGCACTGTCTTCACTTGGCTTATCAACCCAGCTTGGGTCAGTCACCTCGTCATCCTCCAATTCCTCAGCCTGCTCACCCCTCGGACTTCCTCCTCATCTTCCGACACCTCTTTACACGCTTCTTCCACTAAGTCAACAATGTCGTCATCATCATCATCATCATCACCCACAGACTGCGACAGTTGGAAAACTTGGGCATCGGGAAAGAGGTCAGCAGCAACCTGAGAAGTGGTTTGTGACTCTGGGAAGGGTCCAGAAAACAGTTCCTCAGAGTATGCCGGATCGCATTCCAAATTTTCCTGGGAGGGGCAGACTGGGGGGAAGGAGGTTGAGGTGGAGGAGCCAGAGGAGTGCTCCCTTAGGTAACGTGGGTGGAATGCGTGGAAGACTGACTGGTGGACAAATTACTTGAAGCATTGTCCGCAATCCACGACATCACCTGTTCGCACTGTTGTGGTTTCAACAGTCCTCTACCACGTGTCCCTGTAAGTTGAGACATGAAGCTAGGGAGTGTAGCTCTGCGGCGTTCCCCTGCTCCCTCATCAGCAGGTACTGTCTCACCCTGCCCAGGACCACGGCCTCTGCCCCCTGCAGTAATTGAATGTCCATGCCCACGACCTCGTCCTCGACCCTTAGCCCTGGGGTTCAACATTTTCTGTATATAAGTGTATTATATGAAAAAAAAAAAAAAAAAAAGGGCCTGCTGTACTGAAACCCACAAACTTGTTCAATCTGAACAAGTTAATATATAGGTAGATAAGTTAGAGCAAAATTACGTATGTTATTACGTACCGTGCAGTATGGAGCAATTACACTGAAACTATTAGATTAGGCAGACTTGGTCTGCTTAAGTGCAACCCAGACAAATGTCACACAGAGATTTTTCTAATGTAGCTGTGTAAGTGAGAGCAAAAGACCTTTTTTTATTACGTGACGTACAGAATGGGTCACCTGGACAGAAAATACGGATTGTGGTTTGTGGTGAGTGGACAGCTGAAGTGTGACATACAGAATGGTTCCACACTGCTGTATGAAATGGATTTGTATCACTGAGATAAAACAATAAAAAAAAAGGGTTATATATGGTGATAGCTGCACTACTAGTGCCAGCCAGCCCAGCCAGGAGACAAAAAAATGTCTTGTAGCCCTTAGAACGGCTGTTAGGTTCTTTTGAGATCATTCCTGCCTAACAGAGAACTAAATGCAGGCCCTAACACTCTCCCTGAAACGCAGCAGATCTGTCCCTAACGACATCCAGACAGCATCTGAGCCGAGCACCGCGGGCAGTCACTAGTATATTCCAGGGTCACCTGATCAGGCCAGCCAACCCCTGCTATCGACATGTAAGGGCCCCACGTGATGCTGGGTGTACCGCAGAGTCTCCTGGCTTGTGATTGGCTGAGTTCATAGGCGCCAAAAATTAAAAATGCGGGAGATGCCATTTCCTCGAGCATGGCGAGATACTCGTCCGAGCAGCGAGCACTTACGAGTACCCTAATACTCGAACGAGCACCAAGCTCGGACGAGCATGCTCGCTCATCTCTATTTATGACCTATATGTGCCATGAATCTTACATAGAAAAATGGTGTGCCCATTGGCTGCTGCGGACAGGCATGACTGAGCTGCACCATTTCATACCCAAATAGGTTAATCAATTATTTAGTTCAAAATTAAATTACAAACTCACTGGGGGCGGATTTACTATTGAAAATATGGAGTGCATGTTTTGATTCACAATTACCAACTGTTTTACACACACTTCTAAGCCTTTTTACACCTCAACTGACAAGGGGGCATGGCCTTGCTGGAAAAGGGACAAGGCCTCCAGGAGGACATGTGCCTCCGTGTACGAATGTGTCAATGTTGGTGCATTTTTGGAGTAAAACTTCACCAACTTATAGGTGGCATAAAATTGGACTAGGTGGTTTTTTTTTTTGGAAACGAACAGAATTTTTTCCGTATGGACAGAATACTAGCGGAAATCTACTGCAGGGTTTACACTACTCCAAAGTTATAAAGGTTCATGCGCCACAAATAGTAAATTTGTCTAATATTAAGACTGTGACACTATTAGTAAGGCCTCCTGCACAGCACACTAACGTATCTGTTTTGTGGTCTGCAAAAATGCAGATGCGCAAAATACGGATACCTTCTTTGTGTAAGCCTCATTTTTCTCAGTCTTGTTTACCGAAATAGCCATTCTTGTCCACAAAATGAACAAGATTAGGAGATGTTCTATAATTTGCGGCCATACAAAAAAGGCAATTGTGTGCACGGTCCCATAGGAAAGAATGGGTCAAAAAAATATGGATAATACACTGAAGAAGAATATGGTTTTGTGCATGAGGCATACATTTGCCTTGATGAATTGAAGACTGGTAGACCTGTAATTGGTTCACTCTACCTACAGTATATGCTTATGTACGACAAAACAGTGCCACCTAGTGGCTGAATGCAAATTAGTGCTTTTGCACGTAAGCGATATCAGAAAACGCCAGCCTAGTGCTTTCCTATTGTCTATTTGATGCCTTTTAAAGGACTGAGATAATGAATTTCATAGATCACATTTACTGCTAGATTGTCGGAGCAGCTGCTGTTGAAGAAAAAGTGCCACTTGTCTCGTGTAGTACTTTTCCACCCTGGTGAAAACTAGAAAATAAACAGTTTAAGCTAAAAGGTTTTTTTTTTATTTTTTTTTTAACAATTTAGTCACAGGACGCACGATCAGGGCTTGTAATTGCATCCATGTGAGAACGCTTTGTAACAGAAGCCGTGCTTCAACACGCATCTGCAGCATTCTTTAGAAAAACTCCATCTGACCTCATGCGGGTCGTCATCATTCTGGAATCCTGTTCAGCGCTGGTGAATGAGGAGCGAGACTGCTGACACCCACAGAAGTTACGACAACCCCATCATTATGTGGTGTGTGGTTAATTCAATGGCCGGGCTTTGCTACTCACTCACTATAGAAATCCGCTGCCGGGTGACAATGGTGGCTATTGCTGGAATTCAGGAGGGAGTGGAACCTAGCGTATTTATAGGCTGAATTCATATGAGCTACTTTCTAATGTAAACTTTTTCCCCCCAATTGATCCTTATTCTGGCAAATTAAAACTTGGGCGGTGACTGAACTTGAGATATAACAGTCTGTGGAGAGTGATCTTATGTTTAGGCTATGGCGGGGCCACGTGCAGGAGGCTATATGGTGGAACTATATGGAGATATTCTCAGATAGAAATAATACCACAATGAGAAAGCATGGCACATTTTTTTTGCTGATTAAAGGGGTTCTCCACGATTTTGATACTGCTGCATAGGTCATCAATCTGAGAATGGCAGGGGTCCAACTCCTGGCACCACCGCTGATCAGCTACAAGTGCATCTCAATAAATTACAATATCATCAAAAAGTTTTTTGTTTTTTTTCAGTAATTCAGTTCAAAAAGTGAAACCCATATATTATATAGAGTCATTACAACCAGTGAACTTTTTAAAGTGTTTATTTCTGTTAATGTTGATGATTATGGCTTACAGCCAAGGAAAACCCAAAATTCATTATCTCAGAAAATTAGAATAATTAATCCAAAACACCTGCAAAGGCTTCCTAAGCCTTTAAAAAGGTCCCTTAGTCTGGTTCAGTAGGCGACACAATCATGGGGAAGACTGCTGACTTGACAGATGTCCAGAAGGCTGGCATTGACACACTCCACAAGGAGGGTAAGCCACAAAAGGTCATTGCTAAAGATGCTGGGTGTTCACAGAGTGCTGTATCAAAGCATATTAATGGAAACTTGAATGGAAGGAAAAATGGTGGTAGAAAAAGGTGCACAAGCAACAGGGAGAACCGCAGTCTTAATAGGATTGTTAAGAAAAAGCCTTTCCTAAATTTGGGGGAGATTGACAAGGAGTGGACTGCTGCTGGAGTCAGTGCTTCAAGAACCACCACACACAGAAGTATCCAGGACACGGGCTACAAGTGTCGCATTCCGTGTCCAGCCACTCATGACCAATAGACAACGCCAGAAGCGTCTTATCTGGGCCAAGGAGAAAAAGAACTGGACTGTTCTCAGCGGTCAAAAGTGTTGTTCTCAGATTAAAGTAAATTTTGCATTTCATTTGGAAATCAAGGTCCCAGAGTCTGGGGGAAGAGTGGAGAGGCCTCAATCCAAGCTGCTTGAGGTCTAGTGTGAAGTTTCCACAATCAGTGATGGTTTGGGAAGCCATGTCATCTGCTGGTATAGGTCCACTGTGTTTTATCAAGACCAAAGTCAGTGCAGCTGTCTACCAGGAAATTATAGAGCACTTCATGCTTCCCTCTGCCGACAAGCTTTCTGGAGATGTAATTTTTATTTTCCAGCAGGACTTGCACCTGTCCACACTGCCAAAAGTACCAATACCTGGTTTAGTAACCAGAGTATCACTGTGCTTGATTGGCCAGCAAACTCGCCTGACCTTAACCCCATAGAGAATCTAAGGGGTATTGTCAAGAGGAAGATGAGAGACACCAGACCCAACAATGCAGACGAGCTGAAGGCTGCTATCAAAGCAACCTGGGCTTCCATAACACCTCTGCAGTGCCACAGGCTGATCACCTCCATGCCACGCCGTATTGATGCAGTCATTCATGCAAAAGGAGCCCCAACCAAGTATGGAGTGCATTTACTGTACAGACTTTTCATTTGGCCAACATTTCTGTGTTTAAAAAAAAATTACAGTTGGTCTAATATAATATTCTAATTTTCTGAGATAATGAATTTTGGGTTTTCATTGGTTTAACAGAAATAAACACTTGAAAAAGTTCACACTGTTTGTAATGACTCTATATAATATATATGTTTAACATTTTGAATTGAATTACTGGGAAAAAAAAAACTTTTCGATATTCTAATTTATTGAGATGCACTTGTATATGAAGAGGTTGTGGCACTCTGTGTGAGCTTAGGCCATTGATGATATGGTCATCAGTCACCTGCCCTAGGGGAAGCTCAGTCCTATTTAAGTGAATGGGCATGAGCTGCAATACCATGCACAGCCACTGCCCAATGGATGGCGCTGTGCTTCGTACACTGTCAGGAGGCAGTGGCACTCTGGGGAGCGCCACGGCTTCCAAAACTGCTGATCAGTGGGGGTGACGAGAGTCTGACCCCTGCCAATCTCATAGAATAGGCAATCAGTATAAAAATCAGGGAGAACCCCTTTAATTTGAAAGAAAATACTCAGTAGGCTTCCATATAAAATCTGAAGCAGGGCACCATAGAAGTCTATTTTGATTTACACCAAAACAACTGGGTACGGACACCAATGTGGCTCAATTTGTCTGTTGTACACAATTTTAAAATATGTTGCATCCAGAAGTGCAATCTCCCTCTGGAGCCTCTTCTCAAAGGCAGTAATGAAGATGGCTGATGCTGCTTGTTTGCAAGATATGCAACTCTCCATGTGGCACAGCAATCTACCCCTAGCACAGGAGTCTGTCTACACAGGTCGTGATGCCTCCTCATGACACACAGGCTAGCCGCTCTCTTCAAAGGCGTTTCTCCACTTTAAGCAAGCTGGCAGATATTGTCCTCCTAACCTGGCTATTCATAGGTTTCTGATGCTGAAGCGGGTGGGGTCTAGGAAGTGCATGTCAGCTTCGACCTGCTCCAGGCGACCTTTCGTTAATGCAGATGTTACTGCTGCTCAGACCCTCTCTAGATCCTGAGGTAGTCTGCCAACTGATGAGTGCTACTCACCTCCACTAGCTAGCTAACAACCAAGCAGTTTGCGGCTGGTTCTCTCATTATCCCAATGACTACAACATCTTCCAGCACTCCCTCTGCTGCAATACTCTAACCACTCTCTGCATGCTCTGACCACAGAGGCCACCTTTGAGGCCAAATCATATGCAGAAAAGTTCACTTATTGGTTTATACATTACTCAGCACCTCATAATGGCAATGTACATCAATGTGGCATATCATACATGTAATTAGCATTTGACATTATAATCACATCACTAGCATTTTCACAGCACATAACAGTTCAACATGGTTGTTACTGCCACCAGATCAATGGTAACCCATGGCAACAGAACAGTATAACTGTGAAAAAGGATACATTTTCTTGTTGTTATTTCAACACTAATTACTAAGAGGATTTTAAATCAGACCTACGTCATTTTAAAGGTATGTTTTAGAGATGAGCGTACCATTTATGATTCGTTTCTGGTCCAAAAAAAAAAAACTTCCCTGCCACCGTATTCTACACACACAATTCCTCTTTGGAATCCTAGCCTTTCCCTTCACTCTCCCTGGCAATAAGCTTGATTGATTTCTGACTGTCCCTGACTCCCTAAGATCGTTTTCCTGGCAGACACTGTAAGACCGAACCACCCTCATTTACAGCCAAGCACAGAATTGCTTCTGCTTGTTCTGTTACTGCTCCTCTGACCCTCTCTAGATCCTGGGGTAGTCTGCCAACTGATGAGTGACACTCACCTCCACTAGCTAACAAACAAGCAGTTTGCAGCTGGTTATCTCAATATACCAATGACTGCAGTATCTTCCGGCATTCCCTCTGCTGCAATACTCTGACCTCTCTCTGCATGCTCTAACAAGGAGCCAATCAGGGCAAGCCCCTTCCCCCCTCCACTTCCTCTCAGGACCATGTGAGAACCCTTCTTCTTCCTCCCCAGTGCTTTTCCCCCATGACATATGCACTAAAATGGTGCTGTTTTAGTGGATTCGTCTGAAACTAACTTGAAAATATTGTGGTACATCTGCCTCGAAAAAATAGCAAAATTCAGTCCGAACCCGATTCATCCTTCATCCTTAGTATGTTCACATGTGGCATATTAACACAATCTTATTCCCCTTAAGGGTTTCTCTACTTCAGACAATCTCTACCTATTAAAAGGATTGGTTTTAAAGGCTATGTACACCTTTGGGGCAATTTTTTTATGATTGCATTTAACTTATTTTTGCCTAAAAATCATATTTTCAATTGGTCTTTATTAAAAATATTGAGCTGTTCAATCACCGAGGGTTAACTGTTTGTCTATCTGGGTGACTGGTACTTTCACTTTGTACAGGTCATCTAATTACCCTTATCTGTAAACTACTGAGAGGTCATAAATACTTATTTACGCCACATTCTTATCAGTAAGGTAAGGATTAAGCTTTAATGAGTGTTTATAAGGTTGGAGAGAAGAGATAAGCTGTCCGTCTGCTCCTTAGACGACGGAATTGAGAAAAAATACACAGGCAGCTAGTAGAGCATCTCGGCTCTGTACACAAAAAAGGATTCCATATTTTTAATAAAGACTGATTGAAAAAGTGATTTTTAGGTCAAAATAAATATAATGCAATAATAAAAAAAATTGCCCAAAAGGTGTGCATAGCCTTTAAACTATTTGCAAAAGTGTTCTATTCCTGGGATTTAAAACAATTAGCTGTAATCTGTGGGGAAACCTGTCATTAAGGCCCCATTCAGACGACCATGTTTGACGGGGACGGGAGCACACGGCGTCATTGGTTGCTATGACGCCGTGCGCTTTCTGAGGCCGCCGCCATACAGTGAAACACGGTCGTCTGAATGGGGCCTAAGTGTTGGATTTCTCTGCAGCGCTACCACAGGGAACAACAAGCATTACACAGTGCTCCTTCAAACCAATGGGCTGTCTGTGTCATGTAGGACAAGACAGGTCCTCCAGACAGAAAGACGCTCTTTGTAACTGATCCCCACTCTGGGCAAGAAATAAGGATCCTGACCAAAGAACCCCCTGATAACTCATCTCACCTCTTCTATGTGTACAATTTGGGCATATGGCTGTCACAGAGAGTCAAAGAACAAGTCAGTTTCAGGCAAACTCAGACCAACCATGTATCCTATGGTTAGCAATCCAAGTAAAACTGGCATGGAGTACTGCGTATGTCCTGCAGGGGGCGCAGATTCTCCTGGCAATAACAACTCAACATTGTGGATTTTCACTGATATCTGTAGACTGCAGGTTTGTGAGCGATGGATGAAGAACTATCAAAAAAATAAATAAATAAATAAAAATAATTAAAAAAAAAAATTATATATATATATATATATATACATACATACATACATATATATATATATATATATATATATATATATATAGAAATATAAAGATGTGCAGTTTGGGGGTTTGGCTCTGCAGCCAATGAACAAGTAGTAATGTAATGTAAAGCATGGCGGAAAGGACAACGCAACAGCCGGAGTGTCTGAAGAGACATAAGGCAGATTTCACCCCTCCTCTATTTGTCGTTAAACTGTACAGCTAAGCACCAAAAGTCACCCTTCACCCCTTCACTGCCCTTGACCACCAGGAAGTGTAAAATTAACCCATTTCCAATATTACCAAGAAGTGGTAACTTCTACATTGTAAGACCGCCTCTGAGACATGACTCACACACGTCTCGGCCTAAAAGTGGAGTCACATTCTTTCCATTGTTAAAACGAATCCTATTTTGTCTCTTATGAATTCCATCATTAATCATTCTTGCTGCCGTGTCTCTCATGTAGGCATGCTGCAGCTGAGCCTTTCATCACCAGTGTAAAATATTTCCCAACATATCATATTGATGGAAGTCCAACATATGCCACTGCATGGGCACAAAGTGGCTTGTGTCATCAATAGGGTCCCATTGTAAAAAAAAAAAAAAAAGTTTTGCAGTGGCCCTCTGCACCAATGCTTTCCACCTCAACGGAGGACAATGGAGCCCTATGGATACGTGTTTGACACATTTGGTATGATCTTTCCTGGCATAGACGCTAAATATGCTTCCACACAAGCGTTTTTTACAAGCCTTTTTTGGGGGTTTTGTTTTTTCTTCCTTATATAGAAGAAATCCAGATCATGCTGCAATTAAAAAAAAAAAAAAAAGGGACAAAAAACACCAGGAAATGGTTGTCAAGGACAACTACAAAACACACAGTGTTTGCGGGGTGATTTATGATTTTGGCCAGCATGTAACATCTGGATGGGATGCATTGTTTTTTTGCTCTTAAAAAAGCAACAAAAAAAATCATCAGTGTGCACAAAGCTTTTATTATCATTAATAATTGATAATTAATTGATCGTTGAGATGATAAAGAACAATTTGTTTGTTACACTGAGAATGTGACGAATGTGTGGTGACGGTTATTATCCCGTATGGACATGAAAATTATATAGAATGCAAAAGCTGATAAAAACACTGACAAATGTAAGGTTATGCATATGGGAAGGAATAGTGCAAGTCACCCGTACATACTAAATGGTAAAACACTGGGTAGCACTGACATGGAAAAGGACTTAGGAATTTTAATGGACAGCAAACTAAGCTGCAGAAACCAGTGTCAGACAGCTGCTGCCAAGGCCAATAAGATAATGGGTTGGGTTAAAAGAGGCATAGATGTCGTGATGAGAACATAGTCCTGCCACTTTACACGTCACTAGTCAGACCACACATGGAGGACTGTGTACAGTTCTGGGCTCCTGTGAACAAGGCGGACATAGCAGAGCTGGAGAGGGTTCAGAGGAGGGCAACTAAAGCAATAACTGGAATGGGTGGACTAAAAAAGATTATCAAAATTAGGGTTATTTACTTTAGAAAAAAGACGACTGAGGGGAGATCTAATAACTATGTATAAATATATCAGAGGTCAGTACAGAGATCTCTCCCACGATCTATTTATCCCCAGGACTGTGACTGTGACGAGGGGACATCCTCTGCGTCTGGAGGAAAGAAGGTTTGTACACAAACATAGAAGAGGATTCTTTACGGTAAGAGCAGTGAGACTGTGGAACTCTCTGCCTGAGGAGGTGGTGATGGTAAGTTCACTAAAAGAGTTCAGGAGGGGCCTGGATGTATTTCTGGAGGGTAATAATATTACAGGTTATAGTTACTAGAGAGGGGTCTTTGATCCAGGGAGTTATTCTGATGCCTGATTGGAGTCGGGAAGGAATTTTTTCCCCTAAAATGAGGAATATTGGCTTCTACCTCACAGGGGTTTTTTGTCTTCCTCTGGATAAACTTGTAGGATAACAGGCCGAACTGGATGAATGGATGTCTTTTTTCGGCCTCATATAAACTATGACGGCCCGTCATGTCTTTTAGATTTGATGTGTTCTCACCATTACATAGGACTGGTTTTCTGTATCTCCATGACAACCTGTATCTTCTGTATATTTACTCTTGATGGGTACAAGGTTATGGGAGATGTATACTGTTGTAAAAATGTTATTGCTCCGAATCTCTAAAATACAAAATAAAGCAACTTTGAAAATAAACTTGATTGTAAATATCCTACTGTTTGTATACAGCTTAAAGGGGTTGTCCGGGTTCAGAGCAGAACGTTGACATACCCTTATATTCACCCAAGCAGCCCCTCTGACTTGAGCATTGAATCTGAGACTCCTTGACAGGAGAAGAACCCGGCTGGATTTCCCTTCCGGATAAGTGTGATATCCTGAGCACGTGAGCAAGCAGCACAAAGCTTGCTGTTAGACGCTTCCGTAAGCAGATTAACAGGCCCTTATCTGCCAGCAATGTAGTGTACATGGTTTTGACGAGGCACGAACACATGTGCTCCTGGTTTAGATTTGGAAACATCATAATTACAAATCTGCTTTGCAAATGCTGGCAGGAGTTATAACGATGAAGAATCTCCTGGTTAGTTCATCAGAACATGCATGCTAGCAGCCATCTAGAGAATCTGTTTTTTACACATTCCTCTATTATTCCTACTAGAACTTATAAATGAATTGCTAGCAGTCTGCAAGGTGGGAGTGGAAGTGTTCTTGCACATTTTGACCGTGACAGCACTTACTGGATAGTGTCAGACTTCGAGTAGGAATAGTAGAGGAAAGGCACAACATAGAGTGATAAGAATAGATGCTCCAGATTTGTTACATGGGGAATGCATGAAGCTATTAAAACAGACATGTCAGGAGCGGTGAAAGGTCCTCTTTAAAGGAGTTGTTCAGCTCCTCAAAATTTTCGATCAAAAGCTTAGTTTGGTATAAAATTAAATGAGTAAGGGCTCATGACACAACTGTATGTATTTTGTAGTCTGCCAAAAACAGATCCGCAAAAAATACGGATGACGTCTGTGTGCATTCCGTACTTTGCGGAACGGAACAGCTGGCCCCTAATAGACCAGTACTATCCTTGTCCGGAATGCGGATAATAATAGGACATGTTCTATTATTTTGCGGAACGGACATACGGAAATGGATTGCACACAGAGTACCTTCCGTTTTTTTGCGGACCCATTGATTTTTTTTGGAAGGGGTGCAAGGATTGCTCCTGCTGTACATCTAACTGCATATACAGACGCTACAGAGCAGCACACGGAGTCCATAAGTGTCTATATCAAGGATCAGCAACCTCCGGCACTCCAGCTGTTGTGAAACTACAACTCCCAGCATGCATACCTACTATGCCATTCTCTGAACTTCCATAGAAATGAATGGAGCATGCTGGGAATTGTAGTTTCACAGCAGCTGGAGTGCCGAAGGTTGCTGATCCCTGATCTATATCATGCATCCATAGACACTTTGGGATACAAACCTCTAAACCCAGATAATACTAATGACTCATGATAATACTAATGACCTGTATGGGGGTACGCTGGGCTGCAAAAAGGGGGCCCAAAAATTCTATGAGCAACAACCCTGCCCACATGGACCGGGCTTGAGAACCAATGGAAATTTCCAACAATTACTGAACAGTATGAAGATCTGTTATCCTGGAGCTGACAGGAAACTGTAAAGTTATGTGAAGGAAATGCTAATGATTTGAGTCCATAAATAGTGATGTATGGAGACATTAATTATACATCAGGGGAATTCTTTCATGGCCGTTGTGCAGATTTTGCAAAAAGTGTCTTGCTTGGCAGTGTCTTGACGCTGCGGGTCAGCAGGAATACGAGCAGAGGCTTTTTCTAAAGCAGGACACGTATAAGGAGACATTCTGCAGGGAAGAACAGTCCTCCCTATTGTACATGGAATGAAAGGCAAAAGCTCACGGTGTTTATGGGGTCACCCATCATTGAAGGTGGGGGGGGCGCACTTTATTGGTGACTTTCTATTTCTGAATAATATAAATGCCCTGCAGGGTCAAAGGTCAGAAATAGATTTTTACTGGAGGGTACAGGGACAGACAGAGGAGCTCTGCACAGTGAAGACCCTGCCAAACAGCTCCCCATAAGGGATGAGCAAACTTGATGTTTTCAAGTTCAGGTTAGGAGTTTAGTGGCGATTCCGTTATCACAGAATATAATGGAATTCTATGACGGAATGCACCACGGAAGCCTTTAAGAGCATAACAGATCCGGCTGGTTTCTGTTATGCAGGACAGGACTCCTGCATAATGGAAACCGGATGAATCTGTTATGAGTAGAGATGAGCGAACGTGCTCGTAACGAGCACTGTACCGCTCGGCTCCCCTGCGCTTGCATGGGCGCAGGCAGCTGCTTCCGTCGGGTGAGGAGGATGGAAGCGGCTGCCTGCGCCCATGCGAGCGCAGGGGAGCCGAGTGGTACAGTGCTCATTACGAGCACGTTCGCTCATCTCTAATTATGAGGTCCATAGACTTCTATTATGACGGAATGCAAAACGGAATGCCTCTTAAAGGCTCCCGTGGTGCATTCCATCATAGAATTCCGTTATATTCCGTGTTAACGGAATTGCCACCGAACGCTGAACCCGAACTTGAAAACGTCAAGTCTGCTCATCTATATTCCCCATATCTTAGCTTTGCTTTCAGTATCATGGGAGGTCCCAGCAGTCGGACCTCCAACTATTGCAAAAACATCAGGTCCCCGAGTTCTCTCTCTGAATTGACTGGTAGAGTGCATATTTTTGAGGACCCATTATTCTCAGGATCAGTCTTTATCACCTATCCTGTAAATGCTGTGAATGGAAAGGAGGACAAGCATGGCCCATACACTACTATGATGAGCAAGCATGCACACAGCAGTGGATATAAGTGCATAAAATAAATAAATAAATAAATAAATAGTGCTTGGGGACACTATATCATATGCATACACCATAAATGTCTGCGTTTGGAATACCCCTTTAAGAAGCAAAGAGGTAAAAGCGGAATTTCTGTGAAAAGTAAGCACTTTCTCTCTCCAAAAGATGAACTCTTGGAAGGTATTTTGAGTTTTTTTTTTTTGTTTTTAATAAATTCTTTATTTTCCATCTAAAGAGTTACAGCAAAAATGAAAACATTATAACAAGCATAGAAGAGGCAAAAAGGGAGAAAAACATGAGAAAAATGTGCAATGGAGGCAGTCCGCTGCGATTGCATGAGAAGTCTGTAAATGTGATCGCACAAGGGATGAAAGTCTGAGAAATAAAGGCAGTAAAAAGGGTGGGAGAGCTGCAGATGTCTAAATCATAGAGGATTATGGAGGATTAGCCGAAGACCAAGAGTTCCAAGGAGCCCACAGGGTCAGAAATTGGTGGGGCGACCGCAGTTCCCACTTGATAATTCTTCTAAGCGATATGTCTAAGCATCTGTTTAGTAGGGGGAGGAGGGTTCAGCCAGTGCAAACGAATCATCCAAGTCGTTTTACCGCCGCAATCAAATGTGTAGGCAATGAGCGCTTAGCGGGCGGTCAAGCAAAGGATGGGAGATTTCCCTGGAAAGATGTTAAGATTTCCCTGGAAAGGTTAGAATCTAATAATGTGGGATTAAATTTCCACGACCGTTCCCAAGGAGAGGCATCTTGCCATGGAAGGGATAGGAAGACCAGGGCATGGTCTGAGATAGACAGGTGGCCATTGTGAGCATCATCTACTAGTACCTGAGGGTCTCAAGAAAGGGAGGTACCTGAGGGTCTCAAGAAAATAGCCAAGTCTATGATAGTGGAAAAAAGGAATATTCTTCATCAGAAGGATGAATTACACACCAGATATCCACTTAACACAAGTCCTCCCAAACATGATGCGGACCACTGAGGGCTTTGAAGGACAAGGAGAATTTTGAGGATGAGGAATCATCTCCTTTTAGAAGAAAACTGGCCACAAAAAAAGTGATATTTTAAAAAAAAATCTGCCTGAGCCAGAAAAGTTTACAGATTGTGACTGTGGTATTGCCTAATTTGCTGGTTTCCTATATTAATGACCAATCCTGAAGAGCTCAAGAAGGAGCAGCAGTATGGCGTCTGCCGCGTCTCTGGATGGATAGTTGGTAGGCACAAGACACGACCAGAGGCACAGATGAAGTTTTGATCTTTTATTGACGACGCATTTCAGGGTACAAGGCCCCTTTCTCAAGTCTAAAAGGCAATTATCATTTGCCAGAAATGGAAATAAAGTAATATAGTACAACGTTTAAAAGGAAGAGTGGAGGCTTAAGTGAGGACGTCACCTCATACAAGGATGGTAACAAGTAGATATTCAGAATAAAAAATGAGGGTCATTTATCAAACTGGTGTAAAGTAGAACTGGCTCAGTTGCCCATAGCAACCAATCAGGTTCCACCTTTCATTTTGGACAGCTCCTTTGGAAAATGAAAGAAGGAATCTGATTGGTTGCTATGGACAACTAAGCCAGTTCTACTTTACACCAGTTTGATAAATGACCCTCAATATGTTTATCTCCACAAGGGGATCAGGATGTATATGGGATAAATAATTATCAATCGCATCAGTGAAAAACGTCAAAAAATAGCTAGAAGGTCTATAAATATAGACGTGATTCCAAATTTTGTGAATAAAGGAGAACATAATTCATATAGATAAAAACATGATACGTATAGGTGATTATTTATATGAATAAAACAGGGAACGTGATTCATAAAAATAGAATTAAAATATAAATAATCTAATATATAAAGCTGAGTGTATGTATGTGTGTATGTCCGCTAAAGGGAGTCTGAAAGCCCGACTGTCCAGCCTAAAACTGGACCTCTTTAAACCTTTGGGGGCAATTTTTTTTATTATTATTGCATTATACTTATTTTGACCTAAAAATCACTTTTTCAATTGGTCTTTATTAACAATATGGAATCTTTTTTGTGTACAGAGCTGAGAAGCTGTACTAGCTGCCTGTGGATTTTTTCTCAATTCTGTCATCTGAGGAGCAGACGGACAGCTTATTTCTTCTCTCTGACCTTATAAACACTCATTAAAGCTCAATCCTTACCTTACTGATAAGAATGTGGCTTAAATAAGTGTTTATGACCTCTCAGTAGTTTACAGATAAGGGTAATTAGATGACCGGCACAAAGTGAAAGTGAAAGTACCAGTCACCTAGCTAGACAGTTAACCCTTTGTGACTGAACAGCTCAATATTTTTAATAAAAACCAATTGAAAATATGATTTTTAGCCAAAAATAAGTTAAATGCAATCATAAAAAAAAATTGACTCCAAAGGTGTACATAGCATTTAAGGTGATGGCCGCTATGGAGGTCAGTGTTAAGGGGCAGATTGCTGTAGAGGCCACTGTTAAAGGGGTTGTCCAAGTTATATTTATTGATGACCTATCCTCAGGATAGGTCATCAATATCAGATCGGCTGGGGTCCAACACCCAGGACCTCTGCCGATCAGCTTTATTGCTGCTTGCCTTAACATTTGCAGAGGTAGGCTGGTGTAATTTCACCTAACCATCCCATTCATTCCAATGGGATGGATCGCTCATATAAAAGTGTATAGGAACGAACCGTCCCATTGGAATGAATGGGACGGTTAGGTGTAATTACACCTGCTCACCGCTTCGGATGTTACAGCGAGCAAGTAAACAATGAAGAGGAGGCAGCGCTGGCACGGCACGCGCCTCCTCTTCAAACAGCTGATCAGCGGGGGTGCCGGGTGTTGGACCCCCGCCGATCTGATATTGATGACCTATCCTGAGGATAGGTCATCAATAAATATAACTTGGACAACCCCTTTAAGGTGGCGGGGTGTTGTGGAAATCATGGTTAAGGAGATGGGGTACTGTGGAGGTCACTAATAAAGGGACGCCTGCTGTGGAGGTCACTGTTAAAGGGGAGGGCGCTGTGTATGTCACTGTTAACGGGGCAGGCCGCTGTGGAGGTCACTGTTAAAGGGGTATTCCCATCTTAGACAATAGGGGCATATCGCTAGGATATGCCCCCATTGTCTTATAGGTGCGGGTCCCACTGCTGGGACCCGCACCTATATAGAGAACGGAGCAGGGAGCGCTGTGCCTGGAGGTGGCCACTGCTCCCATTCATTTCTATGTAGCCGCTGGCTCGGCTATTTTTGTAGGCTTCATAGAAATGAATGGAGGGCAGCTGTGCATGCGCAGTGCGTGCTCCTTCACTTTTGGAGCTCCGTTCTTGATATAGGTGCGGGTCCCAGTGGTGGACCTAGCGAGAAGCCCCCGTTGTCTAAGATGGGAACAACTCTTTAAGTTAGGAGGGGACTGTGGATTTTTTCTCAATTCCGTCATCTGAGGAGCAGACGGACAGCTTATCTCTTCTCTCCGACCTTATAAACACTCATTAAAGCTCAATCCTTACCTTACTAATAAGAATGTGGCTTAAATAAGTGGAGGCCACTATTAAAGGGGCAGCGGGGTACTGTGAGGTCACTGTTAAGGCAGTGGGGTACTGTGGCAGTCACTGGTAAAGGGGCAGTCACTATGGAGATCTCTGTTATGGGGGCCGGGAATGGTGGCAGTCAGTTAAGGGAACTGTAACCTATCGTCAGTGTTAAGGGGTGGGTGCTGTAGAGGTCACTGTTAAGGGGGCGGGTCTCTGTGGAGGTCACTGTCAAGGGGGTGGGGTGCTGTGGAACTCACTGTTAAAGGGGTGGACTGATGTGGAGATCCCATTTTAAGGAGACAGGGAACTGTGGGGGTCACTGTAAAGGGGGCGGGGTGCTGTAGATGTCACTGTTATAGTGGATATTGTTGATATCTTTTAACAACACACACAAACATTAAATGAAATAGATTAAATATACCCGTGTGAAGCTGGGTCCTTCAGCTAGTGATTCATATAAATAAAACATAAATAAAATACTTGTGTCGGTCTATTGCTTGCTGTCAGCAGAAGAGTGGGAGGTATTTGGTGTGACAGTATACCTCTGGGAATAGGGGGGTGCATAAATACATGTGGTAGGTGGGATGGTAAGTTGGTCCAGATATAATCGGTATTTCATAACAGGGGAACCTGTTGTTTCACTTATAGGAATAGTAGTCTGAAGAAAAGGATGGGGTAGGGGGTGTGTGCAACATGTGTAAATCAGAATTACGAACATGTAAATAAGAGGATGTTTGAAACAGGTGTCGGAGGGAGAAGAGAGCAGTGGTGATGTATTATAGCAGCTAAAAGGGGACTAAAGGGGACCAGAGTATTATTCATTGTTTCTACTGACAGAAAGCAATAGACCGAAACAAGTATTTTATTTATGTTTTATATTATAATATATTTATACCACGTTCCCTGTTTTTATTGATATGAACAATCACCTATACGTATCATGTTTTATCTATATGAATTATGTTGTCCTTTATTCACAAAATTTGGAATCACGTCTATATTAATAGACCTTCCATTGTTTGTTTTGACGTTTTTTCACTGATGCGATTGATAATTATTTACCCCATATACATCCTGATCCCCTTGCGGAGATACACGTATTCTGGGTAATTTATCTAGCTGGTGTATAGTAGAACTGGCTTAGTTGCCCATAGCAACCAATCAGTTTCTACCTTTCATTTTCCAATGGAGCTGATAAGATCCTTATTGGTCGGAACTACGGTCCTTTCGGCGTTCGGTGCACGTGTCCAGGGGATGGCGCCCACATGTAACAACGGTAGAGAAGAGGACCGGTACTCGTAATTATATTTCTTTGCTTGCTTTATTGGTCACTAACTGTGACGCGTTTCAGCACTATACGTGCTTTCATCAGACAGTTGTTTCCATTTCTGTCAAATGATAATTGCGTTTTGGACTTCAGTAAGGGGCCTTGTACCCTGAAATGCGTCGTCAATAAAAGATCAAAACTTTATCTGTGCCTCTGTTCGTGTCTTGTGCCTACCAACTATCCATCCAGAGACGCGGCAGACGCCATACTGCTGCTCCTTCTTGTGCAATTCTTCTCCCTACTTGGCCACCGCCACTGGGATTCCAGGTAGTATTGGCTGGACCATCCCCCACCGCCGCAAAGCTGGAGTTGTTCCCAGTGACACACAACAAATACAGGTGAGCAGGCTATATACCCCACCAGGGCTCCTGCACCTGTAGATACTTACCCTATAAGTGCCCTATCTTCCCTACTGTCCTCTGCAGAGGAGTCATAAGAGCGTTTCTTATAGACTTAAAAATGCAGATTCCATCTTCATCTCCAAGGGTTTCCTGAAGAAGCTCTTCAGGATTGGTCATTAATATAGGAAACCAGCAAATTAGGCAATACCACAGTCACAATCTGTAACATACTGCTGCTCCTTCTTGTACAATTCTTATGATCCGCTGCGCTGTTACTCGCGCCATCTTGAGGCCACCACACTAAAGGGTTTCTGTCACCAGTTTTGGGCATATAAAACAGGATGACATTTGCAATGTGCAAATGTCACCTGATGCCCAAACTGGTGATCATTTTTTTACTGGTGCCCCCGTTTTTTAAATAAATCAACTTTTGTCGTATGCAAATGAAGCTTACTAGGTGCAAGGGGCGGTAACCCTGCACCTAGTAAGCGCCGTTTCCCTACCTTTATTCACGCCCCCTTTGTTGTGATGGACAGGGCCAGGCAGCTCGCTCTATCTGCTCCTGGCCCTGTCCGTGCTGAAAATCCCGCGCCTGCGCCGTTCGGACTTCATTCGGCGCAGGCGCAGTGAGTGCCGATTGCTGCCGGGCTCCCGGCTTCCTCACTGCGCCTGCGCCGCCTTCTCTTCTGGGTGTTCTGTGACGTCATTGGCGCAGGCGCAGTGAGGAAGCCGGGAGCCCGGCAGCAATCGGCACTCACTGCGCCTGCGCCGAATGAAGTCCGAACGGCGCAGGCGTGGGATTTTCAGCACGGACAGGGCCAGGAGCAGATAGAGCGAGCTGCCTGGCCCTGTCCATCACAACAAAGGGGGCGTGAATAAAGGTAGGGAAACGGCGCTTACTAGGTGCAGGGTTACCGCCCCTTGCACCTAGTAAGCTTCATTTGCATACGACAAAAGTTGATTTATTTCAAAAACGGGGGCACCAGTAAAAAAATGATCACCAGTTTGGGCATCAGGTGACATTTGCACATGGCAAATGTCATCCTGTTTTATATGCCCAAAACTGGTGACAGAAACCCTTAAGTTTTTTTTTATATGGATTTTGGCACAGATTCTGGCTCTGCTCATAAAAGCTGCACAGTAACACCATGTAAAGTCCCGTCGATTTTAACAGGAAAATGCATGGTAATTTACACAGCGTAGTTTTTTTTTCAGATCTCAGTTTTAAAAACTGTGGTGTGGAAAAACTAAGTGACGTGTTCCTTCTTGGCGCAGATCCAAACCTCCAATGGAAATTAGTCGGATCAAAAACCAGGTAAAAAACCACATGGAATTTTGAATCAGATTATGCATTTTTTTTTCAGCACAGAAAAACATACCCTAAGGGTTTAAAGGACATCTGTCAGCAGATTTGTACCTATGACACTAACTGACCTGTTACATGTGCACTTGGCAACTGAAGACATCTGCGTTGGTCCCATGTTCATATGTGTCCTCATTGCTGCGAAAAATGATGTTTTAATATGCGTAAATGAGCCTCTAGGAGCAACGAGGGCGTTACCATTACACCTAAAGGCTCAGCTCTCTCTGTAACTGCTGCTCCCTCTGCACTTTGATTGACAGGTCTAGGCATGATGATGTTTACGCTGCCTGGTCCTGTCAATCAAAGTGCAGAGGGTGCAGCAATTGCAGAGAGAGAAGATCCTCTATGTGTAATGGTAATGCCCCCGTTGCTCCTAGAGGCTGATTTGCATATATTAAATCATTTTTCTCAGCAATGCAGGCACAAATGAACATGGGACCAACACAGATGTCTTCAGCTGCCAAGCGCACATGTAACAGGTCAGCCAGTGTCATAGGGACAAAACTGCTGACAGATGTCCTTTAATAACTATATATATATATATATATATATATATATATATATATATATATATATATATATATATATTTTAATTATTTATATTTTTATTTACATTTTTTTAAACAGGGAAATGACCCCTAGAATTGCTATCATTAACCCTTAAACCAACCTGACTACTGTGCATAATAACCAGTATTGCAATGTGCAGTCAGAAGATGACATCTATCCGACCACAGCACTCTGCACACACATGTTCTCCTTGTCAGGCTTCAGTCTCTTTCTTACCGCAGTTTTGCATTCGTTAAAGCAACTGTTGCTTTCACCAGAAACACTTCTGGACGATAAGCGGCTTCCTGCTGTTTAGATAAGCGGCTTCCTTCCTCTTGGGGTCGGTGCGCGGCTACTGCAGACATTACGGTAGGAGGCTGCGTGTATTACGGTAGCAGTTGTAGCTGGGAGGGCAGGTCCTGATTGACGTGCGGTGGGCGTGGCTTACTGCTTTATTCCAGGCGGCAGGGCATCTCTAGCCGGGCAGATGCCAGGGATGCTGCCGCTGGTCCCGGGTGCCGGGCTGTAGGCTGTGGAAGGATCCATAATCTGCATGGAGGAGGGGGAAGATGCTCTCACAGGTAACTTGTGTCTGGGGGGTGAGGGGGTCGTCTGCTGCATTTTACCCAGTCACAACTTCCCAGAGCATAGAGACAGTGCTGTGTGGTCATTGGAGGGCTCCACTATACCATGCTGTGTACAGACAGAGCTCAGCTAGGTAGACTGTAGCATGCCCTGGAGTCAGTGTGCCCACTGCCAGCTACAGTCCCATAATCCGGCATCCAGCAGTCCGGAAATCTCCATAGTTCAGCTGAAGATGTGATCTGTGATGGAGGATCCCCAGGACGCCTCCGATGTGTACAGAGCCTGAGCTGTGGTCTGAGTGCTTAGTTTCAAGTTACAACAGCTGGAGATGGGGGTTAATCTGGGTGTTAAAACTCATTCCAGGGTTAAAAGTCTATTGATCACGTAGGGTATATTCACACAGCGCTGGTTGTGCCGCTACATGTTAAAAACGGAATGCTGTTTTACTGTGGATCACAGTATTTTTGATCAGCTTCACCTAGGGTCGCTGCGGGACGTTGGTGATGCAAAAGAGCGTGAGTCTCCTGATCCGTGGGTCCAGAGGTAACAGTGTCAGACCCCAGACAAGTTGTCAGCTGCATTTATTCTGGTTGTCGGTGCATTCATCTGACCCTTACTGCAGGGTGTATTCACAGGCGACAGGGTCCATCCATCTGAATGGGGTTATTCCTGCAAGTGTCATTCACATGAATGAGCCAGAAATCTCTGCAACAAATCTGCCCTGTGTGAATATGCCCTTATACTAACTTAAAGGGGTGACCATTGAAAATGAATTGGTGGCCGTGTAGGACAGGTAGGTTCTGACTGTGGGAAACCTCCCCATGACGAGGCCCCCTGAGGTCGTCATTGCCATATACAGGACTGGACAAGTCCCAGGGGCCACTTAAAGGGGTTATGTCATGTAAAAAATGGAAATCAGACATCCTGTAGGACATAATCTGTTTCTAACAAAGCTAGAACCAGCCCTGTACCTCACATTCATTGCTGCAGCGGCTCTGCTAGATTTTAGATTGGAAACTCAAAGGAGTGTCCATCCTGCTGCTGCTATCTCCCTATCACAGCTCATTGGGCATGTACTTTCTAAGAAGTCACGTAATTTCTGATATAGCTCTTTCCTTGTAACTGTCACAGCTTCTAAGAAAACATATGGCTGGTGGCAGTCGAGCATGTTCGACCTCCTCAGTGAGGTGGACAAAGAAATAAGGAAAAGAACAAACAGCAGGTGGCGCTATACAGATGCATATTATTGAATAACTCAGTAGCTATACTAAATTTTTAATTACATGCAATTACAAAAATATTCAGATCCAGGTGCTGGTTTGAAAAAAGTAGAATATTTATATTAAGTGTGTTATGGTCATTTAAAGAGGACCTTTCATTGCTCCTGACATGCCTGTTTTAATAACTCCATGCATCCCCCATGTAATACCAATTCTGGAACATCTATTCTTATGTCTGTATGCTGTGCCGTTCCTTTATTATTTCTACTAGAAGTTATGAATGAATTGCTAGCAGTCTGCAGTAAGGGTACAGAGGGGTGGTAACCAGTTGGGGGTGTGTATCTGTACAGACTCACTCTATCCAATCAGTGTTGCCCTTTTCAGATTGTGCTGGTGCACACCCCCAACTGGTCACCTCCCCTCTGTACCCTTACTGCAGACTGCTAGCAATTCATTCATAACTTCTAGTAGAAATAATAAAGAAATGGCACAACATAGAGACATAAGAATAGATGCTCCAGAATTGTTATTACATGGGGAATGTGTGAAGCTATTAAAACAGGCAGGAGAGGGGACAGGTCCTCTTTAATTGTTGGAAATGCCAACAAACTCAATGATTTCTGAGGGTCTGGCCGATCATCTAATATGTATGGGTCTTCCTGACTCTAAGGATCAGGCCGTTGGATTTCAACATGCCCATTCCCTTTCTTGTCAGAAAGGCAAGCCACTGCCAGAGGTGTCTGCCAGCGATGTACACCCTGTCCTGAACACAACGTGAGCAGACCGGAGTATGACGGGGTCGGGAGGGGGATGCGATGAGTGTCCCGCCAACTAGCCTTAGTTTTGTCACTGGAAAAAGCCAAATTAGCTCTTATAACTGAAATTTTACATTATTTTGTATAATTTTTGCCAATGTAATGAGGATATTTTCCAGCTCTTTTCACTGCATTGAAGCAAATCAGGAAATGGGTCACAAAAGGTACAGAATTAGGCTGCTTTCATAATTACGTTTAGTCCTCGGGCATTCTGAATGGAAAGAGATCCGTTCAGGATACATCAGGATGTCTTCTGTTTTGTCCTGTCATAAAGACAGGAGAAAAACGGATCCATCACTAAAAACAATGAAGTCAGTGTTGACGAATCCGTTTTTTAGGAGCCTAAAAAATCTGATCCGTCACCCATTGACAGATCCGTTTTTTTTTTAATGTTTTGATTTCACACAACCCCATCCTGATGTGCTGTTCAATCAGAGCGGACCGCTCACAGCAGGGTTGAACTCCTTCGGCCCTGCTGTGAGCGGTCCGCTCTGATTGGGCAGCGCTCACAGCAGGGCAGAAGCAACGCCCATTGAGGAACAGGGAGTCTCCTCCTCCCTGTTCCGATGCTTCTGAATTTACATAAAGCCTGACAGAAGAACGGGGGGCCGTGTGAAGCCACCGGGGGACCTTTTGAAAAAAAAAAAGCGCCGCTGCCATCAGAGGGGGATACACTATGCGGTACATAGTGTAGTTTGATTTTTTAAAAGTGTTGAAAGGTCCTCTTTAAGTTACTTTCACATTAGCGTTTTCAATTCCGCTATTAGGATTCGCCATAGGATTTCAATAGTGGAAGAAAACGCTTCAGTTTTGTCCCCATTCATTGTCAATGGGAACAAAACTGAACTGAACGAAATGGAAAGCACCAAAATGTTGTGTTCCCATCGTGGTTGTGTTCCCATCGCGGACAGAATAACGCAGCCAGCAGCATTTTTCTGTCCGCTATGTGGTGTGGAGCAAAGCGGATCCGTTCTGACATACAATGCAAGTCAATGGGGACAGATCGGTTTTCTCTGACACAATCGAAAACAGATCCGTCCCCCATTGTCTTTCAATGGAGTTCATGACGGATCCGCCTTGGCTATATAAGACATAATACAACCGGATTTGTTCATGACAGATGCATGTGGTTGTATTGTTGTAACGGAAGCATTTTTGCGCTAATGTGAAAGTAGCCTTATTTTTTTGCGTGCACTTTTTTTCTGACACGGTTTTTAACACGGTTTTTTGTGCAGTTTCAGTGAGGATTTTCATTCCTGCCCATTTTCAGTGGAAATTCCATGCGGAATCCAGGCAACAATAGACAAAACGCTAAACCCACCCCGGTGCGGTTTTTAAAACCACAAATAGGGGAAAAAAGCGCAGTATGGTTTAATATTGAACTCAGTGGGGGGGGGGGGGGCGCTGCATGCGCCGATTTTTGGTGTGGTAAAATCCGCTTTCAAAATACTCCATGTGAATCTAGCCTGACATACCATCGATTCCACCGTTTGTCCACACAGAGACAGTGTGAACAGTCTCACATGAGCCGCTCATACATTTTATCTCATTGGAAATATGGAATGTAATAATGTTTTTTTCTCCGGCTGTGACAGCAATAGAAAAATGCTGAGATATTACAGTGAGAATTAACCCACGCAGTACCACAGCAGAGGATCTGGTAACAAACAGTAGTATATTAATATGTCAGCAGCGCTTGCACACATATCAGTATAGAGTGGAGGATTGATTACCGCTTATGCCAGGGATGCTCAACCTGTTGCAAAACTACAACTCCCACCATGCCGTTCTGTAGGCTGATAGCTGTACGCTGTCCGGGTATGATGGGGGTTGTAGTTTTGAAACAGCCGCAGGTTGAGTATGCCTGGCTTATGCCATTAATCAGGATGCTTTTTTAACTGGAAATAGCGCCCCTTCTGACTGCAGGCTGCATCTGGTATTTCATCACATTCCACTCAAGTACTGAAAGATTAGAAACAGTTCGTGGACAAGTGTGCTGCTGCTTCTGGGGTAAGATAAGCAGATTTACTTTTTGCTTATTCAGGACTATCTCTTGAAGGGGTGTTAATGTATGCGCCGTTTTTACAAACTGACAAACTGTGTCACAACATTTCCCACCACCGCCGTGCCCTAAATATGCCACATACATAAGAAAACTCTTACCACTGTATGTACAGTATTCAGACATTTCCGACAATTGCTCATGTTAACCGTTTATCAGCGTCTGTGCCGCCTGTTCGCTTTAAGATGCCGCAGTTTAATAGCACGTAGTTTCTCAGGTATTATATGTGCGTTTGTGCTGATGATCAGCAGAGGGGTTCATGTTGGGCAGTGAAAATCTTTTTTGCATTTACATGAGGCTTATTGGAGAGGATCTGACATTTCCATCGTTGCAGGGGTGCACCTAGCCTTTCTGCTGCCTGAGGTGAAAATTGAAACGGTGCCCCCTCAGTACCAAATTCTCAACCTAACTCCTTCCCTCCTAACATTGCATAGATCACTACAAAATATACAGAGTAATACAGTGCCCCATACCTCCTACATCCAGTGATGTCTCCTGTGATGTAGATATTCTCTTTCCTCATCTTCTCCATCCAAACCACCATGATGATTTCTTCCAGCCATCTCTTCCCTCTGCAAAGTATGACAATAAGACATGTTAGTTTCCTACTTTTCCATCCTCCTCCCTACCTACTGAACATCCCATCCTGGCACCCCCAATACTATGCCTTCTGTGCTCGCCAATACTATACTGCAGAAACAGATTCCCCTGAAAATACTATTACCATACAGATGGTGCCCCCTTCAATAATCATTGGCACAGAGTGCCATAAAAAATAACTGTGCCCAGCAAATAGTTTTCCTGACACAAAAAGTGTAAAAATAATGTCCCCCAAAAATAATTGTGATAAGCTAATACTTTGTGCCACAATCTGTGCCAGAAATATGTCTAATATAGGTATATTTCTGGATAATACTTTTAGGTTGTCCACCTCGCAGTCACTTTTATCCATAAAAAGTTGTATAAAAAAAGTGTACATAAAAAGTGTCACGCTCTGGTGTGGAGGGTATAGCCACACCAAGCGTAAGAGGGAAGGGGAAAGGACCAAACAAGGGAAACGGTCACCTCCTGTAGGAAACCCTGAAACTAGGCCCTGACGGCTCTGCACCGGCACCACACGCTCCAGCTAAGTTTCTTCCTTTGCGTTAGACTGAAAAAGGTCATTCAGACTGAAACGTCTCATCAAATACGCATAATTCATGCATTTTACTGATAATTTACACAAGTGCTTGAGAGCTGTTATTCAATTGTCTTACAGTCCTATGGGACCATACCTTGAATAAACCTAATTACAAGTATCCTGAAGAGAGTGTGTGATTTTCTACCTACATGACTACCAGTATGAACAGGCCTTAGTGGTAGGAGAGTTCATACACCGGAACCTAATAACAAACTGACCCTGTACAACCCTGCAGCTAGTGACAGGAGAAAGAGTAAACCCGATCCTCCAAAAGGACGGACGAACAGGAGACTCCAGAAGACAAAACCACAACAGGGAAAAGTAGGATAAACACAAAAGGGAAAATGACACTTATCTTAATGCAGATATTGCAGCAACTGGATCTCAGCCGAGATCCACACCACACACAACAATGTCAGCAGAAAGTATAAACCGCAAGGGATACTGGGAGAGGAAGGGATAAATAGGGGAAAGATAATCACCACACGCGCAACAGCTGAGGGGAAGGGGTGTGGTAAACGGCAACCAAACCAAGAGGAAAACATGTCAAATTATGTCACTTTTGAAAGTCTAGCCGAACGCCTGCAACCTGATGCAGGCACGTTCGTGACAGTTAGTCCTCTAGCACACGTTGTATTTCAGATCCTGGTCAAAGTACGAGGCCTGTAGAAATCTGTGGGCCAATGATTTCATATGGAGGCACATGAAAACCTTTTTGTTGCATGTGGTGCCAGAAATGTTAGTTGGACAAATCCCTTTCCCAAAACGAAACCCCCGATCAGATTATGGTGTCCCTCCGGACCACATTTTTGTTTGCCATGTATAGTGTTAGGTCACATGCACGGCGTTTTTACCTACAGTACATGGAAGCAGTGAGGATGTCTATTCCGGAGCCATTAGGCTAAGGGGGAATATTGAAGGACCCCTATCGGCAGAATCGACCCTATGAATCCATACATAGTTTCTGATAGGGTGGATACTGCTGATTATAACGATACCTGGCTTGTGAAAATCGGTTGCAGCGTTTCTGAGAAACAAGACTTTTATTCTTTTTGCAACTAAAGGCTTCAGTGCACTAAGGGGTGGGGCCTAGATCCTCAATGCACCTCAGCTTTCTAATACTGGCCCCGCCCCTCAGGGCACTGAGGCCCTTATTTGCAAAAAGGATAAAAGTCTTGTTTCTCGAACGCCACAACCGATTTTCACAAGACAAGTATCATTTTAATCAGCAGGATCAACCCCACTATGCAATATGCCTGATGTGATCGAGTCGATTTTGCCTACAGATGCCCTTTAATAAAAGCCCATGTATTAGCATGGGATCTGTACAAAAAAAAGCTGTAATTTGGCCATGTGCTTGAAGTCTGACATTGTGCCTCTTGAAGTCTGTGTCTCAACATGTAACACAAACGAGCACAATGTCCTCAAGAGACCCCTTCCAGGTACACCCCTAAAATGCAGCTAGAGACACTCTGATGACTCCTATAAATCATGTATGTTTTTGGTGGTAACTGTAGGCGCTCGGAGCTTGGTCGCAGGCTTGTGAGCCACATTCTCCTCGGCTGTTCCCTGCTTCTAAGGTGTGACTTCTTCATAAATGTTTCCTATACGGAGAAATTCCATAAAGTGATTACCAGGAGCTTTAAAAGGAGCTATTCTTACCGTTCTACGTGTTTTTCCTACTGACGTTCACATTGATGTTATTTTATTTCAACTTCACAGCTTTACGCTCTCAATAGGTTCACCACATTTGTCGTTTATCTTGCGGATCGAAGCATTTTCACAGTCTTCTTCTTTCTCACGTCTGGCTGAGCCGCCGCTTAGAAAGGTATAAATCCAGTCTCCTGATCACATCCTGACAACTACAGAGCAGCACGTGTCGTGAGATGAGAACTTACTGCTAGGCACCATGCCTCTGTATCTCTACATATCATCTGGAAATCCCTAATATATTCTATTCAGCCGCTTCATAGTCGGGGGGGGGGGGTGTTGCATACGCCAGTCATAATGAAAATATTCTGGTAAGATGCTCCAAATTTATTAAAGGATTGAGGCCATGCACCAGCTATGAGCTGATTTAGAGTTGCGCTTTCATTTCTGGCAGCTTCTGGTGTAAATTATGATAATTTTGAAGGCCTGGGGAGGACATTTCCCCTCCAATAAGCCTTACCTCGTGGAGTAAAAGTGTGGAAAACCGCTAAATTTTCAACTTTTATATAATAGAAAATCTGGCATACTGGCTTTAAAAGGGTTGTTCACCCCTGGGGACTTTTGCTGAAGACTCCCCTGGGGTGACCGGACCCATAATTTTACCTGGTCTCCTCTGGTAGGTTCCAGCTACGTCGCTCCTCTGCAGCTGCAGCTCCTCTGATTGGCGTTAGCTGTGACGTATCACCCATGTGTCTCGTGACCCAGTTGAATAGGGGAAACGTCATCACTGCTGCCAGTCATTGGCTGCAGTGGCCAAGTGACCCCCGTCAAACCGGATGTTGATCTATAGAGAAGGAGACGAAACCCAGTGGTAGGAATCCAAGAAGTGCTTCCAAGAAGAAGGAAGCATCAACCCATACATGTTACGTGTGCTGAAGGGGTTTTCCATTGTCTAGATATTGATGACCTGTCCTCAGGAAAGGTCATCAGTATTGATTCAAATCGTTGAGGGGGGCAACACCCAGTCCATGGTGCAGGTCTTAATACAGTGGACCGAACCAACAAAGGAAATCTCCATCCACTGCTTACTGCAGTTCAGTATTGGAAACAGCTGATTGATGGGGTGCTGGGAGTTGGACCCCCACCAATCTGATATTGATGACCTATTTACTAAGGAAAATGATTCAATATCATATAACCATGTCATGCAACCAAATGTTTCCGGTAATTATTGATTAGGCCTGCACATCGACTTGGAGGAACTTTAGCCCATTCCTCCATATAAAACAGTTTCAGCCCTGCTATGCTGGTGGGTTTCCTCCCATGAAAAACTCACTTCAGGTCCTTCCACAAAATTTCTATTGGTTTAAGGTCAGGACTTTGGCTTGGCCTTTCTAAAAGATTAACTTTATTCAGGGTCATTGCCTTGCTGCATCACCCTCAATCTCTTGAGATTCAGTTTACGGAAAGATGTCCTGAAATTTTTCCTTTACAATTTGCTGTTTTAATTCAGAATTTATTGTTTCATTAATGATGACAAGCCATCCTGGCCCAGATGCAGCAAAACAGGCCCAAGCCATGATACTACCACCACTGTGTCACAGATAGAATGAGGTTTTTATGCTGGAATGCAGTGTTTTCCTTTCTCCAAAAATAATCCTTCTCATTTCAACCAAAATGTTCTATTTTTGTCTCATCTGTCCACAAAACATTGTTCCTGCAGCCTTCTGGCGTGTCTAGTTGATCTTTAGCAAACTGCAGATGGGCAGTAATGTTCTTTTTAGAGATCAGCTGATTTCTTTTTGCAATCCTATCATGCACATCATTATCATTCAGCAACCCCCCCCCCCCCCGATGGAGTCGTGAACATTGCCAAGTTAATGTGAAGGCATTTGGTTACTTAGAGGTTATCTTGGGTTCCTTTGTGATCTCATGAACTATTAAGACGCTTTGCTCTTGGTGTGAGCTTTGTTGGTTGCCCACTCCTGGGGTGGGTAATAATGGTCTTGAATTTCCTCCATTTGTACACAACTGATGAGCATCAACAACTCTTCTTCTGAGGTTCTCAGAAATATTCTTTGTGCCGTGATGTACTTTTGGTACACATTTATGCAGAAATATAGGAAATTCTGAAGGGCTCACAAATTTTCAAGCACCACTGTACGTGGTCCTGTTTTTAAATTTAAAGGGGTTATGCAATGTCTAAAACATGCCCCTCATATAGATTATACTTACCCCCACTCACTGGCACCTGCGTCACTCCTGATCCGTGCATGGGGGTGGGTGACGCTAGGGAGGCTCATCCCTGTCCCGGCTTGCTGTTGGTTGCTCCCACCGTCGCCAGATGTTTTGAACCACACGATGGGGAGATGCAGCAGCGGCCATGCAGGGATCCGGAGTGACGTGGGTGCCGGGAGTGGGGTAAATATAACCTATATGAGGGTCCCGGCCATTGGGGAGGAATGTGTTTAAACTTTGGATAACCCTTTTAAGTTCCCAGTCTGTCCATATATACGGAGTTCCTCAGTATGGCTGCAGTTTCAATCCTGGTATGTGATCTTTAGTGAAACCCCCGACTATAGATGGTTGACAGATACCATCCAGCCGTGTTGTGCAGTTCTTGACTGCCCGTGTGGTTGGCAGACGATACCCGTTCATTGAGCTGTGTAAAGTCTCTTTATATCTGTGGTTTTCGTGTTTTACAGTTTCTCCTGCTGAACGGTCACCACATTGCAGTAGTAATCATGGTGGGTTGGGGGTCCAGATCTAGTACAGATGGTAAAATTCTCCAGTATTACAGCGGCACAAAACCTTCCGGACTCGTTGACCCTTAGCTCATTTGGACGGGTTCCCTCCTGTCTGGAAAGCACATATCATCGATCATTGGGAAGGGGGATAAGAACCAGCTGAGCTGTATCCCCCTCCTCCTCCTCCTCTCTCACACAGAGGTGCTACATTCATCTTGGGCCATAAGCACGTTGGTCTGTGTACAACAAAACTACTGTGCTGCACTGATGGGTGTAGTAGTTCTTTGTTCCACCGCAGCTCCCCCTCCGCAGATAATTTTTGCTCTCTCACCCAGCAGCGTCTGGAGATGTTCCAGACATTTCTAACTTTTCCCACGTTTCTGACACATGAGAGCGGAGGGGTTCTAATACCAGCTGTCAACATCTGTATCTGTGGAGGAGCCATGTTGTAATCTCAGATATAAAGGGCTTTTCCCACCAGCAAAACTTATCCCCTATCCACAGGATAGAGGATATGTATCCGACCAGTGGGGGACTGAGCGCTGGGACCACCACCTCAATCATGAGAACGGGGGGTCCTGTGTTCCCCAGTTTGGATGGAGTCCCAGTTGTGTATTTCCGCTGCCGCTCAACACTGGACCCCCAGTCTCGTGATCATTGGGGATCAGGCACATACCGCAGTATTAAACAAAGAGCATTGTGAAATTCCTTCTGTTCTGCTGAATCAAATGTTTCTGCCCCATTCAGATCTGTGGCTCCATTGCAAAGAAATTATGTCTATTCTCATATGCAAATGAGGTCTTTGGCGCAGCAAGGGTGACAACCTTGCACCTCGTCACATTCAAAAGCTCTGCCCTGTATCGTTTATAGCACCGCCCCCAAGCTGTGAGTGCTAGGGCCAGGCTTGTGATGTAATATATACTAGCTGAAGGAGCCGGCTTTGTCCGGGTATATTTAATTTATTTCATTATTATTTACTGTTTGTGTTTGTTTGTGTGTGTGTGTGTGTGTGTGTCGTTAAAAGATATTGAGAGTGCCTCTACAGTGCCCGCCCCTTTAACTGTGACCTCCACAGCAGTTAGAGTGGCCACTGTCTTCACCCCAGAAAGCCAGACCTCACCGGCCATTCCCCCAAACGTGAAACAGCGCCCCCAGTTCCCATGAAGACACACCACTAAACATGAAGCCACGCCCCCCCCTGGCTCCGTGAAGACACGGAGGAGAAGCTGTCTGAGTGTGAGCTACTGAAAGGGTGGACATCCCTGTGTCTGTCCAGGCACTGCATCGGACGGAGAACAGGTAGCCAGAAAACTGGACTGTCCAGCCTAAAGCCGGACATCTGGCCACCCTAACATCAGCCTGGCCCTAGGGTGGCCAGAGGTCTTGTTTTAGGCTGGACAGTCTGGCTTTCAGACTCCCTGTCCTCTGTCATGAGCAGGGCCTGGATGGACACAGGGATGTCCTTTTGAACAGCTCACTCTCAGCAGCAGCACTGTGCAGTCTGAGCATGAGCTGCAGGGAGAAAGTCCCCCTCCCCTCACCCCTGCAGCTGACAGAAGGTGATTTTTAACTATATTTTTAATCCCGGTCAAATGCTGCATGGAAGGGGCATGGCCTGACTGAGTCAGGGGCATGACTTAGTGGGATCTGGGGGTGGGGCTTTTAAGTCCTTCTTTTGACGGTGGCCTGAATTATAGGTCGATGCCATAGTAATTTAGGAGGAAGGTGGGTAGCAGTGGAAGAAAACATCATTTATTACTACTGAACAGTAAATATGTGAAATTTACATTATATCAGGTAATGATTGATAATGAGTTAGTCTAAAACATAAGTTATAGTTTTGGTAACCGAAATACCCCTTTACCATTGTCATCCACAGTGCTCTGCCTCTTTAATGCAGACCTACAGCAGTGAACTAGCTAGGTTGTCATAGAAACCTGGTGTGTGGAGACTGCCTGTGAGCTTCTATTGGCTGATAAGGGTCATGTGACCAGGCTACTATTGGCTAATGCATTTTTTGGGAATATCTCAGGGGTGGTACGTCTTGGAGAGCTGAAAACTGTTCTAAAACCTTCCCGGACACCTGATGTACATGTGTGCCAAATTTTGTGATTGTAGCTGCAGCGGTGCGGATTCCTTTAGCAGACACACACACACACACACACACACACTCAGCTTTATATAATATATATATAAACATCCATTGTAACAATACCTATCCTTGTCCACAAAATGGACAAGAATAGGACATGTTCTATATTTTTTGCGGGGCTACAGAACGGACATACAGATGTGGCCAGCACACGGCGTGCTGTCCGCATTTTTTGCGGACCCATTAAAATTAATGGGTCCTCATCCAATCCCCCCAAAAAACGGAATGGACACGGAAACAAAATACGTTTGTTTGCATGTAGCCCAAAGCTGATAGGGGTCTGCTGAGATCCAGCAGCTCCTGTAGTTATCACATGATCACTAAACCAGAGCAGGAAGTGTTGTGGCACTTCTGCGCCATGTGTACAGCAATGGGGAAGGCAGGGCGTTCAGAATCATTTACAGCGACATTGCAGATTGTGCCGCTGATTGCACTGTGGATTTCACCCTATTGCTTTGCAGTAAAAGTATGACCTCTAATAAGACACAAAAATAGACAAAAAAAATAGACACAAAAATAGACAAAAAGAGCAGTTGGGAAATAAAAGGCCCAAAATTCCACCAGTCATGAAAAGGTAAAACTGTATTTCCATAAACCTAGAAAACACCTTGAGTCTTATTATTTATGAAATTTGGCTCAGAAAATTGCTGGAGGCGCGTGCCCTTGAATTAGTGCCAGTGACAGGATCTTCGGCCTATTCTTTTTGTCGTCTTTGCATTTTTTTTGTGCCAAAATTAGTTTGTCCTTTTAGGAAGAGAAGAAAAATATTCCAAACGTAATGCATAATAAGGCCTCTTTCACATGAGCGGGTTTTCAGTCCAGATGCGATGGTTGTTGTGAACGGAGAGCATCCAGACTGATTCCTGACCCATTCATTGCACTGATCATCTCTGTGTTCAGGAAAAATCTCAGCACGTTCTATATTCTGCGTTTTTAAGGCTTATGTGAAAAACGGGAGACATCCAGATAAAGTGTATTTTTTACGGATGTTCGCTGGGAGATGTAGATTGTCATTCTTCAGTTTTTCTTTCCAAAAGCGTGAAGAATGGATGAAATCTGGATACAATCCAGATGAGGAAAAAAGCAAACACTGAATACAATCGCAGAAAAAAACTGATTTTAATACTGACAACTGTAAGGTTATGCTCATGGAAAGAAATAATGCAAGTCACCAGTACATACTAAATGGTAAAACACAGGGTAACACTGACATGGAAAAGGACCTAGGAATTTAGTGAACCTCGGGTGTAGAAACCAGTGTCAGACAGCTGCTGCCAAGGCCAATAAGATAATGGGTTGCATCAAAAGAGGCATAGATGCCCATGATGAGAACATAGTCCTGCCACTTTACAAATCACTAGTCAGACCACACATGGAGTACTGTGTACAGTTCTGGGCTCCTGTGAACAAGGCAGACATAGCAGAGCTGGAGAGGGTTCAGAGGAGGGCAACTAAAGTATTTACTGGAATGGGTGGACTACAGGATTATCAAAATTAGGGTTATTCACTTTAGAAAAAAGATGAGGGGAGATCTAATAACAATAACAATGTATAAATATATCAGGGGTCAGTACAGAGATCTCTCCCATCATCAGGACTGTGACGAGGGGAAAACCTCTGCGTCTGGAGGAAAGAAGGTTTGTACACAAACATAGAAGAGGATTCTTTACGGTAAGAGCAGTGAGACTATGGAACTCTCTGCCTGAGGAGGTGGTGATGGTAAGTTCACTAAAAGAGTTCAAGAAGGGCCTGGATGTATTTCTGGAGGGTAATAATATTACAGATTATAGTTACTAGAGAGGGGTCGTTGATCCAGGGAGTTATTCTGATTGCCTGATTGGAGTCGGGAAGGAATTTTCTTCCCCTAAAATGAGGAAAACTGGCTTCTACCTCACAGAATGGGTTTGTGTGCGATCCTCAAAAAAAGCAGAGCGGACCAAAATACAGTCATGTGAGTGAAGCCTGACTGAGAGCTAGTGACATCAGCGCCCGCTTCTTATATAAAGTGGGATAAAAAAGAGCTTTAAAAGAAAATAGAAAAATAATTCATATTATTCATGACTAAATCTGTTCGTGTTAATTGATGATGACAGAAAAGTGAGATTTCAAGGAGAATATCCATAATTAACCAGCGCTGTCTGTTTGTAGAATTGGTCGCTCATCTCGGAAAAGGAGCCCCCCCCCCCCCATCACTGGAATAAAATGCTCCTCTTTAGGTCATTGCTGGAAAGTTTTGCCCTCCTCCCCCTCGCAGAGCCCTGCGGGAGCACAAGAGCTGCGCTGTTGGAGTAATTACACGTAGCGGCCGCTCCTTGGCTTCCCCACAGGGTGGGTTTGTTTTGCTCTCTCTGCGGCTGGAGACGTATCTGACGTCCACTTTCCTATATGAAGTGAATGCGCACTGGGGAGTTCAGTGCGGGAGCGTGTCCCTATCCGCTGACATTGACTTAATACCTTCTTTTATTCTCTGAGTTTGGAACAACTTGTGCTTTGCTCTTCAGGGTTCGAGCGGCTGTTTTTCTGAGTATTGGGCCAGATGCTCTTGGGTCCATTGACCCTTTCAAAGTGGTGGGAATAACTCCTACTCGCCAAGTCCCCAGGATCATCCGGAGGTTTCTTGAGAAAGGGAGAGACTTCCCGGACTGGGAGGCAAGTCTCAAGAAAAGCTGAGACTTGCAAGAGGGTTTAGTTACTGACCGCATAGATCAGGGATGGCCAACCTGCGGCTCTCCAGCTGTTGCAAAACTACAACTCCCAGCATGCAAAGACTGCCTAGAGCTACACAGCAGGGCATGGTGGGAATTGTAGTTTTACAACAGCCGCAGGTTGGTCATCCCTGGCATAGTGGCAAGGAACGCTTCCCAGAGGCACATGCTTTCCATCTCCACGTTACATACACGTTCCATTCATGGTTTGGATAGGAGGCGCTATTTGTATTGTTGGTAGGCATTTTCCCCATTTATTTCTATTTAGGCCGGGGTCACACGTGGATTTGCCGTTTTGAATTTGCGCAATGCAACTTGGCAGCATTGTTCTGCACCAGCAAAGTGGATGAGAAAGTGGATCAGAAAAAAAAAAGAAAACACAGCGGAAAAGGAGATCCGCAGTTTATACGGTGGCTTTTAACTTAAGGCGGAGAGTGAAATCTGCTGGCTTTTCTATGCGTGTAGTAAATGGGCTTTTGTTGCGGTTTATGCTGTGGAAAAGCGCCAAAAACCACAGCGGATTTTTGTGCAGGATTTTCAGTCACATTTGAACTACTGCATGCGACAGTATGTATTTTGCGGTGGGCAAAAAAAAGGATACGCAAAAAATACGGATGACGTCCGTGTTTTGCGGAACGGAAAAACTGGCCCCTAATAGAACAGTACTTTTCTTGTCCATGATACAGATAATAATACGACATGTTCTATTTTTTTTTTTTTTTTTTGTGGAACGGAAATACGAACATAAGGAAATGGAATGCACACGGATTAACTTCCTTTTTTTTTTGCGGACCCATTGAAAGGATCGGTTCTGCATAGCGTCTGCAAAAAAAAAATGGAACGTACACGGAAAGAAAATACGTTTGTGTGCATGAGCCCTAAAGGATCATCTTTATTTCTAGGATGTGCTGTCGCGTTATGATTAGTAGAGGTCCAACCTCTGGGTACAGAGCTCGGCTATTTCCAGAATTTCCATAGGAATGAATGGAGCGTTAGCATGCATGTTCGCCCAGCTGCTCCATTCATTTCAGGCGGGCTGCAGGGGGTACAGGGCCCACGCCCCCTTTAAGTGAGTAAAACACAAGTTATACTAAATCTATTCTAATAAAATACATCAGTCTGCTCAGCTCCTCCTGCTCTATAACATGCTGCACTTTCATGATGACAAGTTCCCTTAAATAGGAATCTGATTATTAGCCCCGCGCCAGAAGTCCTCCTTTTTTACAGTTGGGGCGCAGGAAGCAATGAGCGCTTCCATCAATACAGATGGAAGCACTCATTGCTGGAGGCTGGAGCGCAGGAGCTGGGTCCTGGTACTCACCGCTCAGCTCCTGTGCTCCCTTCTTCATTGGTGGTCAGCGGCTGCCTGCGCTGCACTATCCTGACTGGTGCGGCATCAGGACGTAGTGCGCGCATTCTGACCTGACGCTGCACGCAGGTGACAGTGCAGAGCGGGCAGTGAAGACAGAAGAGCGCCGGACCTGGAGCTGCCTAGAGGTAAGTTTTTTTTTTTTTTTTTTTTTGTTTTTTTTATGGGGGCACAGTGGGCTGATCTGAGGTCTGAATGGGGCACTATAGGCTGATGTGATGTCTATGGGGGCACTATAGGGTGATCTGAGGTCTGAAGGGGGCACTATAGGGTGGTCTGAAGGGGGCACTATAGGGTGGTCTGAAGGGGGCACTATAGGGTGATCTGAGGTCTGAAGGGGGCACTATAGGGTGATCTGAGGTCTGAAGGGGGCACTATAGGGTGATCTGAGGTCTGAAGGGGGCACTATAGGGTGATCTGAGGTCTGAAGGGGGCACTGTGGGCTGATCTGAGGTCTGAATGGGGCACTATAGGCTGATGTGATGTCTATGGGGGCACTATAGGGTGATCTGAGGTCTGAAGGGGGCACTATAGGGTGGTCTGAAGGGGGCACTATAGGGTGATCTGAGGTCTGAAGGGGGCACTATAGGGTGATCTGAGGTCTGAAGGGGGCACTATAGGGTGATCTGAGGTCTGAAGGGGGCACTGTGGGCGGATCTGAGGTCTGAATGGGGCACTGTGGGCTGATCTGAGGTCTGAAGGGTGCACTGTGGGCTGATGTGAGGTCTGAAGGGGGCACTGTGGGCTGATGTGAGGTCTGAAGGGGGCACTGTGGGCTGATGTGAGGTCTGGTGGGGGCACTGTGGGCTGATGTGAGGTCTGGTGGGGGCACGGTGGGCTGATGTGAGGTCTGGTGGGGGCACGGTGGGCTGATGTGAGGTCTGGTGGGGGCACGGTGGGCTGATGTGAGGTCTGAAGGAGGCACGGTGGGCTGATGCGAGGTCTGATGGGGGCACTGTGGGCTGATGTGAGGTCTGGTGGGGGCACTGTGGGCTGATGTGAGGTCTGGTGGGGGCACGGTGGGCTGATGCGAGGTCTGATGGGGGCACTGTGGGCTGATGTGAGGTCTGAAGGAGGCACTGTGGGCTGATCTGAGGTCTGAAGGAGGCACAGCGGTCTGATCTGAGGTCTGATGCTGGCACTGTGGGCTGATCTGAGGTCTGATGCTGGCACTGTGGGCTGATCTGAGGTCTGATGCTGGCACTGTGGGCTGATCTGAGGTCTGATGCTGGCACTGTGGGCTGATGTGAGGTCTGATGGGGGCACGGGGGGCACGGTATAGTATTTGGGGACATTGGGGAGCACAGTGGGCGCAGTATTTTAGGCAGCAGGATAACCGTAAAAGTGGGTAATCTATGATGTCTTTGTGGCAGAGAGAAGATGGGGCTGAAAGAAGTGTCATGGCGGTGTGGGCCAAATAGAGAAGATGAGAAAAGAGAAGATCTACATCAGGAAGACGTCACTGGATGTAAGAGGTATGTGCTGCTGTATCATCTGGTATGTCTGGTGCTGGTGAATGTAATGTCCATCAAATATGTGTCACCTGTTTCTTCAGCAAGGACTTGCCGGTATATGGTATGTTACTGCTGCAGCCAATCAGTGATCTAATGCTGAGAACTGGCTGCAGTGGACACATACCATACACCTGCACATCAGTGTGCACATCACCAAAAAGAGGAAAAAAGTTTCCTCATCCTTGTGTTTAAACAGCTCCAGAGCAAACAAGCACTCCAGCCCCAGTACAGCTCAGCCTAAGGTTTTCCTCTTGGGGAAACCTCTGGGTGTGGTTTAGAAGGTTGGGGGTGTGGTTTAGCAGGTTGTGGGTGTGGTCGAGAATGTCCTCCTTTTTTAGATGAAGCAGGTGCCGCCCCTGGTGCCGCCCCCGCTGCCGGTGGTACAGTGGAGCATGGGAGCTTTGCGCTCACGTGCTCCGCTGTCTCCTATCTCACTGGATACTTCTGCCAGTGAGATAGTCGCATCCGTTTGACCCGGGTCACCGCAGCCCCGGATAGGCCAGAGCCAGAGCCTATCCGGAGCTACGGGCAATAGAGCAGACGGACGCGATGACGTCATTTTTATATAAATAGGCAACTGGCTGTTTCCAGTTGGGGTGCGTCTTTTCAGTCTGTCAGCACTGATTGGACAGTATCAGCGACCTCCACCCAACTGGTAACATCTCGTTGATATTTTTTCAAAGGCTATATTCAGATCACTATTAGCCCTTCACTGGGCTTTCCGTTCAAGGGTTACATTTAAATTCTTGAAACTGGATTCAAACATAACCCTCAACGTAACTTTGTTACATTGTTCTGGAGGGCCTCCCGTAAGTTGCGGCGAGGGGGGGGGGCCCAATCATAAATTTTGTGCTCCATACTGCTGGTAGCCTTAATCTGGCCTCATCCACACGAATGTGTGCTGGCCGGGCCCATGCGGTCCGCTATGCGTGGGCAGCGACCGTGTGCCCACTGTCAGCAGTCCCATTCACTTGAATGGGGTCCATGATCCGCATCCGACGGTCTGCATCGCAAAAAACTAGTGCGAGGCACGGATAGAAAAGCCGCGGAACCACTCCATAGTGCTTCAGATCCGTGCCTCCGTTCCGCACTGCACTGTATCTTCCGGATTGCAGACCCACTCCATGTCAGGTGTATTATTTATTTATTTTTTGTGTACATTGCACACAAACCCATTAATTTCTATGAGTATGCAAAATAAATAAATCTACCAACACAACGGATGTCAGCCGTATGTCCATTCCGCAAAGGGATAGAACATTTCATATTCTTGGCAGCAAAATACGGCCCACAGCCCATTGAAGTCAAGAGGTCAGCAAAAAAAAACACACACACACACAAAACAGGCGTCCATGTTTTGCAGAGCGCAAAACTGATCCGGTCATGAGGCCTAATCCTGTTGATTTGTGGCAAATGATAAGTATCACAATGGGCTCTGCTACATCTGCACAGAAACTGCTACCTTGTTCTGTTTATCTGCTGATGCGTACCTCTCTCTGCTTTCCCATTTTCCTTCACATCAGGGTAATTGGCGTCTGTTTACTCAGTTTTACAATATCTCCGCCGTTCATTCCTTGCTGGGAGACATTTAATTAAGTCGAACGGTGCCTATTAAGTAGCAGCGGGGCGAGTTAACTGATGAAAGGAGGCAAATTAAATCAGATTATAGTATTATTCCCATATTCCCCGGGTAATGGCTTTCAGTAAATGACATTGCTCCAAAACATGTCCCGTTTTCTTGCCAGCCGAGGAGGACTGAAGTCCTAGGAGGGACTGATGGAGCGCGCGGAGCGTGGCCCTTGGTGTTGTAAGCTGCGAGGGGAGGTCAGGGGCTGTCAGATTAGATTCCTTCTGGTTGACGAACCGTCTGTGAGTAGATCTCTTGAAAAACGCTTTTCACTGGGATTTCATGCTTGTTGCCAGGTCTCTGAAATATTCATAGGATCCGTGCGGCAGGAATGTGACTCCCAACAACTTCTAAGAGGAGTTTCATTCTTTCTCTGATGGGTTAGGTGAGAAAATATTTTTTTTAAAAACTTGGCTGATGGCAACCTTTACATTTTATCAGGTGACGATAAACTGCGCGTGAAAGGATTTTCCCCTTGGGTACGTTTTAGAGGACCCATCCTCTCTCCTGAAATGTCTATTTTAGTAACTGCTTGCATTCCCCATGTTATACCGATTCTGGAGCATCTATTCTTATGACTCTATGTTGTGCCGTTCCTTTATTATTCCTGCTAGAAGTTATGAATGAATTGCTAGCAGTTTTCAGTGATGGTCCAGATGGGTGTTACCAGCTGGGGATGTGTCCCTACACAATATGGCAATGGCAGCACTGACTGGACAGAGTGAGACTGTGCAGGCAACTCCCCCAACTGGTAACACCCAGCCGGAACCTTTTTATTTAGAATTTCTAGGAGGAATAATCAAAGAATGGCACATCGAACAGTCATAAGAACAGATGCTCCAGAATTGGTATTACATGGGGAATGCAAGTAGTTCCTAAAAGAGGCATGTCAGGAGAGGAGAGAGGTCCTGAACACTGGCCTCACATTCGTACCAAGAATGGGGTGCCTGGTTCCATTACCAGCTGAGCAGTGGCTGTGCATGAACGATTACTTTCAACTGAAGCGAATATTATCCCTGGCACTGTATAGAGGGGCACATCATGGTCAGCACTGTGTGGAGGGGCACATTGTGGCTGGCACTGTGTGGAGGGGCACATTGTGGCTGGCACTGTGTGGAGGGGCGCATTGTGACTGGCACTGTGGAGGGTCACATCATGGTCAGCACGGTATGAGGGGCACATTGTGGCTGGCACGGTGTGGAGGGGCACATTGTGGCTGGCACGGTGTGGAGGGGCACATTGTGGCTGGCATGGTGTGGAGGGGCACATTGTGGCTGGCACGGTGTGGAGGGGCACATCTGCAGACCAAATCTGTCAGGGAACTACTCTGATGGCTCAATGTGTGGACCTTATCTCTGAACTTCTGACAGCTCATAAAGACTCAATACAGGCTAAATTCATATCAAACTGATAGGAATATAGCTTAGAGGGGTTTTCTGGGATTTTCTAACTGATGAACTATACTCTGGATAGGTTATCGCTATCTTATCGGTGAAGGTTTGATACCCGGGACCCACCCCCATCAACATTCGCGCCGCAGCCTTCTCTCAGCTCACCATGCACAGCGGCTGTTTGTCGTATTGCAGCTGAGCTCCATTCACCTGAAAGAGGCTGAGCTGCCGCTAGGCCAACGTAACGTCACTGGCCTAGGAAAAACTGTGAGAAGGCCACGGCGCTACTGCAAGCTCCGGTGCCTTCTCCAACAGCTGATTGGTGGGAGTCCTGGGTGTCGGGCCCCCACTGACAGTTAAATAATCCTGGAAAACCATTTCAAATGACTGTTTATGAGCTGTCAGGAGTACAGCGATAAAGGCCACATACCAAGCCTTCAGAGCAGCTCCCTGAAGGATTCACTATGAAGCAGAAACCAATGGTCTGCCCATACACTGGAGGAAGAGGCTCTAGAATAAAAACTGTTGAAAAATGTTAATATAGACCAACTGAAAAAATAGACCAAAATGCACTGATATGGTCAAATAGAAAATTTTTATTTAACGTTCGAAGCACATTAGTCGTGTTATATGGTTTTTGTATTCCTGGTCATTTATTACTACATAACAATTATATCATTCTTGGAATTGAGGAAGTGGTGCTGGGTTGGTCCATGTCCAAGTGTTTCCACATCCCCGATCACTACGTGTTCTCTTCTACTTATAGGGCATTTGAGAAGAATGAGGATCTGTCGTACGTCTGGTAACGCTTACAGTCCTCCGTCCATCCGCCTGAAAAGACCTGCCGCCTGCCGCGTCCACCGCTATGCCAGGTGAGCTCCAGGCAGTGACGTAGTCCTGACTCTCCAGCCATAGGAATGCCACCGCCCAGGAGTAGCGCATGGAGCTTCTGGAGGAGCGCTGGCAGGAGGACCTTGTGCAGCTTGCTCGTGGCCTTGATGATAACTGGATTGGTGGTTGCATCGTATGCACTTTCCGGAAGGAGATCGGATCTGATCCAGTTGCTTTCCGCATCCTTCTCAAGAGACTTCACTCTCGCCTCCAACCAGTCTGGTACAGAAAGACCAAAGGAGGCCTCTCAAGCCATCAAGGGGTGCGCCGTAAACATCACCTACACCACCCCAAACTTGGGGACCTCCTATCTGGATAAAGGAGAGATTCATCTAACGCCACGGTGGATTCCCAGCATAGCGGAACTGGAGCAGTATGAACCTCATGTAAGTGGGGCGTCCTCAGGCCTGAGCTGCTACAAAATGCTCCACTGCCAGACATCCCGTGTAATCCGGCGGAGCGCTCACCGCGATGTGTTCATTAACTCCATCAGGGGAGTGCTATGAACATCAGTTCAATTACTGAGCGCGGTGCTCGTGAATAATGAATCCGATGAAGAGCTGAGCATTTTGTAGCTCGTCAGATTGTGATTATCATATTTGTGCATGGGATTAAAAACCGTGATGGGACCTCCGATGGTCCTCTATGTTTAATGACCTGGAGGGGGGGAGCTGTGAATAATGCAAAGAATGTCCACCTGAGATCAACCATGTCTGTCACTAATGGTAGGAGCATTTCTAAATTGTGGTAATGAGCAATGTGTGGCGTACAGTCCCATATTTTGGGGCTCTATAGTCCTCCAGGGAAGAGTAGCTACGTCACATAGTTGAGGTAAAGAGGACCTGTCTGCTTTTCTGACTTAAAGGGGTTGTCTCACTTCAGTAAGTGGCATTTATCATGTTGAGAAAGTTAATACAAGGCACTTCCTAATGTATTGTGATTGTCCATATTGCTTCCTTTGCTGAATGGATTCATTTTTCTATCACATCATGCACTGCTTGTTTCCATGGTTACGTCCACCCTGCAATCCATCAGTGGTCGTGCTTGCACACTATAGGAAAAAGCATCGTCCTCTCCGGTGGCCAGGACCATGGGAGCGCACATATGCTAGTGCCTTTTCCTATAGTGTGCACGCACGTCCACCACTGATGGATTGCAGGGTGGTCTGTAACCGTGGAAACGAGCAGTGTATGATGTTTTTTTTTAAAAGTGTCTTTTTATTGAAAATTTACAGAACTTGGAACATTCCATTACAACATTTAAGCATAACCCAGCCACTATCTTGGTGGACTCTGCTCAAAATAATATAATAATACAGGTAAATAGAAGTATTCATCTCAATTATGAAGGCATAACGGCAGAGTTCTACTCATAAATTTATCAAAATTACCAAAGGCAACAACACTCACTCATCACATTCACACAGCTCCCCCATGAGGCCCGGACAACACATTAGACTGTCTATGATACCATCGTGGATGCATTAATCCAGGGATCCCAGATTTTCATAAACCTATCAGGAACTCCTCTACTCTCATATACTAACTTATATAAAACTACATCAGCGTTGACCAGTTGAATCCAATGTTGCATTGTGGGAATCTTGGGAGGCTTCCAGTTCAAAAGGATTGTTTTCCTAGCATAATATAGCAATACCCTATATAGTTTCCTTCCATATTTAGTGGGAATAACTTCATTCACTAATCCAAGGAGACTCACTCCCGGCGTGCACACAGCTGGAAGGCCAACTCTAGAATTCAAGTAGAAGTGGATCTCCTGCCAGAAGTGTTGAAGCACTGGACACTGCCAGACCATGTGGAAGAAGCCTCCCCTCCCTTCTCCACATCTCGTACAATGAGGACTGGACAATTTATGCATTTGAAATAGTTTACTCGGCGTATAGTATATTCTATGCAGCCATTTAAACTGTATTAGTTGATCTCTGGCACTTATGACAGTTTTTTCCACGTGTAACTAAGTTCCTTTATATGTACAGGTTCTAAATCTTTTATATCTAGCTGCCATCTAGAGACTGCTTTATCCAGTGGGGACTCCTGTCTCTCACTCAAAGCCGCATATATAGTAGATACCGGTTTAACTAATTTAACTCTCCTCACCACCGCCTCTATCGACCCACACTCCAATTTTAGCGGTTCTTTCTTGAATTGCGCTGAACATGCCTGCCTAAACTGTAGATATCTATATAAGCTATGTTCAGGCAAGCCCAGTTCCTGTTTTAAACTATTAAAAGATTTAAAAAACCCCTCATCATAAACTTGTGTAAGGTATTTCATACCCCTCTGGGGCCAGAATTCAAAATTCTCCAACAAAATCAATTCACCAAGAGTTTTATTTCTCCACAATGGAATATATGGAGACCACCTCTCCTCCCCTTCTTCAGAGGAGTGCACTTTTACATATCTCCTCCAGATTGACACCACAGCAGCCATATTTGAAGTATAATAATTCGCCAAACCCCCCTCCCTATACACTAAGTTCGTAAGTGCTTCATAGGAACCAATTAGTGCCGCGTCCAAGACCACGGCTGGATTACCTGCATTCGCTTTAATCCACCATGCCGCGTAACTCAACTGCGTTGCCACATAATATAGATAACAGTTCGTCCTCCCCTCACACATGAAGCTTGTAACGTTTGCTTTGCTATTCTGGGACAAAGTTTACGCCACAAAAAGGGGGTACAGTAAAACTTTTAGGCAGTAATACTGGTGCCGTTCTGTAGAGATATAATAATTTTGGGAGAAGGATCATTTTAATGACATTTATCCGACCAATAAGAGTCAACGGGAGATTCTCCCATGCCTCAATTTTTCTGGTAATATATTCCATTGTGGGAATTACGTTCAGCTGATAGAATTTACCAGTCTCTTTATGAACAATGCCTAAGTACTTAAACTGCTCAACCACCTGAAGCTTAGATTTTCCCGAAATCTGCCCAGGCATTACATCATCAATCAGACATAGGCTTGATTTAGTCCAATTCACCTTTAAACCCGAGAACTGGCCAAATTCATCTACCCTGCTCAAAAGAGCTTCGAGTGAGTCTCCCGGATCAGCTAGATATACAAGCATATCATCTGCATAAAGAGATAATTTCTCAGTTATACCTGCTATTTCCCACCCCTCTATGAGTAGATTAGAGGATATAAGTATAGAAAGGGGTTCCATAACTAAAGCAAAAAGTAACGGGGAAAGAGGACACCCCTGCCTAGTCCCCCTTTTGAGAGGAAAAGGCTCAGACATATAACCATTCACCTTAACCCTTGCTATAACATCTGTACCCAACGAATAAAATTCAGAGGAACTCGCATTTGCCTAAGCGTAGCCCACATAAATTCCCACTCCACCGAATCAAAGGCTTTCTCATTATCTAGAGAAGCCAGGGCCCTTTTACCCCTATTGGTATGCTGGAGCAGTGTATAATGTGATGGAAAAATGAATCCGGCAAAGAAAGCAATATGGACAATCATAATACATTAGTAAGTGCCTTGTATTAACGTTCTCTACATGATAAATGCCACTTACTGAAGTGAGACAATCCCTTTAATACATGCAGTCCTTATTTAAAAAACAAACAAACAATTTTTCAGGAGGAATAACAGAGGAACAGCACTATCTGTTTTAATAAATACTTGCCTTCTTTGTAAAAAAATAAATAAAAAAATAAAAATTCTTGATCATCTGTCTTGTGCAGTTCCTTTGCTACTCTTTTATTCCTCCTGGAAATGTAGGACAGTAGAATGTATTCCTACATATTTTGACACTCTCTCAGCATTTGATTGATCAGGGGAGAGCTAACCCCTTTTTCTCAGTTTTTCGAGAGGGATAACAGAGGAACAGCACTGTCTGTTTGAACAAATACTTGCGTTCCTTATAAAAATAACAATTCTTGACCATCTGTGTTGTGCCACTTGGAATGCCCGACCCCGCCTGGGAACACCCACTTACAGGCGTGATCTGAGTTGGCCCCACCCATTTTTGACCCAGGATAGGAGAATTTGCCGGACTGTCTCTGAAAATCAGAGACAGTCTCGCCAAATTCGGGACAGTTGGCAACATTATAGTTATCATAAAAAGGGGTTGCACATGCATAGGTGACAATAGTCCCGCCATTTTTCAGAGACCGTCCTGGAAAATTCGGGCAGAAAACAGGTGGCTCTTGTGTTAAAGGCATTGCTAAAATCGCTAGGATATGTCTCCAATGTCTGATAGGTGCAGGACTGTTAATTTATGGGTGTCCACAGGTTGTGCATGGTGTTGCAGTTCATGTCCATTGAAGGGAATGGGATTGAAGTGCAGTACCACACGCAACCTGTGGACAGGAGTGACACTGTTTTTGGAAGAAAGCAGCCATGTTTTCCTAAAACCTGGACAACCCCTTTAAGCTTTCTCAGTACCTAGAATAGTTAAGAAAGGAATGGAATTGCCAGACTAGGACGGGCGGATGATTTATGCCAGACCGTCTTGTCTTTGTCCGCAGGGCGTAAACTTAGGATATTTGTCATAACTTTTTTTTTTTTTTCTCTTCCCCTAGCTGTTCTCTGTAAAACCGCATCAGTTCCTCCACTTGTGCCGCAGCCCGTGCTGGTACCAGAAGTACGATGGAGATAAAAACAGCGATCCCTATGGGACCAACGCCTACTCCTTGTACGCCAAGCGTTTACACAACATATTCGAGAAGATGAGACGAGGGTTCTGGTCACGGCTTACATTAAGAGAAGGTCGTTACTACAGGTTGAGGTGTTTGCCTCACTTTTACATTATTGGACAGCCCAAGTGCGGCACTACTGACCTCTACGACCGCCTACGCCTCCACCCCAACGTCCAGTTCTCCGTCATCAAGGAGCCGCACTGGTGGACACGGAAGCGTTTTGGTAAGAGGGCGACCCGTATGGATGCGACACCCCCCCCCCCCCCACTAGTGACTAGAGCCAAGAGATGCTGAGGGTGTCTCCTGCTCTGGTTCACCAGCCCTATTTTACATAGCCGCAGCTGGCAGGTAGAGGTGCCCGGGTAGAGGTGATTGACCCGCTGCCAGCTTCAGTTTACAGAAGTAATCTACATAAGAAGTTGAGTAAGGCCTCATGCTCACAACCGTGTCTGTATTGTGGTCCGCAAACTACGGATCTGCAAATTGTGGACACCTTCCGTCTGCAATCTGCGTTTTTCTCACTCCCATCACTTAAAATGTGCCCAGTACGGGGATCTGTTCTACAAGGAATGACATCTGTGTGTGGTCTGTTTTTTTTTTTTTTTTTTTTTTTTTTTTTTTGCCAAACCCACAGAAATGAATTGGTCCGCCCGGGATCGGACAAATGTGGATCGGACACGGATGGAAAATATGGTCTTGTGTCTGAGGCTGAAGCTTGTAAATATATTGGATTACTTAGGCCTCATTCACATCTCAATTAAAGGGGTTATCCGATATCACAAACAGCCCCCAATGTGCCGGGCCCCTCAGAGGTAATATACTTACCCCGTTCCCTGCTGCGTTCCTAGTCCCCGCACCGCCGCTGCTGTTTCTCCCTGTATACGGATAAAAACATCTGGTGTCGGGGGGTGGGAGGGAGCAGCCAATGGCAGACGGGGACGAGCCTCCCTAGCGTCACCCACGATGCTAGGGAGGCTCGTCCCCGTCTGCCATTGGCTGCCCCCCCCCCAACACCGGATTTTTTTCATCCGTGTACAGAGAGAAGCAGCAGCAGCGGTGTGGGGACCAGGAGCGCACCAGGGAGGTGGGTAAGTATATTACCTCTGAGGGGCCTGGCGCATGGTGGGGCTGTTTGTGATATCAGATAACCCCTTTAACCACCTAACTGTTTTGCCCGAGTCCAACTAGGGCAGTGTGAAAAGTAGCTAAGTGGAGGCGGGAGGGCTGCTTTAGATGGTGATATCTCCTGAATGGTAGCAGGTAGAAACAAACTGACTGGTCTTGTTTGAAAGTTGACAGTCCAGGCTTTCATACAAGACCAAAATGACAGCTACAGAGGAGAAATCACTGTTAGAAATCAAGTTGGGAATAATCGCGAGTAAAACTTGTTTTCATTTTCAGCAGCATTCACAGCATCCCAATTTCTATCAGTGATATCTTTCTCTGTCCTGAACATATTGCTGTCATTTTGGTATTGTCTGAAAGCTTGGAATGCTTTCAAATAAGATCCGTTGCATTTTTCTAGCTGCTACCATTCAGGAGGTAGCAGCATCTAAAGCAGCCCTCCCCCTTCAGTTAGCTACTTTTCCCACTGTTGGAGCTCCACTCTGGCAAAACAATTAGGAGGTTAAGGAGATTCAGCTGCCTGATCCACCGTTGCCAGATCCTACACTTGACCACTGGATCCCCTTTGGCTGTAATGAGGTTCGGTCATGATCCAGCTTAGTTCCGACATAAATGCCAGGTTTCTTCCAGCGTTTGTGCCAGATCAGGCAGCCCAATGTGAATGAGGCCTTGTACTGATCGTGAATTACATCTTCTATCTTAGAACTCAGGTGCATTCACAAATATGAGGTCTTCAGAGCTGAAATCTCCCAGCATGCCTTGGTGCTCAGCAGTTGCATAAATTAGAACAAGGTGCTATTGTTCTATGCCATGTTTATACTGACTCCTTACAGCATCAAACCCTGTGGGCGCCCCCCAGCACAGGGCTGTGGCTACAGCCTCCCAAATTTCTTATTGCTATATCATTGCCTCAAGTATTTTCAGCATCCCCCAAATTGATGATTTTGACTGTTTGTAAGTCCATCTAGTTTAGAGGTGCACAACTGGGGGCTGTATGCGTCCTGCAGTGTTGTTCCGTGCGGCTCCCCCCACCCATCAGGACGCAGACGTGCTCTTCTGTAGTCTGGCAGTTCAAAAAGATAGAAAGAAGAGTACAGAGTGTAGTCATTAGACTTCCTCATTTTCTTATCTCAGACGTATACACTCAGGTTAATTAACTTCTGATGAAATTGACCCATCAGACCCTCCATTGTTTTATAGTTGGCACTGATATGGAATGTACTGTGTGGCACGTACTGTTATAAGGTTGTACTGTGTGGCTGGCACTGTTATTTCAATTTTTTTTTAATGCACTTGTATAACGCTGCCATATTCCGCTCACAATCTAAGTTCCCCATCAGTGTGGGCGGAAACCGGAGAACCCAGAGGAAACCCACGCAAACACGGGGAGAACATACAGTGCGAAAAAAAAGTATTTAGTCAGCCACCAATTGTGCAAGTTCTCCCACTTAAAAAGATGAGGTCGGCCTGTAATTGACATCATAGGTAGACCTCAACTATGAGAGACAAAATGAGAAAACAAATCCAGAAAATCACGTTGTCTGATTTTTAAAGAATGTATTTGCAAATTATGGTGGAAAATAAGTATGTGGTCATTAACAAAAGTTCATCTCAATACGTTGTTATATATCCTTTTTTGGCAATGACAGAGGTCAAACGTTTTCTGTAAGTCTTCACAAGGTTGGCACACACTGTTGCTGGTATGTTGGCCCATTCCTCCATGCAGATCTCCTGTAGAGCAGTGATGTTTTGGGGCTGTCGCTGGGCAACACAGACTTTTAACTCCCTCCAAAGGTTTTCTATGGGGTTGAGATCTGGATACTGGCTAGGCCACTCAAGGACCTTGAAATGCTTCTTACGAAGCCACTCCTTCATTGCCCTGGCGGTGTGCTCAGGATCATTGTCATGCTGAAAGACCCAGCCACGTTTCATCTTCAATGCCCTTGCTGATGGAAGGAGGTTTGCACTTAAAATCTCACGATACATGGCGCCATTCATTCTTTCATGTACACGGATCAGTCATCCTGGTCCCTTTGCAGAGAAACAGCTTAACCCCTTCGCGCCCAGCGCCGTACATGTACGGCGCTGGGGCGATGCGGGCACATGGCGCCCGCTTGCGGGTGCGGCGGGCGTCATGGCCGGCAAGTCTCTGCTGTTTCTAACAGCAGAGACTTGCCGCTACTTACCGCCATCGGCGGCGTCTTCCTGCTTGATTAGATGCCGTGATCACACGTGATCACGGCATCTAGTTGCGTTTCAACCTGGAAGCATTCGCTTCCGGGTGGTGTACAGACACCCCGTGTGGCCAATCGGGGTGTCTGTACACCATATGAAAACTGTAATCCTCGCTGGTGAGGATTACAGTTTTCAAAGTGCAATTCTTATTCTGGCCACTAGATGGCAGGCCAGGATAAGAAATGAGCAACTCATGGATTTCTGAGTCTATAGAATCCATAATTGCTCATAAAGAAAAAAAAAAGCCACAATATATAAGCCCATATTTGAGCTTTCTAATAGTAAAAAAAAAATTAAAAAAAAAAGTTAAAAAATATATAAAAAATAAAAAAGATGTAAAAGTTCAAATCACCCCCCTTTCCGTATAAGTAAAAAATAAATACCTAAATAACAATAAATATAGACATCATGGGTATCACCGTGACCGAAAACGCCCGTACTTTTAAAATATAAAAAAAAAAATTCCAATACGGCGAATTGTGTGGCGGAAAAAAGCGTCCAAATGGCGATTTGCCATTTTTTGTCGCTTTTTTTTTCTAAAAAAAATTAAATAAAAAGTGATCAAAAAGTCATACACACCCCAGAATGTATCAATAAAAACTTCAGATCGTCCCGCAAAAAATGAGCCCCTATACAGCTCTGTACACATAAAAACCAAAAAGTTATAGGGGTCAAGATTTGACAAGGAAAAAAAAAAAAAAAAAGGGCAACTTTCTAATTATTTTATCACTATGAAAACGCAGGAAAAAACTATACATATTAGGTATTGCCGGATTCGTACTGAACAGTAGAATTAAAGTAACGGATCAGTTTTAATGCACATCGAACGCTGTAAATAAGAAACCCGTAGAACTGTAGCGGAATAGCGTTTTCTTTGCAATTTCACCCGGTTTGGAATTTTTTTCCCGCTTCCCACTACACCGTATGCAATATTAAATGGTGGCGTTGGAAAGTACAACTTGTCCCGCAAAAAACAAGCCCTCATACAGCTATGTGAACAGAAAAATAAAAGCGTTATGGCTGTTTGAAGGCAGGGAGCGCAAAACGAAAATGCAGAACCGAAAAAAGCTCCGGGGGTGAAGGGGTTAAAGCATGATGATACTACCCCCATGTTTCCCAATAGGTATGGTGTTCTTTGGATGCAACTCAGCATTCACTCTCCTCCAAACACGACGAGTTGTGTTTGTACCAAACAGTTCTACTTTGGTTTCATCTGACCATATGACATTCCCCCAATACTCTTCTGGAACATCTAAATGCTCTCTAGCAAACTTCAGATGGGTCCGGATAAATACTGGCTTAAGCAGGGGGACACGTCTGGCACTGCAGGATCTGAGTCCCTGGCGGCGTAGTGTGTTACTGTCGGTAGCCTTTGTTACGTTTGTCCCAGCTTTCTGCTGGTCATTCACCCCCCCTTGTGGTTCTGTGATTTTTGCTTACAGTTCTTGTGATCATTTTGACCCCACAGGGTGAAATCTTGCATGGAGCCCCTGATCGAGGGTGATTATCAGTGGTCTTGTATGTCTTCCATTTTCTAATTATTGCTCCCACAGTTGATTTCTTCACACCAAGCTGCTTGCCTGTTGCAGATTCAGTCTTCCCAGCCTGGTGCAGGTCTACAATTTTGTTTCTGGTGTCCTGCGACAGCTGTTTGGACAGGTGTCTTTTATACTGATAAGTTCAAACAGGTGCCATTACTACATGTAATGAGTGGAGGACAGAGGAGCCTCTTAAAGAAGAAGTTACAGGTCTGTGAGAGCCAGAAATCTTGCTTGTTTCTAGGTGACCAAATACTTATTTTCCACCATAATTTGCAAATAAATTCTTTAAAAATCAGACAATGTGATTTTCTGGATTTGTTTTCTCATTTTGTCTCTCATAGTTGAGGTCTACTTATGATGTCAATTACAGGCCTCTCTCATCTTTTTAAGTGGGAGAACTTGCACAATTGGTGGCTGACTAAATACTTTTTCCCCCACTGTACATTGTGCTTGGCACTGCTGTGGGTTGCATTGTGTGGCTGGCACTGTAGTAGTGGGCATTGTGTGGCGGACACTGCTCTGGTGGGCATTATGTGGCTGGCACTGTTTTAGTGGGCACAGTGTGGCTGCTACTTTTATGAGGTTGTACAGTGTGGTTGGCACTGTTGTGGCTGGCACTGTTATGCGGTTGCACCATGTGGCTGGCACTGTTATCAAGAGTACGTAAAGAGGGAGAGATTCCAACCATTATAGGCCCTCTGGGTTTCAGCACCTCAGCTAATTTTTGTGAAACAGAATTGACCTGCCTTGAGTTATTGATGCAGGAAGATGCACCCCAGATTGGTGATCAGGTGGAGGATGTGTATACGGTACAGGATTTCACTGGGGGGATTAAATCCACCTTTTGTCCACCCTTGCCTGCAGGTAGTAGCCTTGAGCTCTTCCAGCACCAGGTGCTGAAGGAAATCAGGGCTCTCATCTATCAGACCTCACCACCTAATCTCACCAGTGGTGAGTCTAGGGCTTTACGTTGGTTGGGGTCTCGTAGTGACATCATTGTGAAACCGGCCGACAAGGGTGGAAATGTGGTACTTATGACAAGAGACTATTATGTCTCCGAGGCGATGAGACAGTTGGGGGATAATTCAGTGTATGAAAGATTAAGCTGTGATCCGACTAATAAAATCTGTCTTAATTTGCAGAGTTTACTACGGAGATATGTGGAATTGGATGTTCTCTCCAAAGGGTCCGCTGAGAGACTGCTGCCGGTGTCCCCATCAAAACCATCCTGGTATTTTCTACCTAAGGTACATAAGAGTATTGACTCTCCTCCAGGGCGCCCCATTGTGGCGGGTATTGGCTCGGTCACTGAACCCCTTTCTGAGTATTTAGATTGGTTATTAAGACCTCTACTGAAAGATGTTCCGTCCTATTTGAGGGACACAAATGACTTCCTTCTGTCTCTGAAATCTTTTCATTGGCAGAAGGGATATCATTTGGTCTCTCTAGATGTAGAGAGTTTGTACACTCGTATCCCACATAATATGGGGGTAGCTTCCATTAGGGAAGTATTGATGAGGACTAACAAAAGTCAAAACTTTGTGAACTTTGTGGAGGAAGCTCTTCTATTTATTTTAACCAATAACACATTCAGATTTGGGGATCAGTGGTTTAGACAAAAACATGGTACGGCGATGGGGACACCGGTAGCATGTACTTTCGCGAACATTTTCTTGGCCTGCTTTGAGGACAGGTACATTTATGCTTTGAGGAATCCTTTTCTACAATATATTCAACTGTATTCACGCTACATAGACGATATATTTATTGTATGGTCAGGTACAGAATCCCAGTTCAGTGACTTTGTGCACTATCTAAACGAATATAACGAAATGAACATGAAGTTTACACACATTTTTGGGGGGCAGGAACTTGAGTTTTTAGATGTGGCTGTTGTGGTGCGAGGAGACAGTGTGGTCACCAGGGGCTACAGGAAGCCCACGGCGACCAACTCTCTCCTCCACTACAACAGCTTTCATCCCCAGCATGTAAAAAGGGCAGTGCCTTTCGGTCAATTCATACGCCTCAGGAGAATTAATAGTCACCAGGAGGACTATATGATCCAAGCTATGGAATTAAAAGAGAGATTAATAAAGAGAGGCTATCCCATGGAGGTGCTGCACCAAGCCATGATGGAGGCAGCAAGCTTATCACAGGATGACCTACTCTCACAGAAGTATAGGGTAGAAAAATCAAAAAAGAGACAGAAGAGGTTTGTTTTCTCCTTTAAAGGGGACCTGTCATCTCCGAAACACCCCCTGAACTAGAGTAAGCGGTGTATAGTATAAGTGATGCTGAATCCGAATATGTAATTTTTATCTTTATACTCGCTTGCATTCTGACGCTGTGCTCCCACAAACCAGCAGTAAAATGCACTCAGTGGACTCCAGTGCTCAGTCACATAATGGAGAGGACTCAAAGAAGAGTCCAGTGAGTGCATTTTACTGCTGGTTTGTGGGAGCACAGCGTCAGAATGGAAGTGAGTATGAAGATAAAACTTACATATTCAGATTCAGCATCACTTACACTATACAACACTTACTCTAGTTCAGGGGGTGTTTTGGAGTTGACAGGTTCCCTTTAAGTACAGCCCCATGGCCGACACTATACGCAAAGTTATAGGTAATAATTGGGAAATGTTGAGCAGAGATGAATCCCTGGGTGATATTGTGCACCATAAGCCCATCATCGCCTTTAGGCGAAGTCACACTTTGAGGGATAAGTTGGTTCGAAGTAGGTACCAGGAAAAAAGGTCAGGAACTTGGTTAAAAGATTTGATTCCACAAGGGAATCATAAGTGTGGAAATTGCTCCTTCTGTAGATTCAATGTCCAACGAAGCCTGTTGAACTTCGGGGGTATACAACATAAAGTTAATCAACTCATCACATGTAGGAGCAAATTTGTGGTATACCTGCTCATGTGTCCCTGCGGTCGCTTCTATATTGGGAAGACGATTAGACCCCTCTATGAGAGGATTAGAGAACATTTTAACTCTATAGGCACGGGAAAAGGTTGTCCTCGTGTCATTAAACATATCAAAGAATCCCATGGAGGCGACCCCAGGGTCTTATCATTTGCAGGTATAGAAACAGTGCCACCCCTGTCCAGAGGGGGTGATAGGCATTCAGTACTATTACAAAGGGAAGCCAGCTGGATCATTGAAACAAATGCCACGGGCCCATTGGGCCTAAATGAAAAAAATGATTTAAGTACTTTTCTGTAAGCATCCTGAAGGTGAACAATATGGATGTTGTAAGTTGGTTTTATATTATGCATTTCTATAGCGACAGGCTGCATCTGCGCATGCTAGCCTGGTCGCAATGTAGAGTTTAAAAGGTCATGCGATTACGTCATGACGTTGAGAGGCCTGAGGAAGCGTATCTACGCGAAACGGCCGTCGCCGCTTGTTGGTGCCTGCTGAGGCGTCCTGTACCCCTGCCTTTATATGTTCCGTTGAGAATAAAGAGAACCTTGGATATTATTCGGTGAGTGCCGTCTTCTTCTATATTTTGACTGTTATCAAGTTGTGCAATGTGCCTGGTACTGTTATAAGGTTGTACTGTTCGTCTGACACTGTGATGGTGGGCGCTGTGTGGCTGGCACTGTTATGAGGTTGTACAAATGTGACTGGCACTGTTATGGTGGTCTCTGTGTGGCTGGCACCGTTATGGGGCAGTACTGTGCAGGTGGTATTGTTATGGGGCAGTACTGTGCAGCTGGAACGGTTATGAGGTGGTACTGTGTAGCTGGCACTGTTATGGAATGGTAATTTGTGGCTGGCACTGTTGTGGGCATTGTGTGGTTGGCACTTTTGGCATTATGTGCTGGCACTGTTATGGTGGCCACTGTGTGGCTTTTACTGTTATGGTAAATACTGTGTGGCTGGCACTGTTATAGTGGGCATTGTCTGACTGCTACTGTTATAGTGGCACTTTGTGTCTGCTCTAGCACTGTTATTGGCGGTAGTGTATAACTGGCACTGTTATGCCAGGCCTGAGGACGCTGTGCATGAGTAATATTTTGTTTGGTGCCCTTTGAAACCCCGTGTCATGCTCCACCCCTTTTGCCCTGCACTAGTCATAACACAGAGCTCCATGGGGCATTCTCATCTGAAACATGTACAGTACTGTGCAAAAGTGTGAGATAATGCTGCACAGTAAGAATGCTTTCAAATAGTTTATTTATATCAATTTGCAAAGTGAATGAACAAAAGAGAAAACTAAATCCAATACATATTAGGTGTGACCACTACACCTGCACAGTTTTTGAGGGGACTTGGCAAGGAGGTTGTTCCAAAAATTTTGGAACACTAACTGCAGAGCTTCTGTGGATTTAGGCTTGCTCAAATCCTTTAGTCTCTTCCTTAATCCCAGACAGATCTGATGAGATCAGGGCTCTGTGGGGGCCATCTCAGCACATCCAGGACTCCTTGTTCTTCTATACGTTGAAGATCTGAAGTTCTTAATGACATTGGATATAGGTTTGGGGTCGTTGTCCTGCTGCAGAATACATTTTAATTTGAATATTAACACTTTTGGTCTCTTTAAGGAGATTCAGCAACCTACCTAAGCTGCATCCAAGCCATTGGACTGAGCCAGCCAGAATCCTACTCTATACTGATTAGGGGCGAGCACCCAAATCACCACCCTTGTCATGTCCCAAAGTTACTTCCACAAGGTGGCGCTAGTGAGTTGGTTCTCTTTCATTGGGAGATACCTCTTTGCCTATTATTATCCCATGGAGCATTGCCAATAAGTCTCCATACCATGGAGTACTTCCAGTAGATCCATACAGGGCTGTTCTCTTTCAGAAGAGGCAGTACCCACATCTGCCTAAAACTTTTGCATAATAATGTATGTCATATCTACAGTAATTGCCATGAATGTCTGATTCATGGGGGTTACACATCTGAGATCCTTACATATTTGAAGAATAAGGTTCCTTGACCCCATGGTGGGTCCTCCAGAGAAGAAAAGTTTGGGTGTGCCTGCTCCATTGAATGGAAACATTTGTGTGATCGTATAAAAGGACCTTCTTATATCTTCTATTTTAGGTATTGTAAGATTAAAGGAACCTTTCCTTAAGCCATTCCCATTGGAAGATTATCTGGACCTTTTTGATGTAGCAGCCCAAAAAATCCAAGATTTTCACAATGAAGACGTCCTGTTAGATTCTGGACGGATGGATCAGATCCTCACAGGTAGGAGGCAATGGAGGAGGTGACACCATGATGGGAATTATAAACGTATATATTAATGTGGGAATTTTTTCTTTTTTTTTCATGCAGGAGAAGCCAGCGCGTCTACCATGTGGGACAACAGTCCTTGGTCTTACTTCTATGACAATGTCACCAACACGGAGCCCCCAGTGCTGATCCAGGACTTCATTCATGCGTTCCAGCCAAGGGCCAAGTTCATTGTCATGCTGCGGGACCCTGTGGAGAGGTTAAAAAATTCTTTATTATGCATCTCAACTACACCAACTTGTGGTAAATCACAGGTGTTATTTTTGCTGCGGGGCTTTCAACCACACGGTACCAACCGCTACATGTGTAGGAACCGCTAGGGCATCTTCACACGGGGCAGGTGTTGTCGCACAACTGAAAATCACTCGTCAGTGCTTGGGTTTTCGGTGGCCCCATAGAAGTGAATGGAGGGCGGCTGCGCATGCTACATCGAGAACAGATCCCCGAAAGTGGTGGAGGGAACACTGCACATGCGCAACCACCCTCTATTCATTTCTGTGGGTCCGCCAAAAGTAGCTGACAGCTGAGCCTGGCTCGGCTATTTCCGTCAGGCACTAGAAGTGAATGGGAGCGGTGGCTGGTCATGCGTGGTGCGCTCCCATTTACTTCTATGGGGGAGTCCTCCAGCCACCACTTGGCGGGGCTCCGTTTAGGATATAGGCCAACTGGGACCTGCACCTATCAGACAATGGGGGCATATCCTAGCTATATGCCCCCATTGTCTGAGATGAGACAACCCCTTTAAAGGGGTTTTCCAAGACTTTCTTACTCATGACCTATCCTTTGGATAGGTCATCAGTATCTGATCGGTGGAGGTCTGACACCTGGGACCTGTTTGAGAAGGAGCGTCGCAGCCTTCTCTTCTTTTCCTAGGCCAGTGACGACATGTTCATCTGTCATGTGGCCTAGGCCCAGCTCAGTCCCATAGAAGTGAATAGGGCTGAGCTGCTATACAATGTACGACACTGAACTGAGAGAAGACCGCGCACACTGCCTTCTCTAAACAGCTGATTGGCCTGGGTCCTGGATGTCGAACCACCACAGATCAGATACTGATGTCCTATCCAGAGGATGGGTCATCAGTAAAAAAAAAAAAATCTGGGAAAACCCTTTAAAGGCAAGGTTCAAAATCTGCGGCAGAAAAATCAATAGCAGATTAGTAGCCTAAAACAGGTTTCCAATTTCTAATTTGGTGGCGGTTTTAGATGAGGTTTTTGGTTGAGGATTTTGGAACAGGTTTTAGAACCAGTTTTAGAAGCATTTTTGCCACTCTTTTTCTAATTTCAGCCCTTGGGTGGGATAATTGTTTTTGGTGGCCGAACACTGCTAAGAATATGTTATCAATATCTGATCGGTGGGGGTCCAACTCCCTGGACCAACACAATCAGCTGTTGGAAGAGAACGCAGAGCTCCATGAGTTCTTAGGCCAGGAATGTCACTGTATGTCGGTCCCGTTGCCTATGCACAGTTTAGTCCCATTAAAGGGGTTATTCCTATATTGGACAATGGGGGCATATCGCTAGGATATGCCCCCATTGTCTTATAGGTGCGGGTCCCACCGGTGGGACCCGCAACTATATCGAGAACAAAGCGGGGGAGCTCTGAGCCTGGAGGACCCCGAGTTTCCCGGGGTCCGACCACCACCAGGCGCAGCTCCTCGCTTCGCTCATAGAAATGAATGGGAGTGCACCGCGCAAGCGCGGCCCGGCTCCCATTCATTTCTATGGAGCCGACGGAGACCCTCACCTATAAGACAATGGGGGCATATCCTAGCGATATGACCCCATTACCCAAGATGGGATAACCCCTTTAAGCGAATGGGCCTGAGCTGTAATACCAAGCACAACCACTATACAATGTACAGCGCTGTACTAGGAAAGCTGTGAAGAGACCACAGCACTGGCTGGAGCTCTGGTGAGCACAACAGTCTCTTCAAAGAGCTGATCAGCGGGAGTGCTGGAAATCAGACCCTTGACGATCTGATATCCTGAAGATAGGTCATCCATTTCAAATTCCTGGATAACCCCTTCAAGGCCTGTCAGCTGTAGACCGCCTACTTGCTGATGGTTTCCATGTTTCATCTACATTCACAACAAATGTAAAATAAAGAAGACTGCAGATTGGTAACACAGCCATGTGCTTTACTAAATGCATATCCTTATTCACCGCTATACATATTGTTTTGTTTTGGAAGATTGCATTTATTTTGGAGGCGATAATTAAAAAAATTAATTTAGATGCAAAATCTCTGGCAGGCAATACAGTTTGGCAGTCAGTGGTGTACAGAAGAACTTTTTTCAACACTGTAATTTCATATCTTGCATCTGCTGATGTCATCACATAATACAATATCGCAGTTTTCTTTTTTTTTCGTTTTCAGTTTTATTTCCTTTTTTTGCCATGTTCTCAGAACATTTTTTTTTAAATCTGTAAGTGTGTAGTACATTTGGAAATGCTCTACACACAAAGCATATTTTGCTTTGCTGTTTTTGCCATTTCATAATGGCTAGGTAAGCAGTTTTTTATGGAGTGTTTCCAGTATCATTGTATATAGTTGAAAAACTGTAGAAGAAATATGCATGCTTAAAGGAGTTTTCCGGGAGTTAACTACTGATGACCTATCCTCAGGATAGGTCATCAGTATCTGATCGGTGGGGGTCCGACACCCGGAACCCCCGCCGATCAACTGTTTGAGAAGGTACCAGCACTCCTGTGATTACCACTACCTTCTCCTCGCTCACCGAGCACTGCTCCATACATTATACAGCGGCTGTGCTTGGTATCGTGCTCAGCCCCGTTCACTTGAATGGGGCTGAGCTGCTCCTAGGCCACATGACCGATGAACGTGACGTCACTGGCCTAGGAAAAGCTAAGAGAAGTGCACAGCGCTCACGGGAGCGCCAGTGCCTTCTCAAACAGCTGATGACCCGGGACCCCCGCCGATCAGATACTGATGACCTATCCTGAGGATAGGTCATCAGTAGTTAACTCCTGGAAAACCCCTTTAAAGGGGTTGTCTCACTTCAGTAAGTGGCATTTATCATGTAGAGAAAGTTAATACAAGGCAGATACTAATGTATTGTGATTGTCCATATTGCTTCCTTTGCTGGCTGGATCAAGTTTTCCATCACATCATACACTGCTTGTTTCCATGGTCACGGCCACCCTGCAATCCATTAGTGGTGGTCGTGTTTGCACACTATAGGAAAAGGGACCGGCCTCTCTGGTGACCGGGACCGTGGGAGCTCACATAGTCTAGTGCTTTTAATTGCTTTTTAATACACTATGCAAGCATGGCCACCACTGATGGATTGCAGAGTTGTTGTAACCATGGAAACGAGCAGTGTATAATGTGATGGAAAAATGATTCCAGCCAGAAAACGATGCGATATGGAAAATATGCAAGAGTCATGTATTTCCATTATCTACATAATAAATGTCGTTCACTGGTGTGGAAATTTTCTGTGTGGAAATTGACCTGTGGTGCAGATTTTGAAATCCACAGCGTGTCAGTTGTTTATGTGCAGATTTCACCTGTTGTAATGCAGGAGGTGAGATCTGCGGTAAATCTGTGACAAAATCTGTGAGTAACACATACAGGTTTTGGCGTGGATTTGGTGCCGAAATGCAGCACACCAATCCATGCGGAAAATACACATACACTACGCTGCTGTGTACACTTACTCTTAAGGGCCCACTTGGCTTTCGCAAAACTTTTTATGTGTCACAGCGACACATAAAAGTTTTTGATCTGTGGGAGTCTGAGTGCTGAAACCTCCCCCGATCGCTAGAACGAGGAGCGCTCGCATATCGCGACGGAATTGAAAGGGCCAATAGACGTTCTGCAGCGATAAAACAGGTTGATTTACCGATAAAGATCTTTCATTTGTCCCTATGTGAAAGCTCAGTGATGTTTTAAAGTGTTGCAAAATGCAATAAACCCCCTCCCCCCGTAAAAATATGCGTAAAAGGACGCCTAAATCAGCAGTAAACCGTTAATATATTTTTTCGCTTTGTTGTCGCCTTCAACATAAAGTGAGATTTCTGGTTGACACCTTCAACTCTGCTACATCTGCACATAGGACTGTGAACCTAAACCTGGGACAGGATATATTTCTGCCGAGCTGTAAAGCTTCCTTCTATTCTGGTCGCCGCTGATCGTGATGACGCTGTTCTCTCTCCTCGCAGGCTCTACTCTGATTATTTGTACTTTGCGATTGCGAACAAGTCAGCCGAGGATTTTAACGACAAAGTGAACGAGTCTCTGCAGATGTTTGAGAGCTGCCTGCAAGCTTCCTCCCTGCGCTCCTGCGCATACAATACCACCTTGAGCAACACGCTACCGGTATGTGACGCCCCCGGGGGACCCTCTGTGTACACATCCAAGGCCGCAGACATCTGTTCTAATCAGTGCCCGGGGAATACGACGCATCTGCTACTGCTTCCAGCCTCGCAGCAGAGCGGTTCAATTCCCTCGATGTGCGGAGAACGATTAATTATAATAATCTATTAGTATGAGCAAGGAGCACGAGTTTAAGCTCTGTTCACACTAGCATCCTCCTTTTTATAATGGAGCCATGACCCCGACTGACTCCATTGGCTTTAATGGTGAGCTGTCACATTATCTGTAATAGCGCTCCAGTGGAAAGCCAGATGGACTCCATTACATTAATTCTACTGTCAGCAGTGAAAGCCAAGCACTTCCACCCTTATGCACAGGGGGCCCCAATGGTCGGATCCCCACAGAACAAGGGCTCCAACCCCCTCTGACTGCACAGCTGTAGTGAGAAGAAGTTTTAATGTAGTGGCGGATGGGCATGCACTCTGCTCTACCGACTGTGTATGGGGCGGAGTCAATCAGCAGGGTGTGCTTGACCGCTGCTCCATTCAAGCTCCTCCTCACACACATGACCATGTCCATATTGCAGTCCACAAGAAGGACCTGTAAATTACGGATACTGTCCATGTGCAATCTGCAATTTTCTCAATCCCATCCCTAGAAATGGCTTTTCTTGTCTGCAATACGGACCAGAATAGGACATATTGTATAATTTGCGGTACGGACATAGGGACGCGGACCCATAGAAATGAACGGATCCGTGTGCAAACTGCAAACAGAGTGGATGCAATATACGGTCGTGTGCATGAGGCCTAACTGTGGTTAAGAGGAGTTGATTGGAGCAGCGGTCAGGCACACTCCGGATTCTGGCTTCGGGCCTTCATCCTAGTGATGGGTGGGGGGCGTCCCAGGAGTCTTGATACGGGCTGTTGTGATATATCTTGCTGACTGCACTTGCACGGTTGTGGCAAGAAGCTGAACTTCCCTCTGCCCTGCACAGTCGTGATTTCGCCCTATTGAGAAATTGCTGATAATGCAATTTCCAAATAAAGTTGTTTGCAATATGGATTTGAAATCTGCAAAAGGTATTGAAATCTATAGGGGGCGTCACCCTCTCTAGAATGCTTGTGTCCCATACAGCTACTTCCTAGGAGAACTGACGGTGCTGATTCTCATGACATTGGCGGCCGCTGTTCGGTCACACTATGAAATATTCTACAGAACTTGACAATCGTGGAGGTTTGTAAGGTCGGACATAGACAAGATTTATTTTGGCCAAACAGGCATTCTCTACTAGGGGGAGCCCACTGGATTTTCCTTTTGTCCCCGAAGACAAAAGGATCCAGCATGTTGCACTTGATCCTTATCTCCTCCTGACGTCTGCCATTGGGGGACACCCATACACGTTAGATGGTTGGCCAGTCCCACCGAGTTGTGCAAGTTTAAAGAAGAACTCCCGCAAAAATTTTTATTCTCTGACCTGTTAGTAATGTGCATGATATAATCTGTAGTGATTGTCATTTTCTTATCAGTGACTGTTTCTGTGAGTAAAAACCTCTCTTCTTATTGTAGCTGGGTCATGTGACCAACTCCCTGACCTCCAACTGACCCAGGACAGAAAGCCAGCAACTGCTCTATTCATTCCTATGGAAGCCTCACTTTCAGTCTCATAGGAATACATAGAGAATTAGACTTCCTGTCCACACATAAGTCTATGTGTGAGTTGGTGGGTCTAATTGCTGGTCACATGACACAGATAAGAAACTTCAGGATGATATAACTCAAACATTCAGACACTGGTAAGAAAATGACATTCACTACAGATTACATCATGTACATTTCTAGCAGAACATGGAAGAAAATTTTTGTCGGGAGTTCTTCTTTAAGCTTCCCCCTTGGCCAGACCTGTGAAGCTTACTTACCTCCTTTCTGGTGCTGGCTCTCCACTTCTTGTCTTCCAGGCCTGGGCTGCTCTGCTGCGTTCCCTTGCTGTACACATCCGGTTTGACACGGCTGCAGCCAATCGCTGGCTGTAACGGTGACCTGCTCCCCTTGCATCTTGACAAATGGTCACATGAGAGGAGCAGGACACTGCTGCAGTCTGCGATTGGCTGCAGCTGTGTCAAACCAGAAGTTTACATCCAGGAACCCCAGAGAAGCAGCAGAGGCCACAGAGCATAGGAGCCGAGAGCCAACGTCGGGGAGCAGGTAAGGATGCCTCTCTTCACAGGTCTTCCCAGGAGGAGGGATTCAACCTTAATACAACTGTCGGCTTTCCTGCATTCCCCATGATACGAGTGCTGGAGCGTCTACTCGTAGAACTGTGTGTTGTGTCATTCCTCTGTTATTACTCCTGAATATGTATGAATAAATTGACCATTGGGTGTTACCATAAGAGTCTTAGCGTACAACCACACGGGCAGGTTTCCTGATGCAGTTTTGGAAGCCAAAATCAGGGGTGGATCATAAAAGAGAGAAAGTATAAAGTACGGATACGACTTCTCCTTACACTTTTCTGATTAAACATCCAATTTACTCATACATTTCCAGGAAGAATGACAGAGGAACAGCACAATGCAGACTTCTCCAGAATTGTGATGTCATGGGGGAATACCAATAGTGAAACCTGTGCAGCATTGTCTGTATGTTCTATATCAGGGATGCTCATCCTGCGCTTATAGCTGATGGGAGTTGTAGTTTTGCAACAGCGCGAGGGCCGCAGGTTGGGCATCCCTCTTCTATATCCATATATTGTAGTTATGGTCTGTAGAACATGTAAATGGAGTTTGTCACCACAGTGGATGTATGAGGGGTTATGTCAGTGTTCCAGCGCTGTCAGTGTTTGCAATTCTCAGTTCTCCTCTGAAGGGAATTTGTCGAGATCCTGGTAAATCCCTTCCTCTACAAAGCCCATGGCCAGAGATACAGATAAGCTGGTGAAAGATTCCAGCTCCGGGGGCACAGGCAGCGCTGACAATGGACTATTCTGTTCTCTCCAGCAGACATTACTGCTGCAGTAGAGGATTTCATCATCCTTGATCCTTTATATTGTATAATGGTATAGTATTTGTATCTACGTTTATGTCTGCATTCTACAGGAATCTCCCTGTATCGCGTCCTGCATTTCCTATTACCCCTCTTGCCCCTATAGAAATAATATTTTCAGAAATTTTACTACATGATACAACTTTAAAACGTGCATATTCTCGCTTGTATAGACAGGAATATACTTCTCTTATCAGAGGCATGTCTTATACAGAGATTCATGGCACATAATGGGGAGACCTGGCACTAAACTGCTTACCATGGCAGGATCATAGTGAGTACAGCAGGTGCCACTAGGAGGAGCTCACTGCGTACATATTTATACCGCTTCTATAGGATTCTCCACTAGTATTATTAAGTAATGTGCAGTGGGCTCCCCCTAGTGGTAGCTACTTGCATCCAGAATTCTATAATATCCCCACGCTCTGGTATCACATTGCTTCTGCTCAAAAAGTAATCATTTCCCACTAGTAGACAAGTTTTAGCAGTGCTGTAATATACAGGTGGAGGTTCAGCTTTGGCACCATTGAGATTTTTAAAATTGTCCTATTTTCCCAGGTTCGTCTTCAGGTCGGACTCTATGTGGTGTATTTATGGGACTGGTTGTCTGTGTTTGATCTGGATCAGTTTCTCATACTCCGCCTGGAAGATCACGCAACTAATATCACCCAGAGCATGCGGCTGGTGTACAGATTCCTTAATCTAGGTAAGGTCCGTGTTTGCTCTAGGGGTGGTAGCCACTGTCATGACGGGTCTACCATGTGCCACCCACACAGCTGTCCAGGGGACTAATAGGGAAAGGGTGCAGTGCCATAAGGTCCGTGTTTGCTCTAGGGGTGGTAGTAGCAGTCAGGGAAGGTATACCATGTGCCACCCACTCAGCAGGGTTAATAGGAAAAGGTGGCAGTGCCAGTATAGAAAGTGGTTTCCTGCTGTCTATTAGACTGCATGTAAGAGACTAAGCTAATGAATATCACAGCTCCTAACTGCTGAGAAAGATGTATGGCGGGCATAGGGCCCTTATACTGGTTTTCCACGGGGCCCTCTGCTCTGCTGCTTAAAATCATCTCCCGCTATTCTTGTAATGGGAATGGCATCAGGTTTTCTTAAATGCGTTGTGTGATGGTAGAAAAACTTGCTACATTCTTCCAGAAACAGCGCCACCTGTGTCCATGGGCTTTGTGTGGTATTGCAGCTCAGTTCCATTCCCTGGATCTAATGCACCTGTGGCCACAGGTGGCACTGTTTATGGGGAACATAATAAAATCCATTTTTCTTAAAGGGATCTGGCTTGTAATTTTTTTTAATGGCTTAAAAAAAAAAAAGTCAAGCTCTCCCAACCGATCCACATCAGCCACTGATTGGTTGAGGGTCCACTATTCTCTTGTTCGAAGGAACAAGGAATTAGAGACTTTCAGGTGACCAGGAATCGTCAGAATGGGATTGGTGGTGCAATCATCACTTTTTTTTTTTAAAGCCGTTCTGAACCTTTTTTGTTTTAAAGTAATTGTTACTGGCTGGACAACCCCTTTAAGAGCTCATCTACATGGACCGAATTGTTCCGGAATTTCATCTGTATTTGCGAATGGGAAAATATCCAGTGAATTAGGATACCAGCAAATAATGAGATTTGTACACGCGCAGTTTTTTTTTTTGTGTGTGTCAAAAATGACCCGCTACATAGATTTTTAAATCCGCAGCAGAATTGTTGCGGATGATCCCCATTGAGTTTAATGGTAAGTCAAAATCCTCAATAAACTACAATTATTGGATATTGAGGATATTGCAGCAGACAACGCATAGATCTGCAGCTTAATCTGCAAGCCCAAAATAAAAAATAACTTTAAAAAAAAAAAAAAAAAATCACTATACTCACCTTCCATGGCTCCCCTGCCTACTCCAATGCTGGTGGTGACATCCCGTTCTACGTGACCACAGCAGCTCGTCACGGACGGCAGTGATCCCTTGGGACAAGATGTCATCATAAGAGACTGGGTTCTACAAAGATCAGCATTAGAGCGGACAAGGGAGCCAGGGAAGGTGAGTAACTTTTTTTTTTTACCACTTTCAGAAGCAGAAATCCAGAAACAAATCTGCATAATTTGGAGTGGATTTGCCGACTCAAATTTGCCTCTGAATTGCTGCGGACATTTTCTTCAGCAATTCTGGAATGTGTAGACAGGGGTGCACCTAGCCTTTCTCCTGCCTGAGACGAAAACTGAAATGGCACCCCTCCCCATGCCAATTTGTTAACCTAACCTGTTTACCATAATGAAAGAGCTCATTGCCCATGCCCCTTCCGCTGCTCCCCTCTTGCCCCTACCTGGTGCTGGCTGAGGCGATCGCCTCACCTGCCCTCATTAGTACACCCCTGCGTGTAGGTGTACTTTAAGGATACGGCCACACAGGGAGGAATTTCTGCTGCAGATTTTACTATGAATTTCCCTCAAGCATAGGAAACGTTGAAATTTGTGGTGGGTTTTGGAATCGGCACTGCAAGTCAATTTACAGAATTGGTGCATGCAAAATCGGGCGCCTTTATGCTACGCATGAATTACCTAAATGTTTGAGCAGAGCTGACGGTTTTGTACAGTTGCCATTGATTCCCGTTCTATTCACCTATGGCTGGCACAGGCAAAGAGAACGATGTGGAAAATTACATTTCAGTCTGGCTGTAATATGCTCGCCAAAAAATGAGAGGAAGGAGATTGCTTGGAGACAGGAACTGGAGATCTGTGAATTGCATTAATTCATATTTTCATTCTTGCAGGGCCGTTGAGTGTAAAACAGGAAGCCTCTGTAACCCAGAAGCAAGCCTCAAACAGCCGTCGCCCTGAAGACTGCAGCCTGGGTCCTATGTTTCCTCACACTAGAAAGCTTCTGATTGATTTCTACCAGCCCTACAACCAGAAGTTGGCGCAAATGCTTGCAGACAGAGCTTTTTTGTGGGAGACGTAGCAAGAAAATCCAGTAAAAAAAAAATAAAAATCAAAAACTGCTCTCTTGAATTTAGTTTTCTCTGCTGCATGGCCGGCTGCACGTATAGGGAAACTCTGACATCTAGTGGCCTGATGTGGACATTGCATGCATCGGACATTAGCAAGGGTTAAGAGCCCTCTAGTGTTAACATGCTGGAATTGCAGCCAAAGGAATGTGCCAAAAATTGCCAATACGGACGAACACTGATGTAACGGCCCGTGTGCTGCATCAGTCCGCGAATTTTATGAACTCATGTTAAGCATAAATGGACTGTTATTCATGAAATAAAGTGCACTGAATGCAACAAGGACCTAATAAAACTGCACGTGTCAGAAAGGGCTCGTCTCATGGCAGGATAAAGCTGTTCTTAACGCACAGAAACCTATTTTTTTGTATGCTACACGTGCAATTAAATTAATATTTAAATCTGGTGTTGTGGGTGTTTTCTATTTCGCAGGTTGGTTTGAGCTCTGGATTGTGTATCCCGTAGATCGGCAGCATCTGTGAGAGGCTGACTTTATATGGTACATCTTGCAGGACAAGATATACTTTCTAATGGCATCATTTAAAACTGCATTTGATGCAGCGAGCGTCATGGCTGGCGGGTCTCCGCTGTTTCAAACAGCAGAGACCCATAACTAATGACCGTGACTGGCACTAATGACGATCGCGGTCCCCTTTGCTACCAGTGCTGTACATGTATGGCGCTGGAGCAATGGCCAAACATGGCGCCAGCTTTCGCACTTCCAGGCTTCTTACCAGCATCCTCTGTGGCCAATGAGGATGCTGGTAATTGAAGCTGAAGAGACCCAGGGAATTGAAGCTGCAATTCTTATTCTGGCCAGCAAGTGGCAGGCCAACATAAGAAATGAGCAATTCTGTACAAATCATGGGTCTAAAAGACCCATGATTGTTCGGAATTAAAAGAAAGAAAAAAGATGGATTGTGTAGGCTCAAATACGAGCTTCAAAATCATATAACAAGTAAAAAAAATTGTTAAATATATAAAAGAAAATGTAAAAAATATAAGTTTAAATCACCCCCCCATCCGTATAATAAAAATAAATACGCAAATAACAAAAAATATAAACCTCATGGGTATCGTGGTATACGCCCATACCATTAAAATATAAAAATATTTTTCCAATACGGCGAATGCAAAATGGAAAAAAGGGTCAAAATGGCCAATTTGCTATTTTTTCATTGCTTCTCTTATCCAAAAAAGTAATAAAATGTGATTAAAAAGTCACACTCCAAAATGGCATCTATAAAAACTACAGATTGTCCTGTAAAAAATGAGCCCCCACACAGCTCAGCAGATGTGTAAAACAGCAGGCATATGGCAGCTATGGCGCCCACTCATCTCCTGAGCTGGCTCCATCTTTAGAGATCTGACATCCTCTGTACATGTATGGCAGATGTTGGGAGGGGGTCGAATGACCACTAACCTTTCAGCAGACTTTGCTTAAATAGTACAGGTGAATAGAAGAAATATATCACATCAGAGAAAATGCCTTTTTCTCTCCTATCCTAAACTAACATTCTCGGTTAAAGGGTCCTTTTACATGGGCCAGGGATCCGCCTAATTACTGGGGATTACTTGTTTAGGCCTGTCACACACGACCGTGGAACATGGTCCGGTACGGGCCGTGAAAGCCCGGACCATGCTCCCTCTGAGGACGGGAGCGCACGGCGTCATTGGTTGCTATCAGGGCCGCTTCTGCCATGAGGCGAGATGAGCATCTCGCCTCAGGCAGCAGTTTTCTGTATGTTTGAGGGGCGGCATCCACACAGCAGTTAAACACTGCTAGTGGATGCCGCCCGTGTTCCCTTTAGCTGCGCATTCAGCCTGCCCCTCCTCCCTTCCCAGAGCGCAGGGAGCTGATGTCCTGTTAGTCTCTGCTCAGCTCCCTGCGCTCCTTCCCATCTTCTCCCTGCTTCACCATTCAGCCTGCAGGCATGATCGCGCTGCTGGCCGATGTGGGCGGAGCCTTCAGCCCGGAATCTGCATAAGCTCCGCCCACAAAGTCCTGCATAGCGATCTGCGTCTCCAGGGGAGAGAGGACTTCAGGAAGGAGATGAGAAGGTGAGTAGGTCCTGTGTGTTTGTTTTTGGGTTTTTTTTTACACAGAGAGGACACAGGTGACATTTCTATTACAAAGGGGGCACAGAGGAGAGGACATTAATACTACAAAGGGGCAAAGAGGTGACAGTGGGCATTACTATTACAAAGGGGGCACAGTGGGCAATACTACCATAAGGGGGGGCACAGAGGGCATTATTACTACAAAGGGCACACAGTGGGCATTACTACCATAAGAGCGGCACAGTGGGCATTACTACTAGAAAGGAGACACAGAGGGCATTATTACTACTACAAAGTGGGCACAGTGGGCATTACTACCAAAAAGAGGCACAGAGGGCATTACTACCATAAAGGGACCCAGAGGGCATTACTACTATAAAGGGGCACAGAGGGCATTATTACTATAAAGGGACCACAGAGGGCATAACTATTATTGGGGCACAGAGTGGACATTACTACTGTGAAGGGGCCACAATGGGCATTAATGCTGTGAAGGGGCCACAGAGTGCATTACTACTCTGGAGGGGGCACAGAGAGGACATAACTACTGTGAGGAGGCACAAAAAGGGTATTTCCACTGTGAAAGGGGCACAGATATGTCTGTCCCTCTGTGTGTGTGTCCCTCTATGTGTGTCTGTCCCTGTGTGTGTCACCATCACCATGCCCACAGTGTTCTTATGTCTTGACGCAGCTGCATCAGGACGTTCTGTGGGGGCAAGAAGAAGACGGAAGAGAAGGCAGCGCCGCCAGCATGGAGTCCCGTGGAAGAGGCACAGGGAGGCACACTAAGGAGGCAGGTAACACTACCACACAATCTACACTAGTGTTATCTGTGGTTTTACATAGGACTGCAGGTAACACTACCACATGATCTACACTAGTGTTATCTGTGGTTTTACATAGGACTGTAAGTAACACTACCGGATTACCAGCATCTGTGGTTTTACATAGGACTTCAGGTAACACTACTATAGTATCTGTGAGATTTATCACTGTGTTACCTGTGGTGTTACATAGGACTGCAAGTGATATCACTAACATTATCTGTACTTGTACCGCCCTAGATCTGGCAGGACAGTCTTGGAGTTCGGTAGCTACTTGGCTTTCATACTACTTTTTGAAAGGGTTGTCTCATCATGGACAATGGGGGCATATCTCTAGGATATATGCCCCCATGTCTTATAGGTGCGGGTCCCACCGCTGGGACTCAGATCTATATTAAGAAAGGAGCCCTGCAAGGTGGTGGTTGTAGGACTACGGACTGGCCACCACCAAGCCGGCTCCCCTTTCATTTCTATGGAGCCAACTGAAATAGCCATGCCAGCGCTCGGCTATGTTCGCTGGCCCCATAGAAAATGAATGGAGGGCCGCAACGCATGCGCAGTGCACCCTCCTTCACTTTTGGGGCTACCTTCTGGATATAGGTGCGGGTCCCAGCGGTGGTACCCGCACCTATTAGACAATGGGGGCATATACTAGCGATATGCCCCCATTGTCCAAGATGACACAAACCCTTTAATGGGAAGGGGGGGGGGCGCTATTTAAATTTTTGCCTCAGGCAGCAGAAGAGCTAGAATCGGCCCTGGTTGCTATGACGCCGTACATGCTGTCCATACAAGTCTATGGGGAGGAGGAATGAGCTACTAGAGGTAGAAAGGCATTTTCTTTGAAAAGTTACAGTATATTACAAAGTTTCTCATGTTCACCTGTAATGTAAATTTATGGTAAGTTGAAAGGTTAATAGCCATTTAAGCATCAGAAAGCTGTCAATGAAATTACGAGCTGCATCGACACAATGGGTGAAAGTAAACAAAGATAGTTTTGCTTAAACAGTCCATAAGTGAACTGAATGGCTATGCGGGGCTTAATTATGTTAAAGTCCATTCCATCCAGAATGGCCATGCGAAAAATACGGAAACGGAACATTACACATGGAGTATATTCCGTTTTTTTATGAGAATCCATTGAAGTGAATGGATCCGCATAAGGGCTGCAAAAAAAAAAAAAAAAAAAAAATGCATGGAGAAAAATAAATTTCTGTGCATGAACTCTTAGCATTCTAAGATGGCCTTGGCCAATGTTATGCTGGATTTACTGTAGGTGAACCCTGTAATCTGTGTCAACTGCGCAGTGTTTTTTAAAAATTTTATGGCGCTATTGCTGCTTTTTTATTCAAAATGTTGGCTGCGTTAAATGGCTGGATGCAGAACCATTATCGGACCAATGGATTTATTAAGTTTTTCACAAGAAAACATCAGAAAGTGCGGGCTTAGATTTCTTTTTTTTTTTTTTTTTTTGGTGCATGAACTGTCCAAGATGCACTGAAATTATTAAGGGACGTACCTGACACCTGTGTAAAAAAACAAACAAACAAAAAAAACATAGAAAATCATGACCACTCTCTCATGTTTTTTGTTTTCCATCTAAAACTCCGTCAGTTATGTATAAATGTTAAAAAAAAAAAAATAGTAAAAACTATATAAAATGAAGGAAGTGAATGGGAACTAAATAACAGATAGTATTTATATTTTATGACACGTTTAAAGGTTTGGAAATGTGTATTCTCTAGAAGACAGGACAAAAATATCAGAATAGAAAGATGAATTTCTGGGCAATTAAAGATATAAGGTAACTCCTTTATGATGGGGCCACAAAGATACTATGGGACCTATGTATAAAAGCAAGTCAGTATTTTCTATTATATTCTGTTCTATTATTTATGCTCAGGTTTATTTTTAGGATATAGGAGAATAACATTCTGCCAGACCCTTCTCAAGCCAACAGTGCCAAAATTTTGCATACAAATGTGCAGTACCCCCAGTGGCCACTAGGTGCTGCACAGATACTGAAACCTCTATTGTACAATGTAATTGCTACATCACAATGATGGGGAAATAAGTAATTGCTACGTAGTTTGCTTGTGCTAGATAATAATCACATGTTTTTCCCCTCTCCTTGGTAAATACTTGAATAGCCTCAGGATAAAAAAAATTAGTTTCTCATTCTCTTCTATGGCTGTTGAGGTTTAGAATGGAAAAACATGCATCTTTGCAACTGAATTGTTTTTCAGTTGTGTTTCAACTGTGTCTTGCTTCTTATGTCCTTGGTTAGCTTGAGCCTACATGGCTAAATATAAAAGCTGCTGTATTTTTTTTATCACAGTATTGTTTTCTATTTTAAAATTGCATTACAGGGAGTCTGCCACCAGGAAATTCACTGGTAAACCAGTCCCGATGAGTTGCAGGGCTAGTTTAGCTGAATGTAATCGTAGCTTTCACTTTCAGACCTGTTGCTTCATTCTAGATTAAAAGTACTTTTTATCCATATGCAAGTGAGCAGTTAAGTGCACAGAAGGTGTGTCCAAGCCACTTGGTGCACCCTTTCCCCTCCTGCATCCTCTTCCAGTCCCCCCCTCTTCTTTTGTGAGAAGTGCACTGCAATGTTACACTTTTTACAATGTTACACTGTCCTCAAGACAGGTCATCATCAGAAACCCCCCTTTAAAGGGGTATTCTCATCTTCGCTTGGATATGCCCTGGAGGACCCCGGGGTTCGGCCACCACCAGGCGCAGCTCCCCCGCTGCTCCCATACAAATGGATGGTCATAAACACTTATTTAAGCCACATTCTTATCAGTAAGATAAGAACTGAGCTATAATGAGTGTGTATAATGTCAGAGAGCAGAGATAAGGAGCCCATAAGCTCCTGGTCTGGCGGTAAAGACAGAAAATCCACAAGCTGCTACAGCATCTCAGCTCTGTACAGAAAAAAAGGCTCCATATTTTTTAATAAAGACCAATTTAAAAAATGTATTTTTAGCTGTAAAGTACAATGTAATAATAAAAAGAGCCTCAAGATAAATTGGATGATGATGTCGATCTTTATTCTAAGATGGATGAGGAATCAGTCGACTTCTTGTTCTTCTCTCTGTGAAACACCTGAGTGCCACTGGAGGATAAGGATCTCTCTTTCCATGAATGTGCTTCTCTTATGTCACTGTCTGCAGATCAGCAGTTCAAGGCCACGACTCCTCGCCCTCCGCTCATACGCGCTTGGTTTGTTCATTATCATAATCTGGCAGCTGTTTAAAGGGATTTTTCAAACTCCAATCTGTGTCTCATAGAAGGATGTCCCCCCTGGCTCTCTACTGTGCTTTCATCTTCCTTTTACTTTTAAAGAATGTGCGAGAGAGTCATCCAAGTCTTCTGGAAGCTTCTCAATGGAAGGGAGGGAGGGGGTCAAGGATCCTTGTGTTTTGAAAGTGTTTCAGGTTTATGCATCCAATATGTCTTAAATGAGGGGTTTAAATTGTGTTTTGGGAAGTGTCTCAAATGCAGAAATGATGGTTAAATAATATCATTTCAACCAATCTTTAGGCTACAAACAGAAAATCCGCACAGATTTCCGTGTGGATTTCTATGGTCTTCTGCACCAAAAAATGGATGTGTTAGGGCTAATTCAGACGACTGTATGACGTTCGCAAAAATACGGATCTGTTTTTTTACGGACAGTTCAACATGTCCGTAAAAAAAACAGATAGCATTCCGTTTTTTTTGCGGACTCATACACTTCAATGGGGCTATGTCCTGATTTTCACTGACAAGTATAGGACATGTTTCATTTGTTTTGGGGAGCCATGGAATGAAAAAAAAGGGCCCATAGAAGTGAATGGGTCAGTATGTAATCCGCAAAAAAAATGGACCCGCATTTTTGCGGACAACATACGGCCGTCTGAATGAGCCCTTACTTGCAGTTTTTGTCGTGGTTTTTATGTGATTTTGACGCATACCTCACTCTTGCATTGCAAAGGGTAAAATCCGAGCAAAAAATTGGTGTGCTGTAGATTTTTAAATCCTCACAGCAGGTCTGCACAAAAGAAAAAAGCAAAGCGTAGATGGAATTTGTCTAATCTCATCCACTTTGCTGGTACTGTATTAGGCCTCGTTCACATTTCTGTTTTTCACTGACGTGTGCTGTCTGCATTTTCCCTGGACAGCACGCAAACCCATTGGTTTAATGCGTCTGTTCACATTTCAGTATTTTTTTTACTGACCGCGGTTCAGTAAAAAAATCACGGAGACATGCACTACTTTGATCCATGACACGGACCAAGCACGCCCATAGAAGTGTATGAGTCTGTGAAAATCAGCGTCAGCAAAATCAGATAGCATCTGTGATGCATCCATTTTTCCCTGAAGACTGATAGGAGATCCTTTAAAATAAATTTTCAGCTGAGCACCGTCAGTGAATTCTGGATGACACACGGATGGTAAAAACGTACATACGGACCAACCATGGATCCTTCATAGACATCTTCACACATAAACACATACGCTTTTTTTCACGGACATGTCACTGACACGGAAATGTGTACTAGGCCTAATGTATTTTCTTTCCGTGTCCCGTTCTGTATTTTTTTTGTGGACCGTATGTGGCACCATTCATTTTAATGGGTCCGCAAAAAAAAACAGAAGGTACCAGAAGGTGCATTCCGTTTCTGTATGTCCATTTTTCCGTTCCGCAGAAGAATAGAACATGTCCTATTATTGTCCGCATTACGGACAAGGATAGGACTGTTCTATTAGGGTCCAGCTGTTCCGTTCCGCAAAATACGGAATGCACACGGACGTCATCTGTATATTTTGCGGATCCCTGTTTTGCGGACCGAAAAATACATACGGTCGTGTGCACGAGACCTTGCACTGCAGTTTTTCCACATATGAATCCACGCTTAATCTGCAATTCTTCTTTCCTCGTAAAATCAATAGAACTGACTCCAGACTGTTACATCTACTTACACTGATACATTTCAGTAAACAGCTCTATACAAATGTAACAAACTGTTAGAGGTGAGAAGTATTATAGGTGCAGAGTCTCGTTCACTGACAGCTAGCTGCGATCTTGAAACTTGTAAGAAATGAGAGCAGAACAGATATTACAAAGTTACAGATATTGCCATAATAGAATGTTTAAGCTTTAAAGGGGCATTCCAGTTTTACATTCTTACGAGTTATCCCCTATCTATTAGATTGGTGGGGGTCTACCTCTGGGATCCACACTTATTACAAGAACTGGAACACCGTATCCCTCGGAGCACTGAAATGAATGGAGAGGCATGTTGGACATGCAAACTGCTGCTCCATTCATCTCTATGGGAGTTCTGGAAATAGCAGAGCGTTGTACTCAGTTGTCTCCGGAATTCCTGTAGAGAAGAATGGAGCAGTCAAGCGCATGCTCACCTTGCTGCTTTGTTTATTTTTAGGGAGGGGTGGTTCCAGAGGGTGCGGGTTCCCTGTTCTGTGATTGGTGGGATTGCCAGCAGTAGAAACCCCAGCTGTCCGCATCTTTTGCAGCCCCACTGAAATCAATGGGTCTGCTCCCGTTTCACAAAATCGTCTGAATGAGCCCTTAGGCTTGGGTCACGCAGTGATTATGACCATAGAGACGATGCAGTACCAAGGAAATCCGTCCATGCAGACGAGCCATTGTGCCTGGAATAATAGAATATTCCTTAACGCACACCTGAGCTGCTGCAGAACCTCTTTGTGGAGAGGGGTATTTGTCTCAATTCCATATGGAATAACAAACATCTTCCACTTGTTGAAACTGAGAGTCTGCAGTAACTGAATAGTATAGTACAGTACCAGCCAAGGGGTGCCCCCCATACAATGCCAGTTAGTGGGTTTCTTTAGTCACAATTGTCCTCCTTGAATACCAATCCTGTTTCTGCTGGACGAGATAAGCAGCTCCTCTGTGGAACTGCCGCATTTTGACGTCACAATCTGATGCTTATTCAAATATCATTGACTTTTATGTATTATTGTATGATGTTTTTCGGGGTAATGTATTGGCAGCTTTTTGTACTAGATTGCATCTTCCAATAATGCTCAGTGCTGGGGCCCTTAGATGGCACTAAGCAATCACCGTGACATGCATTGATCAGTCCTCATGTCACACTGAACTTCTCTTCTTGTATGTTTACAGGTTTATGAGGCGTTACTAAAGGGGTTTTCTGAGATTTTAATACTAATGACCTATCCTCACAATAGGTCATCAGTATCTGATCGGTGGGGGTCCAACACCCGGGACCCTCACCGATCAGCTGTTTAAGAAGGCAGCGGTGCTCACAGCTTTGCTTAGGCCGTGTAACGTCACGTTCATTGGTCAAATGGCCTAGGTGCAGCTCAGCCCCTTTGAAGTGAATGGGACTGAGCTGCAATACCAAGCACAACCACTATACAATGGATGGCGCTGTGCTTGGTATGCAGGGAGAAGTGCCTTCTCAAACAGCTGATTGGCGGGGTTCCTGGGTGTCGGACCTCCAGCAATCAGATACTATCCAGAGGATATTCATCGGTATTAAAGTGTCCGAAACACCCTTTAAAGAAGAACTCCCGCAAAAATTTTATTCCATGTCCTGCTAGAAATGTACATGATGTAATCTGTAGTGGATGTCATTTTCTTACCAGCAGCTGAATTATTGAGTTATATCATCCTGAAGTTTCTTATCTGTGTCATGTGACTAGGAATTAGACCCACCAACTCACACAGAGACTTATGTGTGGACAGGAAGTCTATTTCTCTATGTATTCCTATGGGAGCCTCACTTTCAGTCTCATAGGAATGAATAGAGAAGTGACTGGCTTCCTGTCCTGTGTCAGTTGGAGGTCAGGGAGTTGGTCACATGACCCAGCTACAATTAGAAGAGAGGTTATTACTCACAATTACATTCTCTGATAAGAAAATGACATTCACTATAGATTATATTATGCACCTCTCTAACAGGTCAGAGAATAAATTTTTTTGCGGGAGTTCTTCTTTAAGGTTATATATGACTTTTATGTAGCATGGTGCACTAGGCTATTCCTTTGTTTGACTGTAAGTGAACCTTTTCAGGGGCTTAAGTGAAGGAATACCTCATGTGATATACAGGATACATGTTTACTGTGGAGTTCACTTGGATAAAATATGTAGCATGAGATTCAGAGGGCATAAAGCCACTTTCATAAATCAGTGTTTGGTCAGTGATTTCCATCAGTGATTGTGAGCCAAAACCAGATGTGAGTCAAAGACACAGAACAGGTGCAAATACTTCCATTATACCTTTTCTCTATGGATGATCCATTCCTAGTTTTGGCTCAGAATCACTGATAGAAGTCACTGATCAAACACTGACTTCTGTGTAATACCAGTCTACTAATGGGGGAGGGGTGGAGGACCCCTAGAGGCCAAACAGGGTATATAACTTGGTTGATTCTTCCTAGAACTACACACACTAAAAGTACCAAAAGATTTTCAAATCATGAAATATCTAATGCGTTACCTAAATTATTAAAGGGGTTGTCCGAGTTATGTAAAAAAAAAAAAAAATAATGCACTGTAAATCTGATGGTTAGCAATATATACATAAAATAAGCAAGTTTTAGGAAAAAGTATGATATTTTCTTATTTCCTTAGTTCTGGCCCCTTTGTTTACATGCAGATGCAGAGCTGTGGGGGTGTGTAACAATAATCTCTGAGATTTTCCTCATGAATATTTATGGGTGTCAACAAATACTGCCTTTCCCCTCCCCTTGCTCTGCAAAGGGAGGAATACAATTGCTGCCCTGTCTGCAGTCTGACTGCTGGCATACTCATGTTGTATGTGTGGGACTACAAATCCCAGCTGTACAGTATAATGACAATGCTGATACACGCAGGATCTTCTTACTACCTGTTCCTGTGTAATGCTCTGCAGACACTTCCTCACAGCTAGCAGAAGAGCACAGAGGAGAGAACTCCTCCAGTCTCTGTCAGCTCTGTGTCTTTAAGGTGAGGAGGGAGGGAGGATCCTGTGCACGACATTTGTCTCGTCACTGCCTGGAGAAGAGGAAACTCTGCAGGTGATCAGTACCTGAGGGAGAGCCTCCAAAACCTAGTCTGTGCTGCATATGGAAGAAAGGGTTAAACTTTGATGAAGAATCCAGTGGGAGGGGAGACAGAGGACAGACAGCTCAGCCAGACGATTGGGCAGTGCAGGGGGCATGGCCAGCAGAATGGGGAGTGCAGAGGGCATGGCTTATGACTCCAACCATAACAGCCTTCACAGTGAGGTTCCGTGCGCAGAGGCAGAGCAGGGACAGAAGCTGACATCACATGCCCTGTCATATCAACTAACTAGGAGAACAGGGCCACTGGAGATGAAGAAAGTGAACTGAAAACCCCCTATATTTGGTTAGAAACACAGAAAGAACAAAAAATAACCTGGAAAACCCCTTTAAAGGGGATACAGACACATATAGTATGCAGGAAATAAACGTCAGGTTGATTTATGTGTAATCATGAAGATGATGACATTGTTCCATACTTTCCCCTGGTCCTTGATGCAGTTCACATTTCCGGAAATATGGTTCCCAGCTGATAACCAGCCCAAGTTGGCGTCATGGCTGGCAGGGAGTCCAGACAGTCAGTGTTTGGCAGGATTACAATATATATTACAGTGGAGGCACATAGTAACGCTTTAGGTTACAAAGTGCACTGAGACATTGCAGCACAGAAAAGAAGCGTATACTGATGTCACACAACAAGCATTATGCAAAATTAGAACAGATTCAAAAAGTCTTCAGGCCCTTTCACGTCTTTCACATTTTCCCCCATCACTCACAGTACCCCATAATGAGAAAGTGCAAAGTGAACATTAGAAATGTTCGCAAATTTATTAAAAAGGAAAAACTAAAAGTTTACATGGACATAAGTATTCAGACCCTTTGCTATGACACTTGACATTCAGTGCTGAGGGCTCTCATTTCTCTTGACCGTATGTAACGGCGAGCCGGCGACGCGCCTCATCCTTACTGCGCTGCCGTACTCCCATGTCTAACTCTGAACAGGTCGTTTTTACTAGAAACCAGGGTACTGGAGGACCCAGCGATGCATGCTTCACGAGCACGGCCAGCTTCCTCCATCCCCTGGACAACAAGCAGCAGGGGAGCTGAGCGCCGACGCCCATTAGTCATGCTTTTGTGTTTCAAGTTTCTGAGTTGGGTCACGTGACGCTGACCCATCTTCTGGGCCTATTTAAGCAGGCAACCTGCTGGCCACAGGTTGCCTGTGTTTGGTCTTTTCCAGCAGTGCTAGTGGTTTTGTGAGTGATTGGTTTCAGCGTTTATCGGACTTCGGCTTTTGGACTTCGCCTTCTGTTTTCTCCCTGGTATTTGAAGTGACCTCCTGATACGACCCTTGGCTAGACTGACCCTTCTTTATTGTGTGTGTTCTGTCTGTGTTAGTTATTCCCTTTGTCTTCCCTTCCCTTTATGTCCCTGCACTTATGTAGGTCAGGGCTTGTTGACCAGTTAAGCGCCGTTGTTTAGAACGGGCCATGTAAGTAGGCAGGGACAGAGGTGGGGTATACAGACAGGGCTCACTACTTCCCCTCCCCCTCATGACACCGTGTTTGAGATGTTTCTACAACTTGATTGGAGTCACCTGTGGTAAATTCAGTTGATTGGACATAGTTTGGAAAGACACAGCCCTGTCTATGTAAGGTCTCACAGCAGACAATGCATATCAGAACCAAAACCAAGCCATGAGGAAAAGAAAGGTACCTGTAGAGGTTAGAGATAGGATCCTGTAGAGGCACCGATCTGGAGAAGGATACAAACATTTCTGCTGGATTGAAAGTTCCAAAGAGCACAGTCACCTCAATAATTCTTAAATTGTAGGAGTTTGGAATAACCAGGACTCTTCCTAGAGCTGGCTGCCCCACCAAACAAAGTACCAAGAACCCAATGACCACTCTAGCTGAGCTCCAAAGATTCTGTGTGCAGGTAGAGGAAACTTCCAGAAGGCCAAGCATCACTGCAGCACTCCGCCAATCTGGGTGTTATGTAAAATTCACAATAAAGCCATCCTGGAGTTTGCAATGAAAAGCACCTAAAGGACTCTCAGACTATGAGAAACAATATTCCCTGGTCTGATAAAAAGAAAGACAATGACCCTAAGCACTCCGCCAAGATAACACAGGAGTGACTTAGGGACAACTCTGTGAATGTCCATGAGTGGCCCCGCCAGAGCCCTGAATTTGAACCCAATCGAAACATCTCTGGAGAGACCTGCAAATGGCTGTCCACTGATGGTCCCATCCAAACTGACAGAGCTTGAGAGGATCTGCAGAGAAGAATGGCAAAAATCCAGGTGTGCAAACATTGTGGCATCATACCCAGGAAGACTGGAGGCTGTAATCACTGCCAAAGGGGCTTCAACCAAGTCCTGAGTAAGGCTACTTTCACATTAGCGTTTTTAAATTCCGGTATTGAGTTCCGTCATAGGGGCTCAATACCGGAAAAAAACGCTTCAGTTTTGTCCCCATTCATTGTCAATGGGGACAAAACTGAACTGAAGACAACGGAATGCTCCTGAAAGCATTCCGTTCCGTCTTCAGACCAGAGAGCAAACCGCAGCATGCTGCGGTTTGCTCTCCGGTCCAGGCATCCGCACCAAGACGGATCCGGAATGACCCCCAATGCAAGTCAATGGGGACGGATCCGTTTGGTGTGGACACACCAGTAATCCAGATCTGTCCTCCATTGATTTCCAATGGGGGTCATTCCGGATCCGGCTACATACACACAGACAGACATACATACAAACAAACATACATACATACACACATACATACTCACATACTCCAGGGACGCCAGCAGCATGTCTTCACGCGCCTCCTGCGCGCAGCTATGACGTTTCCCCACTGCGCCCAGCAGAGGGCGCTGTGGGGAATCGTCATCACTGCGCGCAGGAGGCGCGTGAAGACGTTCTGCCGGCGTCCCTGGAGTATGTATGTATGTCTGTATGTTTGTTTGTATGTATGTCTGTGTCTTGTTTCAATGTGTGTCATGTGTGGGGCCGGAGCGCTGCTCCGGCTCCACACATGTATAGCGTTAGCACGGATCCGTTGGCACCCTTTAGGTGCCGGATCCGTGCTAACGCTAGTGTGAAAGAGGCCTAAAGGGGTCTGAATATTTATGTCAATGCAATATTGTCGTTTTTACCATTTCAATAAATTGGCAAACATTTCTAATGTTCTGTATTCACCTGCTCATTATAGGGTACTGGGTGCAGAATGATGGGGGGGGGATTAGAATTTTTTCTTCATTTTTAGTTTTTTTTTTTTACTCTTGTGATATTTTAAGAAGAACTGGATGGACTTTTACACTTTCCAGCTACATGAAGCTTTTGAAGATCTGATCATCTTTCCCAGGTGAAGTAGAAAAGGTTGGGAGTCTCGCAGGTATGCGGTGGCCGCTTCTCACTGCTACTGTCTGCAGGATGAAAGATCTCAGCTCCTGTCCCAGCTTCACTATATAATCCGGGGCAGGCACAGCTCCCGACCCTGATTCAGAGAAAATGTGGAATTTAACCAACGCTTTGCCATGTAGAACTTCCTAGAATAAACTGCCCGGAATGAATAAAAGTAGGGGAATTTTTCCAGCTGACCTTACCATATATCCCTGACTCTCCCCCCTCCCCAATAAAGAAATACTGTACTTTTTCCATATCTCAGTTTTCCCTTCTCCAAGTGTGAACTTCGTTAGACTTGGCAGCGTGTTTCTACTGTACAGTATGTAGAGGGATATGGAGAAATAGATTGTAGGCCTCTGTAAGAAGTAACAATATTGTGTGGCTGGTTGCCCCAGACTGGGAAGAAGACAAGAAAGGCAATAAGTCTTCTTCAGTTTGTTTTTTGCTATAGTGTAGTTGTTTGCAGCAGGTTTAGGTGAGAGGTCTGCTTCAAAATTGATGCTCCAATGAATACTGTCAGAGCAAAGAACCACCCTATTCCTGCGAGTGTATCCTTAACCTGTCACCTCAAAAAGGCATATAAAACTGCCAGTATTACCTTATAATAGCCCCCATGTTGTTCATAATCATATGTTTCCTCTGGTACTCTGATGCTCAATAGATTAGAAAAACGATCTTTTGAGCACTATCTTGCTGGTCAGCTGCAAGTCAAGGTAAGCCCGCCCCCTAACCGTTCCCTCTCTTCTTTGATTGATAGCCTGGAGTGTGGCTGGGATCGCAGAAGCCTAGCACATGCGCGGTGCGCTCCTTGGTAAGACGCAATCCTGTTTCCGGCTGCCGCTGCTAGCCGGGCTTCAGTGGCGCACTGCGCATGCGCCGGCCAGTGTCGGCACCACTGAAACCCAACTTACAGCAGCAGCCATAGACAGGATTGCTTCTTACCAAGGAGCGCACCGCGCATGCGCTAGACTTCTGCGATCCCGGCCGCACTCCAGGCTATCAATCAAAGAAGAGAGGGGACGGTTAGGGGGCGGGCTTACCTTGACTTGAAGCAAGGAAGCCGCTGCCCCCTTGACTTGAAGCTGACCAGCAAGATAGCGTTCATGGCGCTTAAAAGATCGTTTTTCTAATCTATTGAGCATCAGAGTACCGGATGAAACATATGATTATGAACAGCACGGGGGCTATTATAAGGTAATGCTGGTGGTTTTATATGCCTTTTTGAGGTGACCGGTTCCCTTTAAAGTGTAACTGCAGTTCTATTTTTATTTGTGAAATGTATGGGGGCAGCGATGCTGACCATTATTGTAATATACCTTAATTACTGAAATCGTACATTTGTATTCGAAAAATAGCTCTAAAGTTGCCCATTTTGAGCCTTAGCAACGCTCCCCTGTCTTCTGTTTATATAACAATGTTAGCAAGTCTCCACTGTGCTTGTGCATGAAACATCAGAGCAGGGAGAGAAGAATCTGAGAAAGCAGCAACTGGAGATGCAGTAAGTGCATTGTAAAGCTGATACATTTGATTAGTTAGAAACATACAAAGAACAAAAAAATAACTCGGACAACCCCTTTAAGGATTCTATATTGACAGGGAGTTTTCCACAGGATTGGTGCTTAGAAAATGTGGTGCCAATATTCAAAAAAGGGTAAAAAACAGAGCCTGGAAAATATAGGCTGGTAATTCTAACATCTGTCGTGGGTAAACTGTTCAAAGGTTTTCTAAGAGATGCTATCTTGGAGTACCTCAATGAAAATAAGCAAATAACTCCATATCAGCATGGCTTCATGAGGGATCGGCCATGTCAAACTAATTTAATCCGTTTCTATGAGGAGGTAAGTTCTAGACTGGACCGCGGCGAATCAATGGATGTCGTATATCTGGACTTATCCAAAGCATTTGACACTGTACCACATAAAAGGCTAGTATATAAAATGAGAATGCTTGGCCTGGGAGAAAATGTCTGTATGTGGGTAAGTAACTGGCTCAGTGATAGAAAACAGAGGGTGGTTATTAATGGTACATACTCAGATTGGGTCACTGTGACTAGTGGGGTACTACAGGGGTCAGTATTGGACCCTATTCTCTTCAATATATTTATTAATGATCTTGTAGAAGGCTTGCACAGTAAAATATCAATTTTTGCAGATGACACTAAACTGTGTAAAGTAATTAACACAGAAGAGGACAGTACACTGCTACAGATGGATCTGGATAGACTGGAGGCTTGGGCAGAGAAGTGGCAGATGAGGTTTAACACTGACAAATGTAAGGTTATGCACATAGGAAGGAATAATGCAAGTCACCAGTACATACTAAATGGTAAAATGCTGGGTAACACTGACATGGAAAAGGACAGGAATTTTAGTGAACAGCAAACTAAGCTGTAGAAACCAGTGTCAGACAGCTGCTGCCAAGGCCAATGATATAATGGGTTGTATCAAAAGGGGCATAGATGCCCGTGATGAGAACATAGTCCTGCCACTTTACAAATCACTAGTCCGACCACACATGGAGTACTGTGTACAGTTCTGGGCTCCTGTGAACAAGGCAGACATAGCAGAGCTGGAGAGGGTTCAGAGGAGGGCAACTAAAGTAATAACTGGAATGGGTGGACTACAGTACCCAGAAAGATTATCAAAATTAGGGTTATTCACTTTAGAAAAAAGACGACTGAGGGGAGATCTAATAACTATGTATAAATATATCAGAGGTCAGTACAGAAATCTCTCCCATCATCTATTTATCCCCAGGACTGTGACTGTGACGAGGGAACATCCTCTGCGTCTGGAGGAAAGAAGGTTTGTACACAAACATAGAAGAGGATTCTTTACGGTAAGAGCAGTGAGACTATGGAACTCTCTGCCTGAGGAGGTGGTGATGTTAAGTTCACTAAAAGAGTTCAAGAGAGGCCTGGATGTATTTCTGGAGGGTAATAATATTACAGGTTATAGTTACTAGAGAGGGGTCGTTGATCCAAGGAGTTATTCTGATTGCCTGATTGGAGCCGGGAAGGAATTTTTTTCCCCTAAAATGAGGAAAATTGGCTTCTACCTCACAGGGTTTTTTTTGCCTTCCTCTGGATGAACTTGTAGGAAAACAGGCCGAACTGGATGGACAGATGTCTTTTTTTCAGCCTTATAAACTATGTTACTATTACAAATATAGCAGAAAAGTATATACTACTGTGCTACAATGTGTCACATGAGGAAATACATTAGGAATGTTTCTAAACGGTCACATAGCTTGTGTCTTTCATAAGGGACCCGCTAAAACTGTCTGACCTGGCAGCTCTCGCCTCCCTGCTTCCATACCGGCACGTGTTCGTTTTAACTTCTCTGCAGGAAATTTGTCTGGGGGAGTTTTTGTTTTATTTTTGAGAATCTGGGGAATTTTATTGTGATTGTATTTTTAATGGCTTTTAAAGCAGATGGCTTATCAAAGCCAGAGACTCCAGTCCGGTAAACGTTTCTTTTGGCAGCTGGCTGGTTCTGGGGGGCTTGGAGCGGACCCCTCTGCCTAATGAACAGCAGCTGGAAACAGTCTGCTGGCCACTGTCCGCTTGCTGCTGTTGTCTACACGTGGTATGTGAGCTACAGATGTTTATGTTCTTTGGATCAGGCTCCTCAGCAGAATTATGTGTGTGGGTAGTGCACTCATCGCCGCTGCAACAGCCAGAGAAGACATGAAGCCTCTTACGTGTAACGCATTTACTGCCACTGTCAATACTGTAGCTTCTATCTATATGTGTAGACTAAAGCAATACTCCAGATGTTAAAGGGGTTTTCCAGAAATGTAATATTGATGACCTAACCTCATGACAGGCGATCAATATCAGATCGGTGGGGGTCTGACTCCCACCCAGATGAGCTGTTGGAACAGGTGAACCATGAGTGGTACCAAGTGAATGGGTCTGAGTTGCAATACCAAGCATGGCCACTATACATTGTATGGCGCTGTGCGTGGTGAGCTGTGTGAGCCCTCGCCAAACAGCTGATTGGAGTCTGATCTCCCCCAAACTGATATTGATGAACTATCCTGAGTCTAGACCATCAATATCAAATTTCTAGATAACCCCTTTAAAGTCACTTTGTCCAATTAGTTTTTACTAAAAATTCTGAATGGTTTTCATGCTGCAGCTTTGCATGTCTTACAAAACATAGCAAGCTGCTGAATGCCGGTCACTGTGAAATCCGTCATTCAGCTGTCTCAATTATGATCAAATCAAAGTTGTTCAGCTTGGATTTGATCATAATTGAGCCTAGCATTAAAAAGATCACAGAAAATCAAATCGTCAAGCTAGCCCAAATGATAGATTTCATAGTGAACAGCATATTGTATTGCAATACAGGCAGCCTGCAGAATTAAAACAGGTCATACTTTTTAATCTCCTTGGGACAGCTGCTGTAGATGTATGGCAGAAGTTTGAGGTTTAGAAGTCTGGGGTGTAAAATGTTTAAAAATGTTTTAAGCAGCAGACAACCAGAGCTAATGTCTGTGATCGAAGGTAACACCGATCTCAGACATATAACCTCTCATGCTATGACAGCATGGCACTGCGCTCCTGGAGCCTCAATGGCTTCAGAGAAGCTATTTGTTCTCTTTAATAACTTGGATCTCTCTGAAAGAACCTAGGCCAGCATTTGGGCACTTGGTCTCTAAAAGGATCACCATCACTGACCTAGGCTGTTATAGCTGTAGTTCCTATGTAGGCCTGCAGGTCGCAAGGCTGCATAGGAACATAGAGAACCTCCCATACACTGCGCTAGTAATTCATTATAGTGTAAGAAGCAATCTTAAGATCGCATATTCAGGTGCCATAAAGGGAACTTAAAGAAAGATTAGAAAAAAAGTAAAAAAAAATAATATAAAAATTTAAATCACACCCTTTCTCCATAATAAAAATTAAAATAAATAAATAATACAAAAATAAAGATAAAAGGCATCGACCGGGGTCCCAAAACGACTATTATTAAACTATTATTAGACTACTACTATTAAAATATAAATGTATTCATCCCATATGGCGAATGGTGCAAGGGGAAAAAAACCATGAAAATAGGCCTTTCGCCATTTTTTCATTGCTTTGCCTGCCCCCAAAAAATGTAATAAATAGTGATCAAAATGATATCATTAAAAACAGAAAAATGAGGCTTAAAGGGAACCTGTCATCTCCAAAACACCCCCTGAACTAGGGTAAGTGTTGTATAGTGTAAGTGATGCTGAATCCAAATATGTAAGTTTTATCTTCATACTCACTTCCATTCTGACGCTGTGCTCCCACAAACCTGCAGTAAAATGCACTCAGTGGACTCCAGTGCTCACTAACATAATGGAGAGGACTCAAAGAAGAGTCCACTGAGTGCATTTTACTGCTGGTTTGTGGGAGCACAGCGTCAGAATGGAAGTGAGTATGAAGATAAAACTTACATATTCGGATTCAGCATCACTTACACTATACATCTCTTACTCTAGTTCAGGGGGTGTTTCGGGGAAGACAGGTTCCCTTTAACTCACCTCAGTAGCTGTAAGTATAAAAAAGTTGTGGGAGTAGAATATGGCAATGGAAAGAATTTTTTCCCCCCCAAAGAAAATGTAAACAAATGTGGTATCACTACAATCATGCTGACCCAGGGAATGAAGGTAACAGTTCAATTTTGCTGCATAGTGAAAGCTGTAAAAATGAAACCCATCTTTCCAACTTCCTACTACGTTGTATGCAATATTAAATGGTGCCATTGGAAAGTACAACTTGTCCCACATAAACCAAAAAAGCCCTCATACAGCTACGTGAATGGAAAAATAAAAATATTAGTGAAAAACAGAAACAAAAAAATGGAAAATCATCCGATCCTGAAAGGGTTAATCAAAAGCAAAAATGATTTTTAGCTCAACGTGCATACAATACAATAATACAAAACATAGTCCAAAGGTGTCCATAGCCTTTATTAAAGCATTAACCAATAATATGAGCAAAATAATAGAAATAAGAAAAAAGTTCCCAAACTTATACAGAATTTGATTCCTTGCTCTGCTTACATTCTTGGAGCTGTTACTCCTTCTTTCAACTTCTCCTCATTTCCTTATCTGTAGTAACAGAATCTAGTCAGTGAGTTGAGCCTCTCCCAGCCCCTGACACAGGAGGAGCAGCCGTCCTTCTCCATAATCAGAACCTGGCAAGCCTCCCTGCAAATATCTGCGTCCTGTGCACCATTCACTAGCAGGACAGCCCCTATGCTCAGAGACTGGCACTTCTGGAGACCGCCTGTCTGGGATTCATCTGCCACTTTACAGTCAAGTTTCTGCACTCTTCAAGCAGTGTATTGGGGGCTTCACAAAGTCTCTTGCAAAGAGACAGAGTGAGAGTTAAACTGGGGGGTCTACTGGAAAATGCAGAATTGTCTCATAAGAGACTGACTTTGTGTTTGTTCAGATTTTGGCCTCCTGAAAAGGAACCTACCTGTTCAAAGGACCAGCTCTGAGTGGGTGACCTCTGAGGACCAGCTCTGAGTGGGTGACCTTTGAGGACCAGCTCTGAGTGGGTGACCTTTGAGGACCAGCTCTGAATGGGTGACCTTTGAGGACCAGCTCTGAGTGAGTGACCTCTGAAGACCAGCTCTGAGTGAGTGACCTCTGAGGACCAGCTCTGAGTGAGTGACCTCTGAGGACCAGTTCTGAGTGAGTGACCTTTGAAGACCAGCTCTGAGTGAGTGACCTCTGAAGACCAGCTCTGAGTGAGTGACCTCTGAAGACCAGCTCTGAGTGAGTGACCTCTGAGGACCAGCTCTGTGTGAGTGACCTCTGAAGACCAGCTCTGAGTGAGTGACCTCTGAAGACCAGCTCTGAGTGAGTGACCTCTGAGGACCAGCAGTTGGTAAGTCCATCCATCTATCATTATAGCTATTACCCTTCATTTATGAAGTTCACTAGGGAGAAGTTTGCATTCTATGTGGGTGCTAGGACTACACAGCTTCATTATTATATTATGTCTAATTGACACCAGGCTGTCCCTCTGCAGGACGTCTATTTAATAAGTTGCACAAACTTCATCTTGTTCATGGCCAACCACAGACTTTAAAATTTTATTTTTTAGAGAACTATCAAGATCAAGAGATGATACAAAATCTGGATTTCTTCATCTGTTTTTTGGGGGTCCTGCTGGTGCAAGGTTCTCTGGCAAGACCATCGGATGAGCAGGATTATTATCAAGAGATTGTGTCGAGGGATCACTATTTCTCATATCCGGACCCTGAGGAGGTGCAGACCCCCTTGGAGCCAGAGGGAGAAATGGAGGTGCTTCCAGAACCTATCATGGAGGTGATCCATGAGAGTCAGGACACTCGGGAAGACCTCTATCCGGTGCAAAAGAAAGATACCATCAAACCTAAGAAGATGAATGGAAAAGAAGGGAAAACCCAGAAGCCAGGTATCTATTTTATGGTGCTGTCTGCTGCGCTCAACTTGTGGTCCTGACACATAGATCACTGAGCTGCTTTGAAGTATTTCAAGATTGCATGTCTTGACACCCAATGATGATAGTGATACTCATAATAGCAGGGTATAGTCCCAAATTATTGGGTTTGGCCACACGGTCAGGTTTCTGCATGCCGTTTTGGAAGCCAAAACCAGGAGTAAATTCAAAAAGGAGAAGTCGTATCTGTCCTTTATGCTTTCTCTCCTTTATGATTCACTGAGGATTTTTCTTCCAAACCTGCATCAGGAAACCTGACCGTGCAGCTGTCCCCTTACACCTTCCATTTAAAGGATTTCATTACCTACCTGTCTTACACCTCAAATAATATAGAAAGTGACCATGAAAGCATGAAAGTGACTTAAAAAATGTACAAAGTAATGAAAGGGTTATTCCAGTTTATATTAGAGGAATGGAAATGGCACTTATAATATACTGGTGGAGTAACTTTCCTTCAGCAAAAAGTTTCAAGCTTGCTAATGGCACACATTGCGGGGGGGGGGGGGGGGGGGCACTGCCAGATTTTGCCACCCAGGACAGAAGGTGTTGGTTTTTGTCCTCCCTCTGCATACCATTTTGCATGACCCTTGGGTCAATTTCCCATCATCTTGTTTGCAGTTCCTTCCGAAGCCTTGCGTAGGTTTTTGCAGCCCAATTACAAGTGGGAAGGGATTTACCAGGACTGGGCACTCCAAGTGGTCCCTATCAACTGCATGCTCTGCGTCATTGGTGTGTATGCTCTCGGGATAGACAAATATTGAAATATAATACTTTTAGAATGTTAGGCTCAGTTCATACAAAGTTTTTTTGTGCTGATTTTGGGGCGTTTAAGCTTCAAAATCAACTCCAAATCTGCTGCAAATTGGCTCCAAAAAACAGCCTCCCATTCATTTCAATGGGAAGCAGCACACGTGTAAAAAAGAAGCAGCATGTCCTATCTTGGGGTAGAATTAGCGCTGATTTTCCCGTTCAAATTAATGGGAAGCAGAAAAAAAACTCACCATTTGAGATGTGCACATACGTGCTTTTTTCACGTGTAAATGTGCCAAAAATCGCACCAAGAAACGTTTGTTAAAAATCTGCCTGAAAAACGCTTTACAAAAAAACACATCAAAAAATGTGTGTAATTTTGAGGCATAAAAATCTTCTTGGATTCAGCGCTGATTTTTCACACGTGTATTTTGAAAATCAGCTGTGTGGACTGACCCTTATACTGTTGAGCGTGTAGCATTCAGGGAGGCACCAGAGATAACACTGATCATTTCATAACCTTTGTAAGGCCACACCTGTTCTATACCACATTGTGACTGTACATGACTGATGAAAGCAGGACTTCACCTTTATTCAGGACCGTGTCCTTTTCCTTAGATAAACTTTCTTTTAAGTATTTAAAGGGTCATTCCCATCTTAAGTCCCATCTAGGATATGCCAACAATCTGTGGCGTACATAGAGAAGTAAGGGCCCCATAGCAAGGATCAAACCAGGCCCCCACACAGGACAGAAGGGTTTCTGCCTAAACCCCTTTCAATGATCCTTGGGGCATTTTTTCCACCCACTTCTTTGCCAAAGGTTGTTCTTTTAGAGGCTAAAGTCCTGACCAAGCTTTCACCTCCAGTAGAAAAGGATATAATCCCAACTGGGCTCCCTCTTGCCCTGGGCCCCATAGCAGTCACATGGTCTGCCGCTATGGTAGTTACACCCCTGCCCCCAATACTGTCTGATAGGTGCGGGTCCCATCTCTGGGACCTGCACCTATACATACAACAAAGCCTGCAAAGTCCCGGAGGCCACACTGCGCATGTGCAGCCTCCCTATGGTCATTCTTATGGATGTGCTCGGCTATTTTTGGAAATCCCATTGAAAAGAATGGGAAGTGTACTACGCAAGCGTACCCACCGCTCCACTCACTTCTATGGGGCTTACGAAAATAGCTGGCTTTGGCTGTTTTTGGCGCTCCAAAAGGACTGAATGGAGGGCAGCTGCGCATGTGCAGTGCATCCTCCAGGACTTTGCAGCACCCTGACAACAACAGGTGCTCCCTAAACAGATGATGGACATTCTGTAGAACCAGTACAGGTTTCTATCCACCTTTTATGGGAACTAAAGATAGTTCCTCTGCAACCTTCTAGTCATACCGTACAGATTTACATCTGTTCTGTGTTTAGAGCCGCACCTGGTGTTGGCTCACAATCACTGATCAAACACTGACAAAACACTGACTGTGAAAGCGGCCTATGTCTGAGAAGTATTATTACTGTGCTGTCATAAAGGGCCAAGGATGCATCTGCCGCACATTATAAAGAGACTGTCTTAATGAGTTGCCAAGTGAATCTAGAGGTCCAGATGGTGAACACTCTTGGGAAGATGTCTACAAAGAGTGCTGGAAGTGTTGTAAGCTCTTGTGGTCAGGGACATGCTCCAGTTCTTACATCTATTAAATGTGACTATTGTGAATGAATGATTGCACAATAAATCGTTAATATTGTTCATCTGGAAAGCATCATTCATTTGTATAGTATAACTGAATAGTGCCCAACATTAACACTTTGAGGACTGGGAGATTTTCCATTTATATGTTTTTATTTTTCACTTCCTGTCTTCCTGGAGCCATAACTTTTTTATTTTTCCATTCACATGGATTTTTGCAGGACAAGTGGTACTTTATAATGGCACCATTTTATATTGCATACAATGTCGTGAAAACCTGGAATAAAATTCCAAAATATATTTTTATTGCCAAATTCTGCTCCTCATAACTTTTTTTTTATATTTTGATTTTTTTTTATTTCCTGTTAAGGCATTTGCTGTATGGGATATATTTTTAAATTTAAATGGTACAAGAGTTTTTGGATGCAGTGATGCTTAAGATGTTTTTTTTTTTATTGTTTTTCATTTTGGAGAAAAGGGAGTGATTTGAACATTTATATTTTCTTATTTTTTATATTTTTTAAAACTTTTTTTTACTTTTATCCTAGGTGGCTATAACAAGCAATTTGTATTCTGTAATGGTGTTTTATCCATTACAGAATACACAGTTTAGCATAATCCAGTGCAGTGCTGCCACCTGCAGACTTATATTGAAATGTACTCACTACAAGGTAACAGCTTCACCGATCTCAGCCGGGGGGAAGTTGTTACCTGAGCGGGAGACCATGGCTCCTGCATTTTCACCACTCAGATGCTGTGGTCTCATTTGAACACGGCATCTGAGGGGCTAAATGTCTGGTATTTGAAACAGCAGAAACCCGACGGCTATGGCTCCCAGATTTAAAGTGATGACTTCTGCCGTACATATACTGCGCTGTTTGTCAAGGGGTTGACGAGAAAATTGCCTTAGCTCTTATCGTTAATTTGCCACATTAAACATAAGGTTCAACCTATGTAAAATGAATGGGACAGCTTAGCTGTAATGGAACTGCTCAGCAATACGGTTGCGACAGCGAGCAGGTAAACAATGAAAAAAAAGGAAGCGCTCTTATAAGCACAGCTTTCTCTTCAAACAGCTGATCGATGAGGGTGCCTAAGGTCGTACCCCCACCAATCTGATATTGATGACCTATCCTGAGGCTAGGTCATCAATATTGAAAAAGCAGACAACCCATTTACAGTACTGTAGATGTACTATACCTACAACAGGATTCGGGGATACTAGATCTCCTTATGGGGAGCGCGTAATTGGTGTGAGGAGTCTTGTAGGCCAGGCAATGCTCCTGAATTCTGTGAAGAAGGTATGCAAATTAACTCTGATATTAAATAAGACAGCACCTTATCTGCCTGGCCTAGACTCTACGCACCATTTAAGGTGCTCTCCATAAGGATATAGTATTCCCTGAATCCTGACTTAGGCTGACTAAGTCATACACACTCCAAAATGGTAAAATTAATTCAAAGAGGTTGTCTGGGCTTTTAATATTGATGACCTATCCGCCTGTCCGCTGATCAGCTCTATGAGGATAGGTCATCAATAGAAAAAGCCCGGACAACCCCTTTACTGTTTTTGTGGATATCTGTTGAGCTCCGCAAAGTGAGAACCTTGGTTTTTATACATTTAGTGGGACAGCAAGGCTTTCTTACACCCCCAGCAAAGATATAATCAGCTGCCCTAGCTCCATATCTAAAAACCTTGGTCAAGACAGAGGGACTTATTGGTGCCGCACCAGCTCTAGTTATGTCTCAAACGTTGCATATTGTCATGGGTGACCACAAGAAGAACTATTCCACAGCATCCTCTGAGATTACCTAATAGATTATGCCCAGCCTGGCCAGTCCTGAGGAAGAGCCAAGATACGCTTATCTAGATAAAATGGTCTCCCTGTAAATAATGGGTTCAGAATGTGAAGCTTCTTGTTCTGTCATCCTTCAGATTACAATCCTGGCCGGAGACTGAGCTACAGTCAACCAGATCCCACGTGTTTCCCTGATGCGCTTCGCTTTTATATAAAACACCTGAGCCCATTTAATAAAATACTGATGAGCAAGTCACACACAATACTTATATAATCCCATCAAGATAAAAGGAATGTTCATTGAAGAACAGTAAATCAGCGTGCTGTAGTATCGTTACTCAATCTGCCTAGCTCCTAGAAGCATACAACTAGTGGAGTCAGTTTTATGGAGATTGGGTTTGTAAAATCTTATTAGTCGAAATCCTTCTTTCTCATGACATCATCTTTAGGAGGAGATTTGGGAGGTCCCCATACATATGAAATCGATGACTGGTCCTGCTGAGAGTAGGTGCGGCCAGTTTTTCTCCTAAAGCTTGAGTTTTCAAATCTCAAGTTTCAAATCTTTTTCGGAAATATTATTCCCTGTTTCAGCTGCACAGCTAGATGCATTTTACTCAGAAGCAGGGGGTGTCTCCCTTCTGTGAAATCTGCCAGCATTGTACTGCTGTGACATCCCTTCTCTTACTTCCCACTATATTTATTTTCAGCTCTGGAGCTCACAGAACAGATACAGAGCGGAAATCATACTTACAGACACACAGGAGGCTACTTTACGTTTGTAAAAGAAGTTCTTTTGTCAGGCTCAGAATCTCAGCTAGCTCTGACATGCCCCCATTTCCTGTGAGTCACCTTCTGAGTCTCTGTCACTAGGGACGGATCTTGCCTGATGACAGACAGCGGACTGCAAATTAGGTGGAAGTGAGACCCCTAGTGGTCATGACTTTACAGCTTTTTTCAGGTGGATGAAGGCATATTTTTTACTTTCTTGACTACTTAATAGTAGTCCAGAAAGAGAGAGAAAGAGAGAACCAGGAAGATCTAGAATTTGCATGACTGAGCATTGGAGTCAGTCAGTAAGGAACTCGTTGTTTAAAGGGCATCTGTCAGCAGATTTGTACCTATGAAACTGGCTGACCTGTTACATGTGCACTTGGCGACTGAAGGCATCTGTGTTGGTCCCATGTTCATATGTGCCCGCATTGCTGAGAAAAATGATATTTTAATATATGCGAATGAGCCTCTAGGAGCAACGGGGGCGTTGCCATTACACCTGGAGGCTTAGCTCTCTCTCTGCAACTGCCATGCCCTCTGCACTGATTGACAGGACCAGGCAGTATAAAGGCCACCTTAACAGCTTGAGGTAGCAGGTTACCGGACACAGAGCAGTGCAGAGTGATGAGATTCCGCCCCCTCTGTCTCTGACTGACTCCCCACAAATTACACATCAAATAAACCAGGTATACACCAGAGCCTCTATATTATTCTCTTATAACCTCCTATCCTGTACTATATAGGTAAAGAAAAAAAAACCTGGAGTGCTTCTTTAAGCAGTAGTCTGATGAATTGCATACTAGTTATTATAGTGGTACTGGCACTATGCACATGGGTGAATAAAAAGAGCATCATTCATCTCTGAGTCTGATGTCTGATAGGTAAAGTAAAGCTCAAGAGGCTCCATCAGCTGGTTGTAGCTCGGAATGCGAGGGTGTATGATGGAGCCTGGGGCTGACAATTACGTTTACCGCTAACAATGCTCTGATTTATGTATACTGTCATAGAAGAAATAATATCATTTCCTTTATGACTCTCTAAGCAAATAAGTGTGGGATGCCGTGGGACAGTACTGAGCACTCAGGTTCTTCCGTGTGTGCAGAGTGACGGCCAATGCTTCTTACTAACTGGTACTATAGTGAAGGTGGTGGGTGACAAATGATGACCAGTCATATATCAAGCAATATCTATCTATCTATCTATCTATCTATCTATCTATCTATCTATCTATCTATCTATCTATCTATCCCGATGAATACTTGAAAATAAGAATGAGGCAGTACTCAAAATGTGAGAAAATGGTAGTGGACCAGCTTTACTCACCCAAATATTTCAGCCCAACACAATGAAGCCTTTGTCAATGACTAAGACGTCACTGTGTTGGGCTGAAACATTGCAGTTGAGGTAAATAAAGCGGGTCCACTACAATTTTATCACATTTGGAGTGCTGCCACATTCTTATAAGTATCTATCAACAAACTTTCTTTCTTTCTTTCTTTCTTTCTTTCTTTCTTTCTTTCTTTCTTTCTTTCTTTCTTTCAGGATGGAAGCAGTAGTGGCTTTGGCTGTCACTGTCAATCATGGTGGCTTTCCTAGTCACATATTAACCAATATCTATCTATCTATCTATCTATCTATCTATCTATCTATTATCTCCTATTAAAATATATACCTATATCCTTTCCTTCCTTCCTTTCTCAAAGAGCCCCTGAGGAGCCAGAGTGGAGGACAGGATTGGCTGTCAATCATGGCCCCTTTAATAGGGTCGTGCAGTGAAATGAAGGTGCACCCTTTCTTGCCCCGGGGTACACCCTGGTTCTGTGGCATCTGACATGTGGAAAAGATGGATAGCTGCTGCTGCTCCCACTTTGCAGTTCAGAGTGTGTCTGAGGAACCAAGCAACCTGCTGGCAAAACGTATCACACATTCTTTTAATGTGTTTTTTATTTTACTAAATCTTAGTATCTTTTGTTGGTCTGGCAGTTCCCTGTATTCTGTTTTTTTGACAGAATCTATGGCAGGCAATTATGGCTGTAATGTCCACTGCAAGATACAAGGTTTTGAAAGCATGTCTGGCCAGGACGTGTCCAAGTCTTAAGGATATTTTAACAGTGTCCCTCACAGCAGCAAAGTCTTAATGGCTGTAGTTGCAGATTACCTGATTGCTGATTCCTATTCTCGGCCACGCAGATTCTAAGATCTACAGTTGTCTCCTTTTGTCTTTCTCCTTCTCTTTCTTTCTGTAGATTTAATTCACACAGAGATCTGTTGTCTCTTGAACTTGAGGCCTAAGGAGAAGAAGCATAGTTCACAACTTCCTTTCGCCATCAAACTCTTTCTAAATGAGCTGAGCTGGAGGCCGATCGTGGATCCCCTCCAACCTCCTGAAAAGTGCTGAGCCAGGTAGACCATGGTTGTGCCATCTATACACGGCTACATATAAAAATATAAAACATATAAAATATAAACAATACAGAAAAAAACACAGCATAACATTACATTACATAACATTAAATAACAAACCATTTGCAGGATACTACATATCTATCTATTCAAACATACCTTCCTTCCTTCTTTTGAATTATTTGTCTATACTAGAAAATAGCTGTAATGGAGAACACACTGATGCTTCCTCTATGTGCTGCTTGGAGCTACATGTCTCTTAACCAGACATAATTACAGATGACAAAGTATGTGATTAGGAAGAATGAAGGTCTCCAGGCGTGTATGATATTTATTGCACACATTAGAGGTTTGACTGACAGATCCGGTATGTGTCAGCCCAATGTGATAGAAAATGGAAAAATAATATCTTAATGGGATTACCCATGGTATAGTGTCAGATTAGGGTATCCCGCTTCTTTATCATACTAGAGATTCCTGAACTTGGCTCCAATCAGACAACGTAGCCAGTGCCAGACAAGAAAAGCCCCAGATTGTGCCTTGTGAGGACCAGGAGTGATGAAATGGACTGCAGATATTTCTATTTGAGTAGGTTATAAGGTTGCACTTAGAGATGAGCGAATCTATTCGCTGCTTCATAGATTTGTATAGAATCCTCCATTTTTCCTACTCTGAAGCGGGAGGCAGGAGTGTTCTCTAATCTCATTCGGTAGTAGTTCAAGCGAGGATGATTTCTGAGGAACCCTTCTACTGGCTGAGTGATTTAAAGGACACCTCTGGAGTCTGGACCTATGGGGGCCACACCATGGACTGCACCTGACGGGTGAGAGATAGTTGGCACTTGTTTTGTTTGTTTAGTTTGTATTGCCCCTGTTTGACTCTCACCCAGATAGGCATGGCTTGTCAGGACTCCACCCCATTCTGCAGAAAATTCCTAGTTGCGCCTAAGTGCGCCTATTTTCTTTTTTCCCACCTTCTCAGGTTATTTGGGAGCCCCCTTTGCAAAAAAGGTTCTCTATTTGCTGCTATTTTATATTATTCATGTGGATTACATGATACCTGTTTGGATTACAAAATTACCTCATGTGGATTACAACTGAATTTTGGACTGTGTTCCAGTGTTTTATCATGCCAAGCAGCCACGAGGAGAGACTCAAACGTAAATTATGCACTTAGCCGGATAGCTAGCACCTTACTTTTCTACCTTATATGGACTGCCTCTAAAGACTGCACGCCGCGGCCTAGCCTCTTGCGTATGACGCAATCGCGAGTCAATAGTACGCTAAGGATTTGTACGCACTTTGTACTCCAATGCTTACGTATTGCTTACTTTTAACAACACTGACTATGTTCGTAATTTGTGTAGGAATGTTCGCAAAACAACGCAAATTTGACCGAATAAATTCATATTAAGAACAAATCTTGTCAGAAATTCGTCGATTATTCGCCAAAGCGAATTTTGGATGATTTGCTCATCTCTAGTTGCACTAAACCCTACTTTACATGCTGAGTTGTGGGTTACAATTACTTGGGGTCAGTGGAGTAAGACATTTTTGGAGTAAAAAATTAATATAGGGATCGGTTTCATGGTGACAACACTGAACCCTTTATCTTAAGTAGACAATATGTGCGCTTGGGTTGTACATCCCAAATAAATGACGGGAGTCAAGGACTAAAGCAGTTGTCCAGCCTTGAGGTCCTCCTGTCTGTAGTCCCACCATTTTGACAGCTGAGGGATTGCCCCCAGCGGGACCAAGCTGCTTCCTGGTCCCGTAGAGACCATAAGTGTCTGGGAACAGAGCAGTGGTGGGACTGTAGACAGGTGAGTTGGGTTTGTTACTTTCAGAGGGGCATGGGAGGACCGCAGGAGTTAACAGTTCTGAGGTCCAACAACCTCTTTAAGGGTTAATACAGTAAAAAAACTAACTTTCAGTTATCATCAGAGATACCCTTTAAGGGGGGCTACAACAAATGCAATGAACCGGCTCACCATGATGAAGTGAAGTTGCATACAGCCATGGACGTGCCCAGAGATCAGCAGCAAATTCAGGAAACCAAATCCGGCACTCCGGTGACTTCAAGTAAAACTTCCTCTTTATTAGAACCAGTCTGAACACTGGTCCTATACTGGCATAACTTAGCTGACGCATTTCGGATATACAAATCCTTAGTCTTAGCATGTACCCCCCTAAAGTAACATTTGCACTGTCAAAGCATGCCCACAGCCGATGTAGTGGGTTGAACACACATGGCAGTATAATCCCATGCACACCACACTAATGAAAGAAACAATCTCGTGGTACAAAAGTGGTAGTATATATAAAACCTGAATAAATGGTTCATTTCGATAATAAGAAATCAAATCATGATGGCAATTCAGGCCCAAAGGGGGGCTGTGGTGCGTCTGACAACTATAAACTATAAACTAGTTTATGACAACTAGAAAAAGAGGCAAGATACACCACATTGGCAGCATTGCAATTGATGTAACCCTTGATATCAAATGATTTCTGGATGATAAAAGGTGAAAACCACTTTTCCACTTCCATTAAAAGGGTTGTCCAGGCTTTTTATACTGATGACCTATCCAGCATATTGTTAGGATTTCAACAGCACTTAACCCGTGGCTCACGCTGCGTGGGAAGGAGCTTGCCCCACAAACTATGCAAAAACAATCCCAGCAAGCGTTTCTCAGTTCAGCAAGGTGTTTATTCCAACATATAAGTTTTCAGGACGCGTTTCGGCCCATTCAGCCCTCCTCAACTGATTGAGTTGGGGAAGCCTGGATGGCCCGAAACGCGTCCTGAAAACATATACTTTGCTGGAATAGGGAATACCCCTTGCTAAATTGAGAAACGCTCCCTGGGATTGCTTTTACTCTATTCTCAGTAGTATGCTCCTTAGGATATGTCATCATTATTAAAAGCCCGATCAACGACTTTAAGGGGCAATTTTGACATTTTTTGTAGACACGTTTGTAACTACTCATATAGGAAAGCCTTATTTTTTTTTGCTGGTTAGAAATGTGTAGAAAAAGATTTGGAGATAAAATGGAACCCAATGTCGGGGACACTTCTAGCAGCAAATTTCACCACTGCAGATAAAATGGTTCTCAAGCGATCAGTGGTGTACATAGAGAAGTAAGGGCCCCATAGCAAGAATCAAACCAGGCCCCCCACACAGGACAGAAGGGTTTCTGCCTAAACCCCTTTCAATGACCCTTGGGACATTTTGCCACTGCTTCATTTGCTAAAAGTAGTTTCTTTACAGGGTAAAGTCCTGACCAAGTTTTCACCCCCAGTAGGAGAGGAGATAATCCCATCTAAGACTGGGCCCCCTCTTCCCTTGGGCCCCCATGGCAGTCGCATGGTCTGCTGTTATGGTAGTTACTCCCCTGCAAGTGATCATCCAGATATAATAGAGGAATATATTTTTACAAGATCAAAATATTATTTGCTGTAACCTGCAACAAAAGAATTGCTGCGTTCCTCTTCATCCTTTTTAGAGAAGGGCGTGACGGCACCTTTATACTTGATTAAATCCTTCCTAACCAGAGATTCTGCCCTGCAATATGCGGCATTCAGAATTTCACTAGAATGACCCCAAGCTAGTAACCTGTTATATAAACTGGGGTTATCAGTTTATAAAACCATCTTCATCTACTTATTAGGGAATTCTAGGTTAATAGAAGGGGGTTCCCTCATCAGGTTCCTCATCTCTTGACCAACATGGATAGCAGCAAGCGTGCCTTTCACTCTGGAGGACCTGTCCTGTCCCACATTACACAGACAGCCCATTCATTTGAATGGGAGCAGTGTAATGCTTCATTTATTCCATTAGGTGGCACTGCAGGGAAAATTGAATATTTACTGCCAGGTTCCCCCAGATTACAGATTACACACTGGGGGTCCTAGAATGGGGACAGATTGTAGTCTTTTTTATTATCAAAAGGACCTTCCTAACATGTAGAGACTGTTCAAAGCAGATAACCCCTTTAATGGTATTGTATTACAAACCTCTTGGGCTCTGTACAGAATAATTCTGTCCATTTTTAAGCTTCCTAATGTTGGTAGGTATTAGTATACATAGAGGTGGGTATTAAAGGGGTATTCCCATCTCACAAATGTAGTTTTTATAGTTAGATATAGCCATACCAATATTATTACTAATAGAATGTATTTATATAAAATGTACCGTTTAGAAGATTTTCCTATTTGTATATCCATTGTCCCACACACATCAGTCAGGCCGTTGCCCCTAGTTACGACCACTGCAGCCATGTAGTAGTGGTGGCCGGCTTGCTCCTGTTCAAACCTGCCCTGAGGTAACTGCTGTATTGTGAATGCACATTACATGAGCATGAGGAGACACATCTTAGGGTTGTAACATTTTTGCCTGCGCTTCCAAAACCCAGAGAAACGGATCCTGTTCCAAGAGCAATTCATCTCTATGGAGCAGGATTATAAATCTGCGTTTTGGACGGATCCTGACCATTGCGTCTTGGACTGCTAGCGTCCAAAACGCAGATGTGAAAGTACCCTATGATGTGTCTCCGCAAGTTCATGCAGTGAGGGTTCACAATACAGCTGTTACCTCAGAGCGGGTTTGAAAAGGAGCAAGCCGGCCACCACTACTACATGGCCGCAGTGGTCGTAACCAAGGGCAACGGCCTGACTGATGTGTGTAGGACAATGGATATACAAATAGGAAAATCTTCTAAACGGTACATTTTATATAAATACATTCTATTAGTAATAATATTGGTATGGCTATATCTAACTATACAAACTACATGTGTGAGATGGGAATACCCCTTTAATGGAGTGTAGGCTCCCTGTGTTCCTCCACATGGTCTCTGCACAGTACTGATTTCCAGGTGGCAATGTTTCTAGGGTAGAATACCTCTGTAATATGGCGTCTAATGAAACATACTACAATTTTTTCTACTCCTTTGCCTCCGCATAATACCACATAAATACAGAGGTACAGCACTACTGACGTCTGTGGGTGCCATATTATGATTTAGTACAACTTGTAGGTTATATGGAGCTGTAATATTTGCGATATGTACAGGGGCAGACTGGGGAATTAAAGGGGTTTTCTGGGAGTAAACTACTGATGACCTATCCTCAGTCCAACACCCGGGACCCCCACGATCAGCTGTTTGAGAAGGTACTGGAGCTCCCGTGAGTGCCGAGGCCTTCTCTCAGCTCACCAAGCACAGCGCCGTACATCATACAGTGGCTGTGCTTGGTATAGTGCTGAGCCCCATTCACATGAATGAGGCTGAGCCGCTCCTAGGCCACGTGACCGATGAATGTGACGGCACTGGCCTAGGTAAAGAGAAGGCCGTGGCGCTCACGGGAGCACCTTCTCAAACAGCTGATCATCGGGGGTCCCGGGTGTCGGACCCCCACCGATCAGATACTGATGACCTATCCTGAAGATAGGTCATCAGTAATAAAATCCCGGAAAACCCCTTTAAAGTGGCCCTGGAAACCCAATAGTCGCCCCATGTTGTAGGCGAGTCCAAATTGAGAGAAGGCAGGGAAATACAAGTAGGCAGGACCAGCAATATTATAGTGCAGTACAAAATACCGCCCCTGCAGTACCAAATACCACAGTGCAGCTCAAAATACCACCACCCTCTCTGCAGTATTCAAGTGTATCATTTACTAAGGACGGTGAGATGAATTCAGGAGAGCATCAAATCATTACGTACCTGGCCAATGCCCATGAGAATGCTTCAGATGGCCCCCTGGGCATCGGCCCACCGGGAAATTTCCTTGTGGGGTCTATGGCCAGTCCACCCCTGTCTATACAGATGTGCAGAGTATGTGACTGTTCTCAGCCTTGGTTAATGCGATTATCATCATTGTAATAACTGTCTCTTTTTTTCTCAGCCAAAAACAGTAGCAAGAAGGCAGAGAAAAACAAGAAAGAGTCTGAAAAATTTGCTTTTGGAACAGGAGAGGAGAAGATAACCCAAGACGTCAGAGAAAGTTCGTGAGAATGTTTTTGTTTAAGTTTGATGGTATTTAGAGTATGTTTTTTTTTTGCTTTGCCTGTATCTGTAGTATGTTTTCCTGCCTCTGTAACATCATTGTGAGCACAGCAGAAACCATCAATATCTACATCCACAGTCTACAGGGTGGTCCAAAAGTATGGAGGCCTGAATAAATGGAAAACTGTGGTTGGGATCGTGATTTGGTGTCTGGCATGTTGCTAAGAGGAAGGGGTCAAATCTGTGAGGGGCGGTGTCCAACAAGGTGGCCGTGGAGCGGGCGCCACATTTAAAGAGTGACTACACTTTTTTCAATTTTTGATATGTCATAGGGACATATCAGAAGTGTTGATCGTGGGGGTCTCAGCTCTGAGACCCCCACCGATCGCTAGAACGAGGGGTCAGAAGCGCTGAGGCTCCTACCACATTGGGATCTGGGTTGGCCACCCAAGTCTTAATCTGCACCCATCATTTCAGGGACTTCAGAAGGAGAGTTTCAAGATCAGTATACCATACTTCTGATTACTTGACTGTAAAGTGTATAGAGAGGGAGAGAGACTGGGAGTACTACAACCTCCATCACCTATACACTGCCATTGAGGATAACGCTGCTCTGTGAAATTTCTCTGAACTGTGACCTTGCTGCTACCTGTACTACTGCTCTCATCATCAGCTGAGTAAAGAGTTTTTATTCGGTATAACCAATGTGCATGATCATTGCCTCAATACTCCTCTGGCGCTTCACCTTCACTTTTGCCTTGCACCCTGCCAAGCACTCATCTAACACCAGGGGCACCCCAACTAAGACCAGGTTGTGTCGTGAGGGAAGAAAGGGTGAGTCCTCCATTCACTGTGTGGCTCAGTGTCAGATTGAGTAACTACTACCTCCATTATTGCTACAACCTCTCCTGTCCTCTCCGCTCCCCCCTGTGGCCCGCTGCAAGTGTTCATTCAAAAGCTCACCCCTCGGGCCCTTAGAATAGGCCATCAGTATTAGATCAATAGAGATAAGACTGGTGCGAAAGGTCTCCGCAGTTCAGTCCCTTTCTTCATTGTTCTGACTGCAGCGGTGGTGCAGAACATCACATGACTGCTGCAGCCAATCACTGGCCTCAGAGGTCTTGTATGTTATACTGCTGAAGCCACGTCATATGTGGTATATAGCATATCATCGCTAAAGCCGAAACATTACATCCTGTCTGTATTGGCGGCGCTGAAACAGTTAGTATAATTTTTTTTATGATTATAAGACTGTACTTGGTAGAAAACATCCTGGACAACCCATTTAAAGGGTTATTCCCATCTTAGACAATGGGGGCATATCGCTAGGATATGCCCCCATTGTCTTATAGGTGCAGGTCCCACTGCTGCTAATCCCAGCGATATGCCCCCATTGTCTAAGATGGGAATACCCCTTTAAAGGGAGTCTGTCACCTCATTTTCACCTATATAACTAACATCACTCCCCCACAGAAGATTGCATACACATCTCAGACATACCTGTGTGCACTGTGTGTCTGTATTACATGTCACATCCCAGACATACCTGTGTGTACTGTGTGTCTGTATTACATGTCAAGAAAAAGCACTTTTATTCTGCAGGAAAACAGCTCCCAAGTGCCCGGCTGAAAGTGAAAGTAAAAACAGCTTTCTCTCCTGACTCGATTTCTAACAGCTATATCTTCTGATATACTGGATATAATGCTGTGATTTTGGTATCATTTTAAAGCTTGGAATGTCAGCTTTCAAAGGAGGTCAGAACCATTGTTCTATCTGCTACTAATCCCAAGATATGAGCAGCTAAAGCTGCCCTCCCCCTCCAGTCTGGTTTGCAGCAGCAGCAGAGCCGGGCACTTGGGAGCTGTTTTCTTGCAGAATAAAAGTGCTTTTTCTGAAAGAGGAATACAGACACAAAGTGCACAAAGGTATGTCTGGGATGTGTATGCAATCGTCTGTGGGGCACTGCTGTTAGCTATATAGGTGAAAATGAGGTGACAGACTCCCTTTAAGAATAGGCCATGAACATCAAAGTCCCCAAAACAGTTTTGCACTGTACCAATTACGAGTGATCCCCTTCATGCACTGGGGAAACGATGCCTTGAAGGAGGCTGAGATTAACGACTCCGCCATATCATGAATCTACCGCACACTCTGGTTTTGCTTACGAAAGTCACAGATTATGTAAATATATCTTCTGGATCTGGCCGCAGAATGGCTGAATCCTTTCCACAGTTTACCTTACATAGAAGCCGGGATCAGAAGTAGTGCGAATGGAAAATGTTACTGTCTCCTAAAAAATGCCTGTGTCCATACACAACATGAATGAGCATGACGGCTGTTTTCTGCACTAGGATTTTGTACTATAATGCTGGTTTGGCTACATTATACATTACTTTGTGATAATGCCTTGAAATCTCCAGTGCTGCAGGAATCCTATGAATCTTTTATATATACCTTCCGCTTGGAAATATATAGTGATGCCATATATTACAAATTGTTACTGCCAAATAGTGTAAAAGGTACATCAGTGAAGTATTTCTGTTTTGCTGAAAAGGTCATATTTAATCTTAAATGGATTTTAATATTGATGACTTATCCTCAGGATAGGTCATCAATATCAGATCGGTAGGGATCTGACACCCGATACCCCTGCCGATCAGCAGGTTGAAGAGTGTGGCCTTCTCTTTATTGTTTACCCCCCCCCCATCGACATCGCATCGGTAAGCAGTGTGATTACAAGCTGTCCCATTCACTTCAATGGGACGGCTCCTTCCTATACACTTGAATGGGAACCAGGTGATCTGCGGGGGTACCGGGTGTCGGACCCCCGCCAATCTGATAATGATGACCTATCCTGAGGATATTTAATTCATGAATATTAAAATCACGGAAAACCTCTTGTCAACTTTTTGTAAGTGCTTTCTGGTAGAGTAAGGGGTGCATCTCGTGAACATTTGGGCTAGACATGCCCCGGTTTAGAAAGCCATGCCTTTTTTAAGCTTCACCATGTCTCTTTTTCTATGTAGGCCTCATCAAAATTACCATATAAATTCATACTTGCTATCAGTGGCGTACATATAGAAGTAAGGGCCCCATAGCAAGGATCAAACTAGGCCCCCCACACAGGACAGAAGGGTTTCTGCCTAAACCCATTTCAGTGACCCTTGGGCCATTTTTCCACTGCTTCATTTGCTAAAAGTTGTTCCTTTAGAGGGTAGAGTCCTGACCAAGTTTTCACCTCCAGTAGAAGAGGAGATAATCCCAACTAAGACTGGACTCCCTCTTGCCCTGGGCCCCATAGGAGTCGCATGTTCTGCTGCTATGGTAGTCACACCCCTGCTTGCCATAGTATGGCACCCTTAGACAGGGGAGCACCCAGGAATTTTTTCTAGGGGGGGTCCGAAAAGTAGAAAATGTGGCGCGCATAGCTCACTGTGCTGATTTTTTCGCCCCACCCATTCCCTAAAGCCTGTAATGGATGAGTAAATGTCTTCTGCAAATGGCAGGGGGAGGAGCCAGAGCATCTCCTCTCCTACACAGCGCCCCATACCTCTTACATCCAGTGATGTCACCTTTGATGTAGATGTTCTATTTCCTCATCTTCTCCATTAGGACCAGACCACCATGATGATTTTTCAGCCATCTCCCGTCTCTGCAGAGATTGACAAACAGACATTAGTTTCCCACATTTCCATCATCTTCACATCTTCTGAACACTTCATCCTGCCACCCCCAATACTGTGCCCGCTGTGCTCCCCAGTACTATACTGCAGAAACTGGCCCCTGAAAAATACTACTACCACACAGATAGTGCCCCCTTCAATAATTATTGGCACACAGTGCTCAAAAAAATAACTGTGCCCAGACACTAACAGTATAAAAATAATGTCCCCCAAAAATAATTGTGCGAAGCTGATACTATGCCAGGGTGCCCCCCCCCAAAGTAACAGTCCTCCCCCAAATCCCACCTATAGAAATAATTCTCTGCCAAAGCACACTTAGTAGTAATAATGCCCCCATAGTGCCCATACTAGTAACCAGGTTCCTCATAGCCCCCCAGTATTAGGAAAGCTCACCATAATACCCCGCTTAGTGCCCGCAGTTGAGCTAATGTCCCCATAATGTATACCAGTATAAAATACCCCTATATAGTGCCCCAGTAAATGCCCCCATAGTGCTCCTCTCCCCCATAGTGTCTCCCATAATATGCCAGTAAAAAATGCCCCTTCTTACTGCCCCCAGCAGATGCCCCTATAGTCCTCCTCTCCCCCATAATGTGCCAGTAAAAATTGCCCCCTTAGTGCCAGATGCCATAGTGCCCCTATAATGTGCCATTAAAAATGCCCCTTTAGAGCCACCAGATGCCCCCATAGTGCCCCCAAATGATGCCCTTATAGTGCCACCAGATGCCCCATAGTTCCGCTCTCCCCCATAGTGTCCCCTATAATGTGCCAGTAAAAAAAATGCCCCTTTAGAGCCATCAGAGGCCCCCAAATGATCCCCCTATAGTGCCGCTCTCCCCTATAGTGCCCACTATAATGTGCCAGTGAAAAGAAAATGCCCCTTTAGAGCCACCAGATGCCCTCATAGTGCTCCACGCCCCCATAGTGCCCCCAAATAATGCCCCTAAAGTGCCACCAAATGCCCCATAGTGCCGTTCTCCCCTATAGTGTCCCCCATAATGTAACAATAAAAAAGGACCCTTTAGAGCCCCCAGATGCCCCCATAGTGCTCTTCTCCATGTGGCCCCCCACATAATGTGCCAGTAAGAAATGCGCCAAAAGTGCCCCCCACAAAATGGGCAAGAAATAAATGCCCCCAGATAAAATTTCCAGATGCCCCCCCTCCAAAAAAATGACCAGTGAGAAATTGACAGGTGCCCCCTAAATGTAGCATCTATTAAGAAAAACAAAAAAAAACACAATACTTACCTCCACCAGCAGCGATGAAGGCCTCTTCTGGCCTGTGTCTCTGCTGTGTGCTGCCCGGCTCAGGCGGCACGATGATAATGACGTCATCGCGCCGCCTGAGTCGGCCTCTGATAGGCCGCAGGGACTAATGCCTATCAGAAGAACAGGGAAGGGAGACGCCTCTTCCTCCCCTGCCCTGACGCAGCACATCCATCTGTATCGCCGTCCTGCAGTAACAACCAGGGCCACGCCGCCTGTGGCGATCGGCGGTGCGGCCCTCAATGAACGGATCTAGGGGGGGGTCCAGACCCGTTGGACCCCCCCCTTCGGTGCGCCCATGCCCTTAGACATCTATGGGCCAAGATTGTATCTCCATATGGTTTTTTCACACAAATGTATAAGAGAAAATAACAACATGGTCCATCACAAGCCAAATCCCAGTGCTGATAGAGATTTATGCCTCCGTAATAAAATGCCTTATAGGGAAACCATAGGCAGGTACAGTTGAATGCCTATTTTTGATATTTGGAACTGTAGGTGCTACATGTGAGCCATAAAGGCTTGGTGCCACTTCCATAGTTACACTCTGGTGCTTTCTGTTTCCACTTCGAAAAGTACACGAGGTAATGGTACTTAATGTTCTGCACTACCATGCGGAGTATAATCAGAAAAATATTGAGTGTGATAACTTGAAGTTTTATTGTGGTCGATAGGAAGAACATAAGAATTTTTGCATGCTAATAGATAAATTAAAGAGACTCTTGTAAGATTATAAGGATTGTATTATATCGGATTTACTGCAAATGTTAAAAAATGTAACGCTTTTTGGAGGATGACCTAGCATTGTTTTTTTCATGTTGGTACTGCCAGGGTCTTGATGTGATGCACCTCATAGATACCTGGTTCGATGTTGTATAGTATGAAGTCCAATTGTTAGGTGTCCATTGTCATCTGTCTATCCTCAGACCTATCTTGACCTCAGACCACTCCTGTGTTTTGCCTGTCTGGTTTTGACCTCTAACTGTCTGACTACTCTTTTACCCCACATGGATTAGGCCACTGCACTTAGTCAAGTTAGGGACTGTTGCCAAGTTGTGGTCCTCCAGTTAGAGTGTATAGTGCAAGTAGCTAGAGGCAGTGGTGCGAGTTGAGTATAGGGCTGGACTGAAGGTAGTAGACACCATACGTCCCTTGATATTGAGAACTTCTTCTTTTACCTCCAACAAACTTGGCTAAATTATTAGCTTAATCGGCATATGGGGCCATAAAAATGATTAATTCTCGATGAATAATGGCCCAAGTGTTGAATATTTTGGGAATCACGAGATTTTTTCAGGTACATGTTCTATGAATAAACCTATTGATTACCCAGGGCCTTACGATGTTAAAATCTCCTTACACCTTCAATTACTGTTAGGGCTCATTCAGACAGCCGTATGTTATCCGCAAAAATGCAGATCCGTTTTTTTGCGGATTACATACTGACTAGTGTTGATCGAGCACTGCGATGCTCTGGTGCTCGGGCCAAACACTAGGTGGTGCTTGAGTGCTCGGCCTAGCACCCGAGTATAATGGAATTCAATGGGAGAACCCGAGCACTAAACCAGGCACCCCCTCCCCAGAGAGGAGGGTGTCTGGTTCATAGGGAAAGGTGAAAAAATGGTGGAAACACCACGGGAATGGTTTGGGAACAGCATGGGGAGGATGTCTGGATGCTTCTTGGACACCGAAGTCGCTGCTATTAACGATGATGTCCGAGTATTACGCCACTTTTACGGAATGACAATAATACCCCCAAAAACCGAAGATAACATCGATTTTAGAAGAAATATTGTTAGGAAAAATATATCTCCTTGTAAGTAAAGCGCAAGTGCTGCCAAAAATTACAAGGAAGAGGCACTCCGATACAACATATAACATAAAGGAGGGCCTCATTCACATTGTGGTACAATTGTTCATGATGTGGGACTTCTACACTCATAAAGCCTATGCACAAAGTGAAAGGGCTGCCAAAAAATACAAGGAACAGGCAATCCAATACACCCTTTATTACACATAAAGGAGGGCATCAGACACATCCTTGAAAAATTATGATTGATGGCCTGCTGCTGACACTCAAAAACAATAGGGGTGAGGTGCTGCTGCTGCTGAGCTGACCATCTAAAAAATTATGGGTGAGGTGCTGCTACTGAGCTGACCGTCTAAAAAATTATGGGTGAGGTCCTGCTGCTTAGCTGACTGTCTAAAAAATTATGGGTGACATGCTGCTAAGCTGACCGTCTAAAAAATCACAGTTGAGGTGCTGCAGGTGATCTGACCGTCTAAAACATTATGGTGCAGGGCCAGCTGTGAGCTGACCGTCTTAAACATTATGGTGCAGGGCCAGCTGGTGAGCTGACCGTCTAAAACATTATGGTGCAGGGCCAGCTGGTGAGCTGACCGTATAAAACATTATGGTACAGGGCCTGCTGGTGAGCTGAACGTCTAAAACATTATGGATCCGGGCCTGCTGGTGAACTTCGAGGGCAGCCTAATAAGCAGTTTCATATGATGGAGGATGAGGAGGAAGAGGACGAGAAGAGGAAGGGGTACATGGGAATACAGTGTATTCAATACACCCTAAAAGCCACATTTAAAGTTCTTTCATGTTAAGCCGCTTTCCTCTGGTGGAGTACAGAAGTCAGGGGCAATCCAGGCCATGTTCATTTTGATAAGCGTCAACCTGTCAGCATTGTCAGTTGACAGGCGGATGCGCTTATCAGTAATTATGCCCCCAGCGGCACTAAATACCTGCTCCAACAAAACGCTGGCGGCAGGGCCGGCCAGCACCTCGAAGGCGTAGAGCGCCAGTTTGTGCCATGTGTCCAGGTTAGACACCCAATAATTATACGGCACAGAGGAATCGCTGAGGACGTTGATGCGTTCAGCTAGGTACTCCTTTACCATCTTCCAAAACTTTTCCCTCCTTGTGACACTAGGCCGCTCATCAGGGTGAGGGTGCTGACGGGGTGTCATGAAACTGTCCCAGGCCTTGGAGAGTGTCGCCTCGCCTGTGTTAGAACTGCTGTGTGTTCCCCTCGTCTCCGCTCCTCGGGTAGCCAAGGAGCTATGTACTCTGCCGCCAGTGTTGTCAGCTGGAAATTTTTGGATCAATTTTTCTACAAGGGCCTTCTGGTATTGCAACATTTTACTTGTCCTCTCCACCACAGGAATGAGAGATGAGAAGTTCTCTTTGTAGCGGGGGTCAAGAAGGGTGAACAACCAGTAATCGGTGTTGGCTAAAATGCGTATAACGCGAGAGTCATGGGAAAGGCAGCATAGTATGAAGTCAGCCATGGGTGCCAGAGTCCCAAATTACAAGGCTTCGCTCTCCTCACCAGGAGGATCACTCTCAATATCTTCCTCCTCCTCTTCGGCCCATCCACGCCAAAGAGATGGTGTAAACGTGCTTTGGCTACCCTGTGTAGCGGTGGCAACCGTCTCCTGCTCCTCCTCGTCCTCCTCCTCCTCCAATTCGCGCTGAGAAGACGAACTGAGGGCGGTCTGGTTATCACCCTGTGTAGGGTCTTCCCCCATTTCCACCTCTTCCACACACAAAGCACCGGCCTTTATTGTGAGCAGTGAGCTTTTTAGTAGACACAGAAGTGGGATGGTTACGCTAATAATTGCATTACCGCCGCTCACCATCTGTGTAGATTCATTAAAGTTGCGTAAAACCTCACAGAGGTCAGACATCAATGCCCACTCATCGCTTATGAAGAGCGGAAGCTGACTGGAAAGGCGCCGGCTCTGTTGCAGCTGGTATTCCACTACTGCCCTCTGCTGCTCACAAAGCCTGTGGAAGGTGGAGTTCCAGTGCGTGCTCAGGTCGCACAGCAGTCAGTAAGCTGGCAAGCGCAAGCGCTGCTGCAGCGTTGCCAGGCCGACTGAAGCTGTAGGTGACTTTCGGAAATGGGCACACAGGCGACGCACCTTCACCAGTAGCTGAGGCAAATTCGTGTAGGTTTTCAGAAACAGCTAAACCACTAAGTTGAAGACATGGGCCAGGCATGGTATGTGTGTGAGGTTGCCCAGGTGCAAAGCCGCCACCAAGTTGCGGCCGTTATCAGATACAACCATGCCTGGCTGTAGGTTGACTGGCGAGAGCCACAGCTCAGCCTGTTCCCTTATGCCATGCCACAGCTCTCCGGCGGTGTGCTGTTTGTCACCCAAGCAGATAAGTTTCAGCATGGCCTGTTGCCGCTTCCCGACTGCTGTGCTACACTGCTTCCAGCTACTGAGTGAAGTCTGACTAGTGCTGCAAGATGGGAATTCTGCAGTGGAAGTGGAGGAGGAGGTGGAGGAAGAGAAGGAGCAGCCGCTAATGTAGGTGGTGGCAGAAATCCCGATGGTAGTAGGGCTCGCAATCCTTGGCGTCGGTAGCATCTGTGCCATCCCAGGTTACGACTCGCTCCTAGCCTCCACAACATTCACCCAGTGTGCTGTCAGGGAAATATAGCGTCCCTGGCCAGAAGTGCTTGTCCATGTGTCAGTTGTTAAGTGGACCTTCCCCGTAATTGCGTTGGTCAGGGCACGGGTTATGTTTCGGGACACATGCTGGTGTAAGACGGGGACGGCACACTGGGAAAAATAGTGGCAGCTGGGGACTGCATAAAGAGGGACAGCCACCGCCATCAGGCTGCGAAAAGCCTTGGTGTCCTAAACGGCAACATTTCCAGGGCCAGTAATTTTGAAAGTTGCGCATTTAGTTCTATGGCCTGTGGGTGGGTGACAGGGTATTTGCGCTTGCATTCAAATGTCTGGGGTAAGGACATCTGTACGCTGCGCTGGGACACTGAAGTGGACATGCTTGCTGATGGTTCTTGCGAAGGTCCAGGTGCAGGGCGGGAGGCATCTGGGCCTACGTCTTGGACAGCAGGTAACAGAGGGGAAGAGGAGACAGTGGAGTGACCTGCAGACACAGATTGTGGACCCAGGCATTCGGCCCACCTATTAGGGTGCTTTGCTGCCATGTTGCGGATCATGCTGGTGGTGGTCAGGTTGCTGGTGTTTACGCCCCTGCTCATCTTGGTACAGCACAGGTTGCAAATTACAAAACGTTTATCGTCAGCACTTTCCTCAAAAAACCGCCAGACTGCAGAACATCTAACCCTTGGCAAGGGAAATTGCCACCCCAAAATCCTTTTGCCACCCCACTGCCTCTTCCAGCCTGTTGCGGTGCTGCGGATCCCTCTCCCTCTGTACTGCTGTCCTCGCTCGGCTTGCCACCGAGTCAGGGCACAATATCTCCTCATGTCCCACTTCAAGCGGCCTTGGCGAGAGGCCCAAATCAAGGAACGGCGAAGAAAAAAGCTCCTCGGAATATCCGAGTGTGGGATCACTTGTTTGCCCAGACTTTGCATGGTGGGAGGAAGGAGGATCAGGGTAAGGATTTTGTTGCCCAGACTCTTGGCTACTGAGACTGAACTTTGAGGAAGAGAGGGTGGTGCTTAACCGACTGGACGCATTATCAGCTGAAATCCAACCGACTACCTGCTCGCACTGGTGCGGCGACAAGAGTTGTGTCTTGTGCCTCCCTGCAAACTGTGACATGAAGCTAGGAGTTTTGGATGACTTTGTTTCTTGTGCTCTGCCAGCAGGCACAGTTTCACCATGCCCAGAGCCATGACCTCTGCATTCACTATCAGCAGCACGCCCACTTCTCCGTCCCTTACTGCTCGCCTTGCACATATTAAATAGTATATATGCAACTTTGTCACAAGTACAGTAGTGCAGTTTTTTATTAAGTATATGATCAGAAAAATTTCACCGAATGTCAAATATTTAGAATGCGCAAACGTTATACAGCAGGCGCAGATGAGGTACTGTCGGCTTGATTAGTGGCAGAAAAAATAGCAACGGATGTCAGGTATATAGGATACAGAAAGGATTAGAATGCAGAAGCTGCGCAGGTGGTGTTAGCGTCAGGCAAACTTGTGTTATTTTTGCCCCACAAGAAAAAAATAAATTGCAGCCAGATAAAACAATGGACTTTTGTGTCTTTTCAACAGAACAACTATCCCTGCCTAGCTAAATCCTATCCCTACACTATATGTCCCTCCTTGCGCAAACGTTATACAGCAACCGCAAATGAGGTACTATGGCCTTAATTAACAGCAGAAATAATAGCAAAGGATGTCAGGTATATAATATACAGAGAGTATTAGAGTGCACCAGCTGCGCAGGTGGTGTTAAGGTCAGGCCACCTTGCGCAATTTTTAACCCCCCCCCCAAAAAAAAAATATTGTAGACAGATATCAAAATGGCCCTTAAAAGGGCTTTTGGGTCTTTTGAACAGAAATACTATCCCTGCCTAGCCAATTTCTCTCCCTACACTATCTGTCCCTCCTTGCAGCAGCTCTCCCTGACTCAGTCTGAGCCGGTCACACGTCACCGGGTGCTATATAGCACCCGATGACGCGTTCCCGGCCAGCCAATCACTGTAATGCCAGTAGCCAAGATGGCCACTGGCATTACAGTGAATGCCAGTACCTCCCCGCACGCTAATTGGCTAATTAGCGTGCGGGGAGGGGACTCGAGCATGGTGCTCGAGCACCGCAATGCTCGACCGAATATCATATTCGGCCGAGCATGCTCGCTCATCACTAATACTGACCCATTCACTTCTATGGGCCCTTTTTTGCCATTCCATGGCTCCGCAAAACAAATGAAACATGTCCTATACTTGTCAGTGAAAATCAGGACATAGCTATCCGTTTTTTTGTGGACATGTTGAACTGTCCACAAAAAAACGGATCCGTATTTTTGCGGACATCATACGGCCGTCTGAACGAGCCTTTACTTGAATGCTCATGCATGTGGTTTTGGTGGGAAGAAGTAAGAACAGCCTACCAGACATCTGCAGTGGTGGCTTATTTCACAGGAAAATTCAATGTGCCCAGTCCTTTTCTTGCCTGATATCACTTGTTAGTGGAGAGTCGGGAGCTCTCCATATGCTTTAGTTGTCTGCTGACCCTACAAAAACAGTGGGCTTGGCTACCAATATGTGTATAGAGGCTTTAGTGGATCACAGATGATATGGTTCATAATGGAGACATGGACACAAGGCTAGCCTCCTGGTGACTGTGGCATCCCATATATTAAGCTCTTGTGTTATCTGCACCTTAAATTAGACATGCACAAACCTACGATAATCAGTGAGGTTCTCAGTGTTTGCTCTTGAGGAACAAAAGAAAGTGATAGCAAAGCGATGCCTGCAGCAACAGGTGCTTACTGTACATGTTCATTATTTTACTTGATGGAAAAGACTAATTATTTAAGACGTATTTACTTCAGGCAAAGTGAACTATCTGTCTCCAGGACTAGTCTACCTTAGACACGTGTGGGGGCTTTGACACCAGTAGGAATTATTAGCAGGGATATATTGTCCTGAAGCAAGTGAGAAATGCCAAATTGAGCTCTAGTGATATCGAAAACCTTACAATTAATAAAATCTATAAAGATCTTTTTTCCCCAACATGATGACAAGTATGGTGTAAATAACAGTATATATACCTAGAAATAGAAAGCCATTATATTTAAAGGAGTTGTCTACCTTTTACAATCCCCTTTGTTTCTCTAAGAATATGCTGATGACAGGTTTTCCTCGGCAATCACTGGTAATCTGCAGAGGACATGGTGCCGACAGGGGTGGATTGGCCATAGACATTACACGGAAATTTCCTGGTGGGCCGATGCCCAAGGGGCCGCCTGAATCCTCCTCATGGTCAACCAGTGGAAGTTTTTGCGGATGTATTTTGTGCTGCTGGCAGTATTTTATGATGGACTGTGATATTTGGCTCTTTTGGGGTGGTATAATGTGCTACAATATGGTATTACTGGCCCTGCCTTTCATCAGTTTGGACCCAACTACAAAACGGGCCACTTTTGTATTTTTCCCAGGGCCATATTAAGTTCCTAGTTTGCCCCTGGGTAACGAGGTGCAGTCTGAGTACTGGTTATGGATGTGTACAAATTCTTTGGCTTGTCGTTACCTATTTGGTTCTTTCATCCAACAGGTTGTCCACCTCTAGGGCTGGAGACATTAAAAGTAACAGATTTCCAGCTTCATGCTTCAACAGTGAAACGTTACGGATTGGGAGCACACAGAGGCCGCCTCAATATCCAGGTGAATTAAAAATGTTAGTTAGCAGGTACCTATTGCATTTGCAAGCCCAATGCCGTTTAGGCCTAATCACTATGCTGAAGCACACCACTGCAATCCTCCTCCTCCCCCAAAAAAGTAAACTTTGTAATAATCACTCAATCAGCACCTTTAGGGTCCATTCACACATCCATATGAATGGGGTCGCACCCATTCTGCAACGGGTGCGGACCCATTAATTTCAATGGTGCCGCAAAAGATGCGAACAGCGGCCCCGCAAAAAAGATGTCCTGTTCGTGTCCGCTGCCACGGACAAGAATAGGCATTTCTATCATAGTGCTGGCCATGTGCGTTCTGCAAAACACTTGCGGACATGTGAATGGACCCTTAGAGTACAGCCACATAGAGCAGATTTTCTGCTATAAAATTTAAGCTACTGATCTGCTGCGCTTTCTGCAGTTGAAATTTTCCGCCATGGATTTGTGCAGATTTTCCACAGATTTCACCTTCTGCATTGCAAAGGAAGTTGAACGCACAGCATAAATTGCATGCTGTAGAATATGGATTTAAAATGGAAACCATAGCTCATGGATGAGGTTGTTTCATATCTGATCGCATTGCATTGAAGCCCCAGCGTAAAAGTACATTGGGGTACGGCCGCGGCATGTACCCTTAAATATTAGTATTTAGGACAATATAAGCTAGGATAAATGATTTATGTCTAATGTTTAAGCAGTTCAGCCTGCCCTTTACTTTTGTATCATCTCGTTATATTATATATTCATTGTTTGCTTTTTCTTCTAATGGCAGTCATGTTCTGTAAGAGTTTACACCAGTCCACGGCAAAGTGTTGTATTCAGTGTAAAAACACTAAAAGATAGGATTTCTTAGTTTTCCCAAGTGGCATATACTGTAACAACTACACCAGTCGCCCACAGCATTACATCCACTTGCCTAATATTGTGTGCTATGCGGCTACACAACCCCGTACATGATAAACTGCGATGCACTGTGTGTTCTGATCCGTTTTCATCAAAGCAAACATGGACTCTTTAGAAAGTTATAGTACATTAGCCCTTCTGTGCTAACCTTTTCTCCCCATGCTCATCAGGGACTATGATCCTACCCCTGGTTCACCGATTGTCCTTCCTTGGATTACTTTGGTAGGAACTAACCACTGAATACCGAGAACCTCCCACAAGACCTGCCATTTTGGAGATGCCCTAACTCCAGACATCTACTCATCACAATGTGGTTCTTGTCATAGTCACTCAGTTCCTTACATTTGCCCACGTTTCCTGCCTCCAACACATCAACTTCAAGAACTTAAAAGGGTTTTCCAAGATTTTCATACAGATAACCTATCCTCTGGATAGGCCACCAGTATCTGATTGGTGGGGGTCCGACACCCGGGACCTCCACTGGTCAGCTGTTTGAGAAGGTACCGGCTCTCCTGTGAGAAGGCCTTCTCTCAACTTACCAAGCACAATACCTTACATTTTATAGTGGATGTGCTCGGTATCAAGCTCAGCCCTATTCACTTCTATGAAGCTGAGTTGTGCCTAGGCCACGTGACCGATAAATGTGACATCACATGGCCTAGGGTAAGCTGCAAGTTTGTCTTCTGAACCAGCTGATCTCTGGTGTTGGACCCCCATCGATCAGATACTGATGACGTATCCACTTGACTTTGGCTTCAATTTTTTGAAGCCAAAGTCAAGAATGGATCATTAATCGAGGACAAATATAAGGGAAAAAGTGAAACTTCTTAAAAAACTGCATAAAAAACCTGAATGTGCGGAGTTGTTATTCCTGATCGGACTTTACATGATGGTTGCAGAGTTTATGCTCTTTGAACATGCCTTAGACACTTCACTGATCTGTGCTTGTTGTATGACAGGCAGGGGTGAATGAGAATGACCTGTATGACGGGGCTTGGTGCGCTGGAAGAAGTGACCTGCAGCAGTGGCTGGAAGTAGATGCTCGAAGACTCACCAAATTCACAGGGGTCATTACACAAGGAAGGAACTCGCTCTGGCTGTAAGTATTATATTACATTCCTTTTACATCCTTGTGTACTTGATAACCAGGCACCAAGGATAGACTACTGCACATCAAATCCTCCTACATCCAACATCAGTTTCCATAGTGATGGTGCTAATTATTATTTGTAATTATTCCGTTTGCAGGTTGACGTACAAAACATTTTTATCTCTTCTCATTCTCCTAAAAATATATACCGACACTTCTTACAAAACTGCCTCCAGCTGTACAGTGGGCTTCAGCTATTAGCTAGTGCATGCATGCATTTGTCTACCCCCAGATTTAGGACACCACTTCCCTGATCTTATTGGTAAAAAGTGCAGTGGGCAGGTTTGGGGTTTTCTCAATACTATGATGGGTCCCCCAGACACCGTTGAGGTGTCACCATGTGCTGCTGCTCTCTGGAGTGGACGGTAAAGCGTGGTGCACTCTAATGGGAAATAAGTCCAGAGAGTCAGGGTCTTCAGTAAACCAGTGTAAAACAATGCAGGCGAGGCACAGGGCTGGCTTCTCCTCCCTGGTTTCATGCTGAGAAAAGGCCTGAGCTCACTGTCCCTCTGAGATTGCTGCCCAGGACTGAGCTCACTTTCCTAAGGCCTATGGATCTGTCATCCTGTTGACTCTCTGGTCACTAGGAGGGTGACCCAGGATCTGTGGCAGAATATTCCCATCTCAGTGTCTTCTTCTGGTCACTCATGCAGTCTGGCAGTGTTTCTCTTAATAAACAATGGTCCCAAACTGCAGATTAGCAGTCTCTTGTACTATACACTGGTCCCTATCTGCAGACAACTAGGTGCTCTGATTGATTTCCCTATATACAGTTTCTAGCTGAATTAGAATCTTCTAGTGGGATGGAGTGGAGATGCACAACTTAAACAGATACAATGTTACAATTTCAGTCTGTCATAGATGAGTATAGAGATTCAAAACAAATCTATGAGAATGACTAAGCAGTTTTTCCAGACATAAACAAGTCTTCCGTCATAAACAGCAGAGCATCTCAATAAACATATAAAATGCAGTTGAATAATATAAAACAGTATAGGTGTGCACAAAAGCACAAATCAAAGTGCAAGTTAACCCTTCAAAGTGCAATAAAGTAATGAGTTGATGGGTTTGCATAGTAGCAATAGGGGCAAATGTCCATAGTCCAAAGTACCCTTGCTTCAGGGCACTACAAAAGGAATCGTCATCACTAAGTAAAACCATAAATGTTTAAAAAGTCACTGTATTTTCACACAATTCTATTTCATTTAATAGAGAATGATGTAACTAGCAAATGCCTGCATCTGCCTGAAAAAAGCTGTATGTCATGGCTGCTAGGCGTCCCACTTCCAGCTAACTTGTAGTCCACTGCCTGTTGTCAGTCAAGATCCATCCCTGGTAACAGAGACCCAGAAGACGGATGAGAGGAGGTACTGTAGCGACATGTCAGAGCTAGCTGAGTTCCTGAGCCTGATAAAACAACTGCTTTTAAACAGCTTCTGAACATCACAGGAGCCTTCTTCTTTTCTTTAAAGGAAATCTGTCACATGATTTTAGTGTTTTAAACTAAAACTATAGCCATGTTCAGTAAAGTACCTTGAGTCTAGATGTGGTCTCCAATCTTTTTTTTCAGATTCCGTTTTCGTTTTATTTGACTTTTTCTCATATGTAAATTTCCTCTGAAGGAGCCCAGAGGGGCGTTAGGGAGCCCAGTAACGCCCCCCTCCTGTGCCCAGCACGCCTTCTTCATGCTCCAAAACGCGCCTATTTAGAGACGGACTAACGGCCCATATTAGCATTGTAGGCCGCCACCCCCCTCAACTACGTCACGGCAGCTCTGGAAACCACTCACAGAGCTGCCTGCTTCGCCCGGCCGAAATCTCGCGCAGGTGAAATCTCGCGAGATTTCGGCCGGGCAAAGCAGGCAGCTCTGCGAGTGGTTTCCAGAGCTGCCGTGACGTAGTTGAGGGGGGTGGCGGCCTACAATGCTAATATGGGCCGTTAGTCCGTCCCTAAATAGGCACGTTTTGGAGCATGAAGAAGGCGTGCTGGGCACAGGAGGGGGGCGTTACTGGGCTCCCTAACGCCCTTCTGGGCTCCTTCAGAGGAAATTTACATATGAGAAAAAGTCAAATAAAACGAAAACGGAATCTGAAAAAAAAGATTGGAGACCACATCTAGACTCAAGGTACTTTACTGAACATGGCTATAGTTTTAGTTTAAAACACTAAAATCATGTGACAGATTTCCTTTAAGTGTAATTTATCCCTCCTTATCAGCTTTCTGAGCTCCCTAGAAGAAAACAAACATAGAGGGAAGTAGGGGAAGTGAGATCACTGCATACAGTACTGACAGAAGGGAGACACCACCTGCTTCTGAGAGAAATATATCTAGCTGTGCAGGTGAAACAGGGAATGATATGGCTGAAAGAGACTTCAGTGACGCCCAACTGTTCCTTCACAATTATGATTGTACAAACAAACACAGTCATTATGCAAACTTTAAGTTTTTAGCACTTTTGTTTATCACCTGTAAACATTCTATTGCGGTATGACCACACGCTCAGGTTTCCTGATGCAGTTTTGTAAGCCAAAATCAGGAGTCGATCATCAAAGGAGATAAAGTGTAAAGGACACATATGACTTCTCTTTTTTGAATTCACTCCTGGTTTTGGCTTCCAAAACTGCATCAGGAAACCTGATTGTGTGGCTGTAACCTTAGGGATTTCTTAGTTAAAGAGGACCTTTCACGTCTCCAGACATGTCTGTTGTAGTAACTTCTTGCATTCCCCATGTAATAATGATTCTGGAGATTCTTATGTCTCTACATTGTCTTTAATAGAGGGAGATCTTCCATTCAGGGCCTACATCAATAAACAAAGAGTGTCTATCTCTCTGGAGAAAACATCATGCTGCTGCAATGGCCAGTTTCAGAGTCATCTTTAATACCATTTATTATATGCTGCGGTCAATAGCCAGAGGAAAGGTGCTCCTGCTGTCATCACTTTTAGTAATGTCATCACTTGTTACTTAAAGGGATTTTCTGGGATTATTATGGTTTCTAAAGATATGCTCATGTAACTGCATAGACTTGGTCATGTGACCACAGCCCTGAACGGTAGACAGGGGCAATAAAGGTAAAAGAAATACATTACAAAATTACAGCTAGCTTCATAAATGATTGATTTACAGGATGTTGATGCAAACAGGAAAATGCCTTTAAACTGCATGGAGAATGCTAAAAAAAGGCAAAAAAACAACAGTGGAGTTGGTATTTTTCCATCCCCCCTCACCATCCTTTTATATATACCCCAAAATGACTCCTTCCACAATAGCTATTGAAATGTAGCGACATAAAAACGATCGGGCTTATTAAGACCGGCTTTTTAGACTCCAGTCTTAATAAGCCATATACCTGGTGGTGGATCCGCCGAAGTTATGCAGACATGGATACCGGAGTTCCATATTTTGCGGAACACATAGTGCCAGCACTATGTAGAAAACGCCTATTCTTGTCCACAATTGCGGACAAGAATAGGGCATGCTGTATATTTTTTGTGGGGCCGTGGAACAGAACACATCTTTTACGGCCCCATTGAAAATTGCGGAACGGATGCGGACCCATTCATATGGTCGTGTGAATGTAGCCTAAGACTTGAGAAGGAAGTTCTTTACTCTGAAACACGTTCTTATCATAAGAGATCCCAATAAATAAGTTGCACCTATCTTTGATCTGGTTGTGTTTTGTGCCACATGACGTCTCCGGTGACTTGTCAACTTCACCTATCCGGTTTACAATACAATAAAGGTAATGTTACTTAAACCGCATGGTGAACAGTGCAAAGTTTATAACAAAAAAAAAAAATATATAAAAATCGATGCTGGATTTTTTTTTTCATTCCCCCAGAAACAGTTAATAAAAGTTAATCAATAAGTTATATTAAGTACATGAAAAATGTATTAGTATTAAAAATTCAACATTTCCTGAAAAAATACAGATTCTTATATTAATATACCGACCGACAGAAAAGTAAAAAGTAAATGCTCTAGGAAAGTGACAATAAAAAAATGAAGAAAAAATACCTGTTGGCATGTTCCCCCAAAAATCAGTCATCAGTTAAATTATGAATGTAAAGATTATCAATAAAATGATATACAAGCATACAACGAGTGATAGTAATTTGCCAGTGGTTATAGTAGAGATGTTATGAGGAGTTGGCTTGAAGTGCCGCCTGCTCCTGCCTGTGAAATAAGACTCCGTTAGTATTTTATAGAAAACTTTCCAGTATTACTTCTCTTTATAACTGTCCCGACTCTTTGCCCTTGGTGAGTGGATGTCACCGCATATGGTTTTGAGCTCTGCTCATGAGATCTTCAGGGCTGTGATTTATAGACTTGTCTCCACATCCCATGCTTTGGGTACAATAAAAGTTCCTTAAGATTTATAGAACTTCAGCTGAGAATCGTAAATGTCTGTAACCAAAGTGGATAACTGGAAACACATATTGAGATTTCCTGGTGAATGCGTTAAAAGCTTCAGCGTCCTCCTTCGCGGCTTTACCAGCTGGAAGGCTGTACTGATTCTCGGACAGTCAACAAGCCAGTCCACACTGTGTTGAATCTGTTTGTGATAATCCTGCCCAGATGTCTTGCAGTGGTAGACCATCATCCTCATCATCCTCTGTCTACAGATAGAGCTCATATCAATTCAATGGTCCTCAAGCTGTGAGTAAAGGGAAAAGGCTTACACACATATCTATATATTATAGCACAAATATATGTTGAAACACATACTGATACAGTAAATGAGCTATATTTGTAATATATATATTTTAATATATTTTTTATATCAACACTTAAAGTCTATGTACACCTTCAAAAGCAATTTTTGTGTATGATTGCATCTTACTCATTTTTGGCCAAAAATCATATTTTCAATTGGCCTTTATCAAAAATATTGATCCATTCTGTCACAAAGGGTTAACTGTTTTTTTAACTGTGTGACTAGCACTTTTTCAATTTGTGCCAATCATCTAATAAGTCTTATCCGTAAATTACTGAGAGGTCATAAATAGAGATGAGCGAGTAGTGAAATATTCGAAATTTTGAAATTCGATTCGAATAGACCGCGAAATTCGACTATTCGACCAGATATCGAATCCCATTAAAGTCTATGGGGAAAAAATGCTCGCCACTTGGAAATCTCAATTCGACCACTTGGAGGTCACCAAGTCCACCCTGGAACCTCAGAAAAGGATGCCAACACTGCTGGAATGCAACTGGGACAGCAGGGGAAGCATGTCTGGGTGCATATAACGCGCCCAAGTCGCACTATTACGCCACTATCACAGCCTCTCAACAATACACTCCAAACACAATCTAACCTCTCTGTAAAGTGAGACCATACAAGGAAACCTTCTTTCCTCTACATTGCCATGGACCCCAAGCCAAACTAGACAAAAAAGAAGATGAAATTCTGCACCCCTTAAAATCACGTTGCCTATGACAACCTCAGATGGCATAGGCAAGGGGGAAAGCAAATAGACCCCACCCCTAATTGTCATTGTGTGTGTGTGTGAAATGTGGTCAGACATGTCTTCTTTAAAATGTAAAAACAACTCAAACACATGCAGAAGCCTTAAAATGCCCAAATTGTTGGCGCTAGAGATGTCAGTGACCCGACCTGGCCCAGTGTCATGTCTAGCAGGTAAAACAGTGGGGATGTTGAGGGATGCGTAGGACCGCAAAAGGCAGGAAGAGGCCGTGGGCTGGCCAGAGGCTCATGGAAGATTTTGTGGAGGCCCAAGAGGTGAGACGTCTTAAAAATTGTGTGGAGGCTAAAGAGGTGAGACCTCTAAAAAATTATGTGGAGGCCCAAGAGGTGAGACCTCTTAAAGATTTTGTGGAGGCCCAAGAGGTGAGACCTCTTAAAAATTATGTGGAGGCCCAAGAGTTGAGACCTGTTAAAAATTATGTGGAGGCCCAAGAGGTGACACCTGTTAAACATTTTGTGGAGGCCCAAGAGGTGAGACCTCTTAAAAATTATGTGGAGGCCCAAGAGGTGAGACCTCTTAAAAATTATGTGGAGGCCCAAGAGGTGAGACCTGTTAAAAATTATGTGGAGGCCCAAGAGGTGACACCTCTTAAACATTTTGTGGAGGCCCAAGAGGTGAGACCTGTTAAAGATTTTGTGGAGGCCCAAGAGGTGAGACCTCTTAAAGATTTTGTGGAGGCCCAAGAGGTGAGACCTCTTAAAGATTTTGTGGAGGCCCAAGAGGTGAGACCTCTTAAAGATTTTGTGCAGGCCCAAGAGGTGAGACCTCTTAAAGATTTTGTGGAGGCCCAAGAGGTGAGACCTCTTAAAGATTTTGTGGAGGCCCAAGAGGTGAGACCTCTTAAAGATTTTGTGGAGGCCCAAGAGGTGAGACCTCTTAAAGATTTTGTGGAGGCCCAAGAGGTGAGACATCTTAAAGATTTTGTGGAGGCCCAAGAGGTGAGACCTCTTAAAGATTTTGTGGAGGCCCAAGAGGTGAGACCTGTTAAAAATTATGTGGAGGCCCAAGAGGTGAGACCTCTTAAACATTTTGTGCAGGCCCAAGAGGTGAGACCTCTTAAAAATTATGTGGAGGCCCAAGAGGTGAGCCATAAATATATACATTTTTCTTATTTACGGAGCAATTCTACGGCGGTTAAGGAGGAGGAGGAGGAGGTGGAGGAGGAAATGGCACTTCATACAGATGGCACTTCACTTTTGGCTGCTTTCCACTGTTAACCTCTTAAACCTTTTGTGGAGGCCCAAAAGGTGAGACCTGTTAAAAATTATGTGGAGGCCCAAGAGGTGAGACCTGTTAAAAATTATGTGGAGGCCCAAGAGGTGAGCCATAAATATATACATTTTTCTTATTTACGGAGCAATTCTACGGCGGTTAAGGAGGAGGAGGAGGAGGTGGAGGAGGAAATGGCACTTCATACAGATGGCACTTCACTTTTGGCTGCTTTCCACTGTTAACCTCTTAAACCTTTTGTGGAGGCCCAAAAGGTGAGACCTGTTAAAAATTATGTGGAGGCCCAATAGGTGAGACCTCTTAAACATTTTGTGGAGGCCCAAGAGGTGAGACCTGTTAAACATTTTGTGGAGGCCCAAGAGGTGAGACCTGTTAAACATTTTGTGGAGGCCCAAGAGGTGAGACCTGTTAAACATTTTGTGGAGGCCCAAGAGGTGAGACCCGTTAAAAATTATGTGGAGGCCCAATAGGTGAGACCTCTTAAACATTTTGTGGAGGCCCAAGAGGTGAGAACTGTTAAACATTTTGTGGAGGCCCAAGAGGTGAGACCTGTTAAACATTTTGTGGAGGCCCAAGAGGTGAGACCTGTTAAACATTTTGTGGAGGCCCAAGAGGTGAGACCTGTTAAACATTTTGTGGAGGCCCAAGAGGTGAGACCCGTTAAAAATTATGTGGAGGCCCAATAGGTGAGACCTCTTAAACATTTTGTGCAGGCCCAAGAGGTGAGACGTGTTAAAAATTATGTGGAGGCCCAAGAGGTGAGACCTGTTAAACATTTTGTGGAGGCCCAAGAGGTGAGACCTGTTAAAAATTATGTGGAGGCCCAAGAGGTGAGACCTCTTAAACATTTTGTGCAGGCCCAAGAGGTGAGACCTCTTAAAAATTATGTGGAGGCCCAAGAGGTGAGCCATAAATATATACATTTTTCTTATTTACGGAGCAATTCTACGGCGGTTAAGGAGGAGGAGGAGGAGGTGGAGGAGGAAATGGCACTTCATACAGATGGCACTTCACTTTTGGCTGCTTTCCACTGTTAACCTCTTAAACCTTTTGTGGAGGCCCAAAAGGTGAGACCTGTTAAAAATTATGTGGAGGCCCAATAGGTGAGACCTCTTAAACATTTTGTGCAGGCCCAAGAGGTGAGACGTGTTAAAAATTATGTGGAGGCCCAAGAGGTGAGATCCGTTAAAAATTATGTGGAGGCCCAAGAGGTGAGACCTCTTAAACATTTTGTGCAGGCCCAAGAGGTGAGACCTGTTAAACATTTTGTGGAGGCCCAAGAGGTGAGACCTGTTAAACATTTTGTGGAGGCCCAAGAGGTGAGACCTGTTAAACATTTTGTGGAGGCCCAAGAGGTGAGACCTGTTAAACATTTTTGTGGAGGCCCAAGAGGTGAGACCTGTTAAACATTTTGTGGAGGCCCAAGAGGTGAGACCTGTTAAACATTTTGTGGAGGCCCAAGAGGTGAGACGTATTAAAAATTATGTGGAGGCCCAAGAGGTGAGACCTGTTAAACATTTTGTGGAGGCCCAAGAGTTGAGACCTGTTAAAAATTATGTGGAGGCCCAAGAGGTGACACCTCTTAAACATTTTGTGGAGGCCCAAGAGGTGAGACCGGTTAAAAATTATGTGGAGGCCCAAGAGGTGAGACCTGTTAAACATTTTGTGGAGGCCCAAGAGGTGAGACCTGTTAAACATTTTGTGGAGGCCCAAGAGGTGAGACCTGTTAAACATTTTGTGGAGGCCCAAGAGGTGAGACCTGTTAAACATTTTGTGGAGGCCCAAGAGGTGAGACCCGTTAAAAATTATGTGGAGGCCCAATAGGTGAGACCTCTTAAACATTTTGTGCAGGCCCAAGAGGTGAGACGTGTTAAAAATTATGTGGAGGCCCAAGAGGTGAGACCTGTTAAACATTTTGTGGAGGCCCAAGAGGTGAGACCTGTTAAAAATTAACACTTGATAACCACCTGATAACAGATGCTGGCTCAGGGTCCACATCAGCAGGAGATGGCGAAAACTCAAGTGTTTGGGCATCACTACAAACAAATTCCTCTGCTAGCTCCTGGGATTCTTCCGGCACATCTGAAAAAGGACCCGAAAAGAGCTCCTGGGAGGGGTCAATGGTGGGATGACTCTGTTGGCCAGGTGTGGAGGAAGGAGGGTCAGAGTGAGACTGTGTGGATGACTGGCTGGTGGACAACTGTGTGGAAGCGCTATCGGCTATCCATTGCACCACCTGTTCAACCTGCTCAGGCCTCAACAGCGGTGTAACCCGCCCCCTGCTTAACTGTCCCATAAAGGCAGGGATTCTGGATGAGCGGGATCCTGGCTGACCCTCACCAGCACGCATTGTATCCCCACTGGCTTCAACAAGGCCCCCAACAGCATTTCCGCGCCCCCGTCCTCGTCCACGTCCTATTCCGCTAGCCCCCCGCCGCATTTTTTTTTTTTTACAATATTTTGCCTTCACAGCCGTGAAATTAGTTTGCAAGAGAACGCACAGTACAGTTGCCAGTTATAAGGCCTATATATTGTATTTTTCAAGGTACACAGCCGTGTACTAAGTGATCAGACGGTGTGTATGAACAACAGTTATGAGAAATTACTTTGCAAGAGAACGCACAGTACAGTTGCCAGTTAAGGCCTATATATTGTATTTTTCAAGGTACACAGCCGTGTACTAAGTGATCAGACGGTGTGTATGAACAACAGTTATGAGAAATTACTTTGCAAGAGAACGCACAGTACAGTTGCCAGTTAAGGCCTATATATTGTATTTTTCAAGGTACACAGCCGTGTACTAAGTGATCAGACGGTGTGTATGAACACCAGTTATGAGAAATTACTTTGCAAGAGAACGCACAGTACAGTTGCCAGTTAAGGCCTATATATTGTATTTTTCAAGGTACACAGCCGTGTACTAAGTGATCAGACGGTGTGTATGAACACCAGTTATGAGAAATTACTTTGCAAGAGAACGCACAGTACAGTTGCCAGTTAAGGCCTATATATTGTATTTTTCAAGGTACACAGCCGTGTACTGAGTGATCAGACGGTGTGTATGAACACCAGTTATGAGAAATTACTTTGCAAGAGAACGCACAGTACAGTTGCCAGTTAAGGCCTATATATTGTATTTTTCAAGGTACACAGCCGTGTTCTGAGTGATCAGACGGTGTGTATGAACAACAGTTATGAGAAATTACTTTGCAAGAGAACGCACAGTACAGTTGCCAGTTAAGGCCTATATATTGTATTTTTCAAGGTACACAGCCGTGTTCTAAGTGATCAGACGGTGTGTATGAACACCAGTTATGAGAAATTACTTTGCAAGAGAACACACAGTACAGTTGCCAGTTATAAGGCCTATATATTGTATTTTTCAAGGTACACAGCCGTGTACTAAGTGATCAGACGGTGTGTATGAACAACAGTTATGAGAAATTACTTTGCAAGAGAACGCACAGTACAGTTGCCAGTTAAGGCCTATATATTGTATTTTTCAAGGTACACAGCCGTGTTCTAAGTGATCAGACGGTGTGTATGAACAACAGTTATGAGAAATTACTTTGCAAGAGAACGCACAGTACAGTTGCCAGTTAAGGCCTATATATTGTATTTTTCAAGGTACACAGCCGTGTTCTGAGTGATCAGACGGTGTGTATGAACAACAGTTATGAGAAATTACTTTGCAAGAGAACGCACAGTACAGTTGCCAGTTAAGGCCTATATATTGTATTTTTCAAGGTACACAGCCGTGTTCTGAGTGATCAGACGGTGTGTATGAACAACAGTTATGAGAAATTACTTTGCAAGAGAACGCACAGTACAGTTGCCAGTTGAGGCCTATATATTGTATTTTTCAAGGTACACAGCCGTGTTCTGAGTGATCAGACGGTGTGTATGAACACCAGTTATGAGAAATTACTTTGCAAGAGAACGCACAGTACAGTTGCCAGTTAAGGCCTATATATTGTATTTTTCAAGGTACACAGCCGTGTTCTAAGTGATCAGACGGTGTGTATGAACACCAGTTATGAGAAATTACTTTGCAAGAGAACACACAGTAACAGTTGCCAGTTAAGGCCTATATATTGTATTTTTCAAGGTACACAGCCGTGTTCTAAGTGATCAGACGGTGTGTATGAACACCAGTTATGAGAAATTACTTTGCAAGAGAACGCACAGTACAGTTGCCAGTTAAGGCCTATATATTGTATTTTTCAAGGTACACAGCCGTGTTCTGAGTGATCAGACGGTGTGTATGAACAACAGTTATGAGAAATTACTTTGCAAGAGAACGCACAGTACAGTTGCCAGTTAAGGCCTATATATTGTATTTTTCAAGGTACACAGCCGTGTTCTGAGTGATCAGACGGTGTGTATGAACACCAGTTATGAGAAATTACTTTGCAAGAGAACGCACAGTACAGTTGCCAGTTAAGGCCTATATATTGTATTTTTCAAGGTACACAGCCGTGTTTCTAAGTGATCAGACGGTGTGTATGAACACCAGTTATGAGAAATTACTTTGCAAGAGAACGCACAGTACAGTTGCCAGTTAAGGCCTATATATTGTATTTTTCAAGGTACACAGCCGTGTTCTAAGTGATCAGACGGTGTGTATGAACACCAGTTATGAGAAATTACTTTGCAAGAGAACGCACAGTACAGTTGCCAGTTAAGGCCTATATATTGTATTTTTCAAGGTACACAGCCGTGTTCTAAGTGATCAGACGGTGTGTATGAACAACAGTTATGAGAAATTACTTTGCAAGAGAACACACAGTACAGTTGCCAGTTATAAGGCCTATATATTGTATTTTTCAAGGTACACAGCCGTGTACTAAGTGATCAGACGGTGTGTATGAACAACAGTTATGAGAAATTACTTTGCAAGAGAACGCACAGTACAGTTGCCAGTTAAGGCCTATATATTGTATTTTTTCAAGGTACACAGCCGTGTTCTAAGTGATCAGACGGTGTGTATGAACACCAGTTATGAGAAATTACTTTGCAAGAGAACGCACAGTACAGTTGCCAGTTAAGGCCTATATATTGTATTTTTCAAGGTACACAGCCGTGTACTAAGTGATCAGACGGTGTGTATGAACACCAGTTATGAGAAATTACTTTGCAAGAGAACGCACAGTACAGTTGCCAGTTATAAGGCCTATATATTGTATTTTTCAAGGTACACAGCAGTAGTGCCAAATATAGTTTGGTATGTAGCAGAGCACCTAATACACCACTAATGCCTCTCTCTGTCCCTACTCCAGCAGCTAACCCTGAATACAGCAGCCGTTCTCTGTAAAGTCTATATTGTAGTAAGCTATCACTGAAGTCCACTGTAGTAGCCCTGATAAGGGCTTTTAATCACGCTCCTGCCTGTCCAACAGCTAAAATCTGTCTCTCCCTTCTCCAGCCTCTGTCCCTGACTAAGTTCACGCAGCATATGCGTACGAGCAGGAAGAGCTGAGTTTTTAATATTCGAGGTCACATGGTTTTTCCAGCCAATGCATGTAGACGCCGTTTTCGCGCTGCCAGCGTGCTCAGCGTGCCTGTCATACCCCCCCTGCATGGTGATTGGTGGAAAAAGAGCGCCAGGGAAGGTGGGAGGGGAAACGAATTCTAGGTGCGCCATCGCCGTTATACTCGAATTAAATCGAGTACGCCGAATATCGTAGTATTCGATCGAATACCAGCTCGATCGAACACTACTCGCTCATCTCTAGTCATAAACACTTATTTAAGCCACATTCTTATCAGTAAGATAAGAACTGAGCTATAATCAGTGTTAGAGAACAGAGATAAGGAGTCTGCCTGCTCCCCAACTGATGGAAAAGAGAGAAAATCCAGAGGCTGCTACTAGAGCATCTCAGCTCTGTACACAAAAAAGGCTCCATATTTTTAATAAATGATTTTTAGCTCAAAATGAGTACAATGCAGTAATAAAAAAAACAATTGCCCCTAAAGGTGTACATAGCCTATAAAGGGATATTCTGGATTCACAATATTGATGGACTATTCTTAGGCCATCAATATCAGATTGGTGGGGGACCAATTCTTGCATCCCCGCTGATCATCTATTGAAAGGGGCCACGGTACTCTTGTGAGTGCTGCAGCCCCGTCAATGTTTAGCGGCACACTGTCTGCATTGCAGTACAAGGTTCATTTGAATGGAACAAAAGCCGTACTTACCCTGCACCACTGCTTCTGCTATCAGTGATTTCATTTTTTCTTTTTCATGTGTTCTAAAGTATCCCATTGATGCTGAACCAATTTGCATATGTAAGGCTACGTAGGGTAATGAAATCTGGCAGGCTGTTTACCGTATCCGGCATTGCCAGGCTCTGCTGGGTCCCCATTGACTATAACGGGATCCTGCAGTGATCCGGCCAGTTTCTGGCATCAATAGTAAGGCAAATACCACTGCATACATGGCCGACATGGGATTTGTGCCGGAACAGGGTACTGGAACAGGAATAACACTAATGTGAACCTGCGGTTATTTGACTGTTTCAAAGTCAGTGCTGAAAATAGTATAAAATCACGCGCATAGAACAGATCATGTTGACCTCTACGCTCTAAAGCACTGTGTAAGTGGTGTTACATGACACGTACAGAAGAAACGTCAGTAAGTGCGGAGAGTATTCAGTAAGTGATGGCACAAGAAAGATGCTGAATTTAAAGGTAAACTACTCCAGGTTCATGAAATCATTCCAATACCTAGCCAACATTACAACAGTGCTCCCCCTCCCCCCACCATATAACCTCTTTTATGATGTTAGATGAGAATAATAAAGATGGTCACCAACCTGATTGCAGAAATCACAGTAGTTCTTGTCACTACATACCAAGGCTCAAATAGCAAGATGATGCCTGATCACACCTAACAAAGGGGTTAGTTATATAAATCATCATGAACGTTGACTAGTACTCAGTAAAGACCTAGATGCAAGTGGAAAGCACAGGAGATGCAGCAGGTTGTGCCTTGAGCAGCAGCAGCATGTCATGGGCAGTGTGCAAACTTCAGGCCACTGTGGTGAGGAGCAGAGGTGATCATTTGGCAATCACCTTACATCATCTACAGGAAAGATGCAGCAGCCTGTGGAAATTCAGGGTTAAAAAAATTTGGGCATGTTATCAGTGCATTCCTGGATCACTATGCAATGACTCATTCTGTCTGATATTTTGTTACTCAGACATCCAAGTAACAGTTGTGACAATCTTAATTACAGGCGAGTTTCCCTTTAAAAAAGTTATAATTTTTTTTATTTAAATAGTGAGACTGTAGGAACCTATATTTGGGAACTGGAAAACATATTAACATTCTCATTGATGGGATCTTTCTGATAGCAAGGCCATGAGCTGGATCCATATAAACCCTTCAGGTTCATTTTTCTTTTTTACTACCTGCCTTCCCGGAACCATAACGTTTCTATTTTTCCATTCACACAGCCGTATAAGGGCTTCTTTTTTGTGGGACAAGTTGTACTTTCTAATGGCACCATTTTATATTACATACTAGGGATGAGCGAACCGAACTGTAACGAACCAGATTCGTTACGAACTTTACCGAACGTTCGGTTCGTCCCCGAACCGAACTTTCGTAAAGTTCGTATGAATCAGGTTCGTAAATAAATAAAGTTTACTTTTTCCACAGAATAGACCAGGATACAAGGGATTATTTATTACTCCTACAATCCCTTGTATCCTGGTGTGACCCTCGTGTCAAACCACCCTTTTGGGAGGAGAATGGCCGAGATGGGTTATTATTTTCGTTCGTCCGAACGTTCGTTCGGACGAGCGAACAGAACCGTAACGAACCAGATTTAACAACGCTACACTGTATGTTCGTCACTGGAGTAGGAATGTTCGCAGACGCAGTGTATTTGTACGCTAATGCGTACATATTCAGTTAAGTAGCGTACCTTTGACAACGCTACACTGTATGTTCGTTATTATGAATGTTCGCATTAGCGTACGCATTAGTTTAAATTCTTAAATATGCGTATATTTTGCGTCGCCGTTGTACAAGTCACTTTAATTTTTTCTACTTTTTTCATTTAATAGCAACTGCAAGTAAACGAAACTATACCCTACCAGACTACCATTATTGTTGCAGCAATTATTCAGCCGTTATAGCAAGTTTCGTTTTAGGTTCGGTTCGTATGAATCCGAACTTCAAGAAAATTCGCCGAACCGAACCGAACCGAACTTTTCAAAAGTTCGCTCATCCCTATTACATACAATCTAGTGGGAAGCTGAAAAAAATCCAAACAGGGTGGAATTGAATGAAAACAAAAACTATTTCACCACAGTTTTATAGTGTAGCAAAACTGACCTATTAACTTAATTCTAAGGGTCAGTATGATTACAGCAATACCACATTTTTTTTTACTGTATGTTAACGGGGTTGTCCGAGTTATGAAAAAAAGTTGAGAAAGTTTAAGAAAAAAAATAGATATTTCCTCATTTCCCTGGTTCTCTTCTGGCCTTTGTTTACCTGCAATAATAACAAACTCTGCCCCTCCTCCCCTGCTCTGCAAAGGGAGTGAATACAAGTGCTGCCCTGAGTGACATGTCTGCCTGCTGGGATACTCAGCAACATGTTGTATAATGTAGGACTACAAGTCCCAGCTATGTAATGACACTGCTGATACACAAAGGATCTTCCCCCTACCTGTTTTGTGCAATACTCTACAGATCTTCTGATGTGGATATTTTAATGATTATTTTGGTTTCCCTAATGCATAGAGATAATGCACACATTGATGTGACAGAACATAATTCTAACAGTGATGTCACAGTACAGGGATAACCCTCACAGTGATGCTACAGTACAGGGATAATAAACACAGTGACGTCACAGCACAGGGATAATAAACACAGTGATGTCACAGTACAGGGATAATAAACACAGTGATGTCACAGTACAGGGATAATAAACACAGTGATGTCACAGTACAGGGATAATAAACACAGTGATGTCACAGTACAGGAATAATAAACACAGTGATGTCACAGTACAGGGATAATAAACACAGTGATGTCACAGTACAGGAATAATAAACACAGTGATGTCACAGTACAGGGATAATAAACACAGTGATGTCACAGTACAGGGATAATAAACACAGTGATGTCACAGTACAGGGATAATAAACACAGTGATGTCACAGTACAGGGATAATAAACACAGTGATGTCACAGTACAGGAATAATAAACACAGTGATGTCACAGTACAGGGATAATAAACACAGTGATGTCACAGTACAGGAATAATAAACACAGTGATGTCACAGTACAGGGATAATAAATACAAGGATGCCACAGTACAGGGATAATAAACACAGCAATATCACAGTACAGGGATAATAAACACAGCGATATCACAGTACCGGGATAATAAACACAGTGATGTCACAGTACAGGAATAATAAACACGGTGATGTCACAGTACAGGGATAATAAACACGGTGATGTCACATTACAGGGATAATACACACAGCGATGTTACAGTAAAGGGATAATAAACACAGTGATGTCACAGTACAGGGATAATAAACACAGTGATGTCTCAGTACAGGGATAATAAACACAGTGATGTCACAGTACAGGGATAATATACACAGTGATGTCACAGTACAGGGATAATAAACACAGTGATGTCACAGTACAGGGATAATAAACACAGTGATGTCACAGTACAGGGATAATAAACACAGTGATGTCACAGTACAGGAATAATAAACACAGTGATGTCACAGTACAGGGATAATAAACACAGAGATGTCACTGTACAGGTACAGGGATGATAAACACAGTGATGTCTCAGTACAGGGATAATAAACAGTGATGTCACAGTACAGAGATAATAAACACAGTGATGTCACAGTACAGAGATAATAAACACAGTGATGTCACAGTACAGGGATAATAAACACAGTGATGTCACAGTACAGAGATAATAAACACAGTGATGTCACAGTACAGAAATAAACACAGTGATGTCACAGTACAGGGATAATAAACACAGTGATGTCACAGTACAGAGATAATAAACACAGTGATGTCACAGTACAGAGATAATGCTCACGGTGAGGACACATTACAGGAATGCTTGTCACAATATTGTAATAATGTCCACAGTGATGTCACAATAGTGGGATAATGTCCACAGTGATGTCACAGTACAGAGATAATGCACATAATGATGTCACAGTATAGGAGTATTGCTTAGAATAATGTCACAGTTGTGTAATTATGCTCACTGTGATGTCACAATAGTAAAATAATACTCATAGTGATGTCACATGAAAGGGATAGTGGACCCAGTGATGTCACAATAGCGAGGTAATGTGTACAGTGGTTATCTACTTAGTGATGTCACAGCACAAGAGAAATAAACAACATGATACAGTGCTGAGATAATGCAAACAAAAAGGTCACCAGATACGACCATTAAGGGTCTCTGTGTCAGTAAGTTAAAGGGTCTTTGTCAGGACAGTGTGATGTGGGTCTTCATAGGTTTCATACACTATTAATCCAGCATAATATTGTGCTCATAACACACATGAATGAAGCAAACAAATAGGCATAAGATTAGCATACATTGCTTATTAAAAGCAGAATGCATCTGTTCCACGAGCCGCTCCTCGTCTGCAGTTTTGCACCTTGTCATTCCTTTCACACCTCCTTGTATTTTTTCAGCAGATAACACTTTATATATCTTTCTGGGTTTAACTCGCACCGAACAGATTGACTGCCAGAAATGAGATCTAGCGCAGGATTGACTTGGGAGAATATTTCAAAATGTTTCAATCATCAATTTGTTTGTAAAGTCATGTAAAAAGCATCTTCGTGGACTGCGGTTCTGATGCCTTCTTCTTAGGACAGGACATTGATATTTCCCTGGAGGGGGTCCAACTCCCAGCTTCCCCACCAATCAACTGAACAAGGTTGTTGCGGCTCTCTAGAAAGTGTTGCATCCACTACATATACCAGTGGTGGGACACACACTGCATCCGATTCAAGTGTATGAGCTGCAGTACCGGACACAGCCATAACCATAGATGTAGCCCTGTGAATGAATTCAGTGCAGTAGAGGCTATGGATATGAAAGGGGGTTTCTAGTGCTTCAACATTGAGATTAGGTTAAGCCATCACCATTAGATTGGTGCTTAGAATCAGACTCCCACCAATTAGCTGTTCGAAACTGACGGTGCTCCAGTGAGCCCCATGTCCCATCCATAGATCACCAGGCACTGTTCTGTATCGTGGCGGCTGTGCTTTGTTGGGCTACTTTCACATCTGCGTTTTCTATTCCGGTGTTGAGATCCATCATAGGATCTCAAAAGTGGAGGAAAACGCTTCAGATTTGTCCCCATTCATTGTCAATAGGGACAAAAGTGAACGGAACGGTGCTCTCCCAAACAGCATTTTTGTGTGCGTCATGGGAAACTGAATAACCTTGTAAGTCAATGGGCATCAGATCCGTTTTTTTTTTAAGGAGCTCACCGGCATGATCATTTTCGATATAATACAACCTGATCTGTTCTGAAAGGATGCAGTCGGTTATATTGTTCCAACTGATGCATTTTTCTGTCCGGTTCTGAGACCCGTCAGAGGATCTCAAAACCAGAAAGGTAAACGCAGATGTGAAAGTCGGCTTATAAAGGTTCAAGTGAATGGAACTGAACTGCAGTTTCAGGCCCAGCCGCTACTAAATGGGGCAGTGTAAGCAATAAAGGTGGTGCAGCGCTCCAGTTGCGGCTCCTTCCAACAGCTGATTGGCTGAGAGTTGGACCTCCACAGATCTGGTATTGATGGCCTATTGTGAAAGCTGCATCACCTTGGGTCCAAGGAGACTTGATGGGACAGTTCTCAAGTCCCAGAAATTAGGTGGGGTAGAAGGTTGTTTTCTTTTTGTGATGGAATGACAACATTTCTCGTCTTGACTTCCCCATCACTAGCCAGACAAAAGGGTGGCATGACCCCAAGGCCATAGTCTAAAAAAGAATCAAAATAGTCGAACGAGACACAAAAGCCACCAAAACAATCACAATTTCAGTAGTAAAAGTGGCTAAAAAATAAGACTGTCTAAAACAGCATTTTATAAACTAAAAATGTGCCCCACTGAATGTAGATATTTCAGATAGACAGTGTGTTTCCTCATTTGTAATTCTCGGGTTGCAGTCCATGGGCTTTGAAGCTACAGTACAAAGAACGTAATAGAAATGTATCTGAGAAAAGTGTCACCTCCAGCCGGTTGATTATCGTGATATTCACAAAGCTCTGCAGGGATCAGTGTCCTGATCTGATTCTGCTACGTAACAAGCGACACCTGGAGACCCTTCAGCATTGCTCAGGTTTTTATGTGCAATACTTGGAAAGTCTGATGTGCTGCCAGATATGATAAACCTCTGCTGATTACTTGCTTCAGGATCTATTTTACTTTACGTTACCAAATTGACTAGATATATCTTGAATTGGGATACACCCTTTTAGGGTATGGCAAAGTTTGCAGATTTTTTTTGCGATGGAATGGCATTTAGAAAGTGTTTTTACAGTAGCAGCAAAGAAATCCACTGGGCATATTTTTACCTTCTGCAAAGCGCAGTAGAATCTGCAACAAATCGACAGGGGAAATTCTGCTGCAGATTATCCGTCCCATGTCGCGTCACCATACCCTAAGACCTCCGTCACACAAGTGATACAAAATTTGTCTGAGATCTTTGAATGAAAAACTGATTTTTCTTTCTTACTTTTGCTTCATAGTTTTCTGCAAATCTGTTAAAAGGGGTTTCCGGGCTTGTGATATTGATTACCTGTCCTCAGGATAGGTCATTATAGAGGTTGTCTCATCTCAGACATTGGGGGCATATTGGTAGAATATACTCCCAATGTCTGATAAGTGCGGGTCCCACCTCTGGGACAAGCACCTATACTTAGAACAGAGCCTACAAAGTCAAGGCGGCTGCACCGCACGACCGCCCTCCTTTCATTCCTATGGGAGCGCCGAAAATGCTGACTAGGCTATTTCTGTTAGCCCCCATAGAAGTGAATGGAATGGTGGATGCACTTGCACATGTGCTTCCCATTCATTTCAACGAGACTGCCGAAAATAGCTGAGCACGCCACTCGGCTTTTTTCGGCACTCCCATAGGAATGAATGGAGGGCGGCCGCGCATGCGTGGTGCAACCTCCTTCAGTTTGCAGGCTCAGTTCTAAAGATAGGTGCTGGTCCCGCACTTATCAGACATGTATGAGGTAATACAATCCCTTTAATATTCAATCATTGACGGTCTGATACGCCTCTTCTCTACCGATGAGCAGTTTTCTGGCGCTGGAACTAGCTCTTGGTTGGAACAGGAAGCAGACAGCGCTGTTCAAAGTGTAGTGGTCGTGCTGGGTTACTGCAGCTTAGCTTCCATTCATTTCAGAGGGAAATGAGTTGCAGTAACCCAGCACGGCCACTACACTTTGAACGGCGCTGTCTGCTTCCCCTCACTGATCCTGAGTATAGGTCATTCATTTTAGGAGCCTGGAAAACCCCTTTAAGTTCTTGCTTTTTTTCTGCACAGATATCTTCATTTCTTGATATTATATGTTTTTTCACCTGTGTGAAGAAAAATTGAAGGATAACATACCTCAAGGCAATCATCAGTGAAAAAAAGGACCTCACACAGATGCTGTCCGTGTGCTCTCAGTTTTTTTTTCACTGAGCCATTATTTGAATGGAGCAGTCCTGCCTGAAAAAACAGATTTTTCCTGAACGGACAGATGATCGATGAAAAACAATGATCATGTGCACACGCCTAGGGATGAGCGACTCGAATCTAACAAATCGATTTGTCTCATTAGGGCTCATTCAGATGGGCATATGCTGTCTGCAAAAATGTGGATTCCTTTTTTTGCAGATTAGATGCAGATTAGACCCATTCACTTCTATGGGAACATTTTCTTCCATTCTATGGCTCTGCAAAACAAATTAAACATGTCCTATACTTGTCAGTGAAAATCAGGATGTGGCCCCATTGAAGTCTATGGGTCTGCAAAAATGCAGAATGCAATCCGTTTTTTTATGGACATGCTGAATTATTAGCAAAAAAACGGATCTGCATTTTTGCCGACAGCATACGGCCAAGAGCTCTTCACCTATGAGGGTCTGTTCCCGCAAATAAAGAAGCATCCACCTGCCTGTTGATTAACAAGATTGGACAATATGGGTCCTGCGCCGCTGCTTCAAGTGCACCACTACATGCGCCACCACAATTCTGGGTGCATCTCTACTCGGAGCAGCAGCACAGGGCCCAGATTGTTACGGACGGACATCAATCAGTAGGCAGGTGAGTGCTTGTTCACCCGTGGGGACAGGAATCATGAATTTCGATGCATTATGCACCATATTCCTCAATGCTGCGCACAACGTGGTGATCAATCTTGCGTCAGGTTTCTCTGCTATCCCTCACACAGCGGAGGAGGTATGTTCTGATCATCAATCTTTTCCAGAAATCTGGTGTAATTGCACTGAAAAATCTGCTTCGGTGCACTTTTGACTTGAGTTTCCCATGCACTCATGCCATAACAAGCAGATAGCAGACATCCTATTCATTGAATTAATACTGCTAAGTATCTGATCAGTGAGCGTAAAAAAAAAAATCTTGCTCCACCTTAACCCTTCTCCTGCTGGATTTGCCTCATTATTTAACTACGCTTTCTATTGAAATGCTCTGCAGCGTTCTCCACAGGAAAAGTGATGCAAGGGGGAGAACAGGTGTCGCGGGGGAGGAATCTGTCTCTCTGACATTTTCTATTTACAAGGCACCGGCTGTTTCTGTACAACAGACTGGATACGTGACACACAAATGAGAAAACACACACACACCCGACGCTGGTCCTGTGCTTGTGTCTAACTGCCATGACACCGGGAAGAAGAAAGGAAAAGCTTCCTCTGAAATTTCTATAAAGGGAATGTATCATCAGAAAATGACCTGTGTGCCTGTAGAGCAGCACATGGAGGCAGAGACTCAGAGTGCTGCCATATGATGTCTCTGACAGCACCATAATACAGAGATATTCTTCCTTAGATGCATCGCTTAAAGGGCATCTGTCAGCAGTTTTGTACGTATGACACTGGCTGACCTGTTACATGTGCACTTGGCAGCTGAAGGCATCTGTGTTGGTCCCATGTTCATATGTGTCCTCATTAGTGAGAAAAATGATGTTTTAATATATGCAAATAAGCCTCTAAGAGCAACGGGGGCGTTACCATTACACCAAGAGGCTCTGCTCTCTCTGCGACTGCTGCGTCCTCTGCACTTTGATTGATGTGGCCAGGTGTGATGATGGTTACACTGCCTGGTCCTGTCATTTAAAGTGCAGAGGATGCAGCAGGTGTAGAGACAGCAGAGCCTCTTGGTGTAATGGTAACGCCCCCGTTGCTCCTAGAGGCTCATTTGCATATATTAAAACATCATTTTTGTCACTAATGCGGGCACATATGAACATTGGACCAACAGAGATGCCTTCAGCTGCCAAGTGCACATGTAACAGGTCAGCAAGTGTCATAGGTGCAAATCTGCTGACAGATGCCCTTCAAGAATACCTCCATAATACGACAGCCTGTAGGGTAAACTTCTGTATGGCTCAGAGATTTCTATTAGTGCTGTATTATTGCTCCATAAAACGTACAATTTATGAGACAGTTGTATGAATGAGGTAAAGTCAATGTAGATCTGGCTGCAATAATACCATGTGCACCGTGCGCAGCCGTACGGAGCTGTGATATGGCCCCATAGAAATCTCCGTCTCAACTGTATCAATAGATGTTATTGATAAATACTTCACACCTCTTATCTGAGAGTAGAAGTCAACAAAGCCTCCTGCTACAGTTTATATTGTATTATATTAGGTATCCCGTGTGACTTGTTTTATCCAACTCGAAGCTTTATAATCTGCCTTGGATCCATTGTTTTATGCCCATGTCATTAATGTTCCCCTCCTAGGAGTGACTGGATCACATCTTATCGAGTCATGGTCAGTAATGACAGCCACAGCTGGGTCTTTGCAAGAAATGAAACGGGAGATCTGGTAAGAAAAGCTTCTTATTCCTTAAATTTATAGGGGTATTATATCTATCTATTTATCTATCTATTGTCTCCTTCTCCCTGACTGTGGCGCCCTCCGCTGCGATTGGACCACACTACAGCCAGGGAGAAGGAGACGCCCATTGAGAAACTCGGCCGCCTCCTCCTCCCTGTATCAATACTCTAAATTAATATATCAGGTGCCAAAAACAGTGGGGGACAGAGCGCCGGAACGGAAGGGTATTTTAGAAGAAAATAAAAGTGCTTGCATCTGTAGGGGCGTCATTATCTGGTAAGCATACCAGTTTGTAACACATACTCTCATGAAAGGTCCTCTTAAAGACAGATAGTGATACCTCATAAAATAGTTATTACTTTACATTTCCCATATGTCTACTGTATGTTGGTATAACTTTGTAAATGTCATTTTATTCTTTTTTTGGATGTTAGATTGAGTACTACCAAAAAGTGACCCCATTTTTGAAACTACAGGATAGGGCGATTTTTGATTGCTCAATATTACGCTTTTTGTGAGGCAAGGTAACCAACACAAGTTGGCACAGTTTTTATTTTTTGTTTGACAGGATAGATCATGTGTTATTTTTAAAGAGTTGTTACAGACGCGACAATACCAAATATATCTATTTTTAAAATTCAGTTTTACATAATAAAGAATTTTTGAAAAAAAAATCATGTTTTTGTGTTTCCATATTCTGAAAGCCATATATATATATATATATTTTTTGCCTACCGTCTTGTGTAGGGGCTAGTTTTTATTGGTACCATTTTTGGTTACATAAGATTTTTTGATCGTTCAGTATTACACTTTTTGGGGCAAGGTGACCAAAAACTGGCTGTTTTGGCACAGTTTTTATTTATTTATTTATTTTTACGGTGTTCACCTGAGGGTGTAGGTTTTGTGATATTTTTATAGAGCCGCTCATTATGGACTCGGCAATATCTAATATGTCTATTTTTGTTCTATTTTAAAAAAAAATTTTAATTAAAAATTGCTTGATGACGTTAAAGGGGTACTGTTTTACTATAAACTTTTATTTTTTTCTTATTTTTATACAACACTTTTTTAAAACTTTTTTTTTCACTTTTTGTTTTTGTCCCAGTACAGGGACTTCAACATTTCAGGGTCTGATCCCTGTTTCAATGTAGTCCAATACATGCTATTTTTTACTACATGGAAACTTTCATATTCACACTGACATTGTGCCTGTGAGACCCGGCCTGGGGGCTTGATCTCACAGGCTTCTATACATGGCAGACGCTGAGTTACTGCAGCACGGAAGGCTGATGGAGAGGCAAAGGAGGCCCCCTACCTCTGTGATCCTGTTATATGCCACAGTCAGCATTTATTGCAGCATATAAGTGGTTAATCTGCCGGCTTCGACATTTACAGTGATACCGGCGGATACAGCAAGGGCTCGGCTGTCAGTCACAGCTGGGCCCCTGCATCGATCATCATGACATACTAATACGTCAATTTGCACAAAGTCACTTCCCGCTACGTCATGTGTCGCCAAGGGGTAAAATGAAAAAAGAAAATGTTCTCTCTTATTTATTTTCATCTGTTAATGGGAGAATAATAAACAAACAACTCAATATTTACAAATAAACATTTCTGACCATTCAACAAAAAAAAAAAATCAGTGACCATTATAGCCGCCCTCCTTTTCAATATCAGTCATCAGACTTTCATCTATGGAGTCTGTTAGTTTCTTAATCTGTTGACAATCAACTTTTTGTGCAGAAACCCACAGCCTCCCAGACATTGTTTAGTAAGGTGGACTGTTCTCCTTCACTGTAAATTACCCTTTTAAGAAGGGCCCAAAAGTTCTCAATAGGATTTTGCACAGGAGAGGAAAGGGCCATGTCATTATTCTTTCATCTTTTGGGGACTTTACTGGCTAGCCATGTGGCGGAGGACTTCGATGCATGTGATACGGCAGGGGTCAGCAACCTTTGGTACTCCAGCATACTCCATTCATTTCTATGGGAGTTCTGAGAAGAGCAGAGCAATTATGCATGCTGGGAGTTGTAGTTTCACAACAGCTGGAGTGCTGGAGGTTGCCAACCCCTGGGATAGAGCATTGTCATACATAAAAATCATAGTTTTCTTAAAAGATGCAGTGTCTTCTAAAAACAGGCAGTAAATTTGGGAGTTGATTTTGAGCCCATCTTTAACACGAAAACGTCCAACCAGCTCATCTTTACTAATACCAGCACATAGCAGTACCCCACCTCCACCATGCTGGCGTCTGAGTCGAACTGGAACTCTGGGTTCTATTTCTTATCCAGTCATGGGTCCATATATCTGGTCAACAGTCACTCTCATCTCATCAGTCCACAAAACCTTTGAAAAATCTGTCTTCAGAAATTTCTTGGCCCAGTCTTGACGTTTCAACTTCTGTGTCTTGTTCAGTGGTGGTCAGGTTTCAGGCTTCCCTACCCTGGCCACGTCTCTGAGCACTGAAAACCTTGTACTTCTGGGCACTCCAGGGAGGTTGCATTTCTGGCATATGACAGCACTGGAGGATAATGGCTTCCTGGTTGCGTCATGTTCGATGCTTCTCAAATCTTTGGCAGTTAATTTGCATCTTTTTTTCTCACTATGTTTCTTGTGACACTGGTGACTATTTGTAACAAAACGTTTGATGGTTCTGTGATCACGCCCCAATATCTTAGCAGTGATGCCACCACGACCGCCACTGCATCTCCCCGTCACGCGGATGAAAACAGGTCTATCTATCTACAGATGCAGCAGAGCTATATCCAACCCCTATAATGCCCCCCAAATGCCCAGACCCCTCACACTGGTTATACTTACCATGCTCCCCAGCACACGCATCCCTTCTGATCCCCACAAGGCCGCCACTGCATCTTTCCGTCACATGGATTTTTCAGTGGATTTCCATGGCTTTTGTCACAAGATAACACTGTGCCATGTGTTATCAGAGTCAATTTTAGCTCGGCTACATCTGCATCTATCCTACTACTATTAATCTATAATTCCCCTTATTGTTTTATGCTATATATTACCTACAGTATAATATTACTACTCGCCTTTACTCAGAAGTGGTTAATGTTATTTCATCTTAAATGCTGAATGGAATTTACAAAAAGCCCTCAGAAAAACCACAATCCCCGCCAAGTTTCATCTGGAAGCAAGACTATTTCCATAAACCTTCAATTTCTGTGGTTTTACTAGAAATGGTTGAGTTCAGAAAATCTTATATCCTGAAAGATTTACAGATGGGATAAACAGGGTTGTCAGGTCAGCCATTAAAAAAATCCCACAACACACATGAAATACACAAACTGGACGGCAATTAGCTGAGATACATGGTCCACGCTTCACTGCAGCTAATTACTGGGGAACTTCTGAAGAACAATGCTGAAAGAAGTAGTAATTGCTTCTTTTCCAGTAGTATTTGATCATAAGATGAAAGAAGAGATTAATCAGAATTTTACTGCCATACTACTGGATGGCCAATGGATGTGGGGACAATGGATGTTTTTTCACTGCACTTTTGGGTGCACATACCATAATTTTGCCTTACATTCCTAAGGCATCTAAGGGCTCATTCACACTTGTACGGAGCCTATTCAGCAATGCAAGAAGGCCTGTATGTCTTCTTAGTATGGAGTCTTATGGCGTCACTATACTGCCCTACAGGCTCTGCTGGACTTCATGTGTGCGGAGATACCTCATACACCTCTATGGCATGCTTACTAACATTATACTTCATGATAGTGTCCCAGGTTTTTAGGAATGCCGAGTGGTGATGAGGTCTTCTTAGTTTTGTGTGTCACACTTCTCCTACCTGGATATCATCGATCCCCAAGGTTAGGCTCTGTAGCAATAAAGGGGGGAGTGATAGTTGGTGAAAGTTCAACAATTTTACTTGAGTAAACTTGCACCCAGACAATATTTGATTTTTCTCTGGCTCCAGCAGGTTTTGGGGTAAACTGGCAGGCAAACTTGGATATCTTGCTTTAACTTTCTCCGCTGGGCTAATCTCTGGTTTCAGTCTGGTTACTGAACTTTATGACAATTCTGGTACTTTTTAAGCGGAGTGTCTTTGGTTTTTGACCCCCTCGTGATACTCTGTAAACTGTAAGGCGTCATGGTGCTCTATGAGCTGCTTCCCTTGAGAGACTCCTGCTGCAGGAGGGGGACAGTCCCCTTACTGCCCCATCTTGACTCGTCTGCTTCCAACTCTAGACTAGAACCTAGAATGACTATAGCTTCCTGCAACCCCTCCCTTGAAAGGAAGCATTTTGATGGAAGCACTTTGATGGAATTGCAAGTTCCATTTTCTCTAAAGATCTGTCTTTGGGTTTCTGGTGATGAATGGTGCTGAAATATTGTCTTAAGCTGGTCAGACTTACAGTATATCGGTCTTGGATGCTTGAGAATCACTGGTTCAGGTGGACCACACATTGATGACAATGATTGATAATATGTGTGTGATGATTAACCATGGATCAGGCTTATGGAACAAACTACGGTATCTTCAGCGTTTTCTGCCTTTGCATTCTGTATTATAATTCAATATTTTCCATCTTTGTAGATTTTTTCAGGGAATAATGAGAAAGAAATTCCAGTCCTGAATGAGTTCCTAGAACCCTTAGTGGGCCGCTATATTCGTATCAATCCGCGCTCGTGGTACGAAGAAGGCAGCATATGTATGAGGATGGAAATACTTGGATGTCCTTTGCCAGGTTAGTCAACACAGTAGTGAATACAATCATTTACAAATTGTCTATGTACTGTGATTTGCAAAAACATATTTTCAGACTTTTGTGGTCCAAATACAAAATGGAAGCTGCTTAAATGGAGAAGAGCTTTCAGTATTATCAGTATTATGTGAAAGGTACATACTGGGCAGGGTGGGCAGAACAGGAAGTCAGTCCAGTGGGGCTTCAGCCAATAGCTGCAGAGCAGGAAGTAATGTCAGAGGAGGTGTCATCATATTGAAAACTTCTGCTGTATAGATCAGTAAAATGCATCAGTAGTTATTTTTGCCTGGAATTCATATATGAGGAAGCACCATGTTATGTTATATTTTTTTGCAGTTAATAATATTATCCCTGTTATATTATACCTAGACCCCAATAATTATTATTACAGAAGGAATGAGCTGACAACATCTGACAACCTGGATTTCCGACATCACAATTACAAGGAAATGAGACAGGTATGCGCTGGAAGAATTGTTTTTTTTTTAGTTATACTTAGCTGTGTTTTATGCACATTGGAGCAGAGTCAGTGGCGTACATAGATAAGTAAGGGCCCCATAGCCAGGATCAAACCAGGCCCCCCACACAGGACAGAAGGGTTTCTGCCTAAACCCCTTTCAATGACCCTTGGGCTATTTTTCCACTGCCTCATTTGCTAAAAGTTGTTCCTTTAGAGGGTAGAGTCCTGACCAAGTTTTCACCTCCAGTGGAAGAGGAGATAATCCCAACTAAGACTAGGCCCCCTCTTGCCCTGGGCCCCATAGCAGTCGCATGGTCTGCTGCTATGGTAGTTACGCCCCTGAGCAGAGTTATTAAGACTGACATTTTAATCTCCAGTCTTAAAAAAAGATTGCTGGAGTGACTTGCACCATTTTTTGGTGCAAGTTGGACTGTCCTAACTGCTTGCTACGAGCAGACGTAGAGTTGTTCCATCATCTTTACCATTTTTAGGATTTAGAATAAATAATTCTAAAATTTTTTAGTCCATGCCCCTCCCAGTAAACCACTTTCATTTTTTTCTACTTTTGGATAAACAAGGCATAAAACGTAACTTTTTTTTGTGCAATATGTTAGTTTTATTACGTTTAAAACTATTGATAAATTTCCCCATTGGTCATACATTATGATATAAAACCAATAAATCGGTGAAATATCGCAACTTTGAAACTTTAAAATCTTTGTTCTGATGGATTATGTGTTTTAGGGATGATCTGTGTATTTTTCAGATTTTTTTCATTCTCACGTTTTGTTTCAGCTGATGAAAGTGGTGAACGAGATGTGTCCTGATATCACTCGAGTGTATAACATTGGTCGCAGCCACGAGGGGCTGAAGCTGTACGCCATGGAGATGTCTGATAAACCCGGGGAGCACGAAGTTGGTTAGGAGAATAAACACCCTCTATGTATGTCCTGCACCTTCCTGCCTGTCTCTTCTACAACTGCTTTCAGTGCTTTGGCTTTAATGTTTCGATAGGGGAGACTTGGCAATAGGGGTCATGATTGAGTCCAATTTAAAAAAAATCTCCTACAATGTACATGAACTTTGATCACAATACACATTAGAAAAAATCTGATGATTTGGCAGAACCGGCAGACCATCAAATGTGTAGGGTGGTCTTCTGACTCTCGCTTGACGACAGATGTCAAGGGAAAGAATGGTCAGGCATGCTGAATTCTAACATGACCGATCCTTTGTTCTGAAGGGAGATAAACCACTGCCAGTGGAGTCTGGTAGAAGCTTCCCCTGCTTGGGGTGGGGATAAACAAGCTGAATGGGTATCATAATACCCATTATATGGTCTGCAGATGCCATTAGTGGTTTCTGCCAGTAAAGTTTTATGTGTATGATGGACTTAAGATAATGGTATTAAAGGCGTTTTCCAGTTTGCATCAACATCCTTAAAAATAATCATTTATGAAGATAGCTGTAATTTTGTAATATGTTTCTTTTCCCTTTATTGCTCCTATCTTCCGTTCTGGGCTGTGGTCACATGACCATGTAGCCCTTTATTTCCTGTGATGTTATGTCCATGGGCGGGACAGAGATAGGGGGTGTCTATGTAACTAGATGGGTGGGAGGAGCTATAAATTAGCTGGGTGTTTTTAGGGGCAGTGATAGGGGAGTGTCTATGTAAATAGATGCGTGGGAGGAGCTATAAACTAGCTGGGCATTGTTAGGGGTAGTCCTAGAGCTGGGGTAGAGGAAGGAGAAGTGCATTATGGGTTTGGTTGGCGACAGCAACAGGAAGTGCCACATACAGGATGGAAACAACCAGAGGGATTGGTTTACACAGTGGAAATGGGTCAGGAGAGTCCAAATTGGAAAAAAAGCATGGGGAAGATGTAAATGAGCATATCTGTTAAAAGACATACCAATCCCGGAAAACACCTTTAAGCCGGACATACCATCTTTCAGGCGAGCATGTATGTGTTCTGAATGGACAGAGCCATCACTAGAAACCTCTGGTGGTGGCTAACCTGATGAGAAACAAAGGCTTGGACATGTTGAAAGCTAACTGCCCAATCCTTATGACCCTGAAGTAAGACCATAATCTAATGTGTGTCACCAACTTTACACAGAGCATAAACATTAGATAACTGTCAGCAGATTCTGGTGATGTCATCAGCAATGGATGACACTCAGTGTGAAAGAGTCCAACTGTCGCCTGGTGTCTGACAGAGAAAATACTATTGCATTTAATATACCTGATCTTCCATTTAAGGGTCCATACAGACAACAATAGGACTCTGTGCCCATATTGCAGCTTGCAAAAGGACACCAGCCGTATGCACTCCATGGTGGGAATGGGGATCCATTGACTTGAATAGGTCCACGATCCACAAGATATGAAAACGGATCGCTATCTTTTGCGGAATGGAGGCACGGTTCGGAAGCCCACAGAAACACTCGGTCCGCTGTGTTTTGCAGATTGTGGACCTATTCAAGTCAGTGGTTCTGCATCCGCAACCAGAGTGCAACAGATTGCAAATTGTGGCCCGCAGCACGGGCGCGAGCACTTACGTTCATCTTAATGGACCCATAACCAGTTACATGTATCAATCACCCTATGGCAATAACGATGCCAATCTCTAGATTTCTTCTAACTAGAGTACAGGCAGATGCACTGTGCCTGGACACAAGGTTAACAAAAGCAATAAACCCTCCTCTGTTGCATATTACATTTTAGACTTTGCTAGAGGTACAATTTTAATATATTATCCCAACTTCTGTGAGTGTCTTTTATAGGACTGAAGGGAACTGGGTGATGGAGTCTAATAGGCAAATCCCCCTATGACCCACCCCTGAGGTCCATCTCTGTGACACGGTCCCTAAAGATCTCTATAGAGAAGATAATGACAATAATCCTTTCATTGACCATTGGTCAGAATTACCATCAATCATTGCTTTCATAAAATCGCCATTTCTCCCCTGGATCTGATTTATTTTTCATGCGATTCCTTCATACTTCATCTGTGCTGTTACATCCTCTTCTCTTTGCTTATGTCTGTGTTATAATTTTCTGACCTGACATATGCCAATCTAAGAAAATGATGATCTTTGGCAGGGGTCAGCAACCTCCGGCACTCCAGTTGTTGTAAAACTACATCTCCCATCATGCACACTTGCTTGGATGTTCTCTGAACTCCCACAGAAGTGAAAGGAGCATGCTGGGAGTTGTAGTTTCACAACAGCTGGAGTGCGGAAGGTTGCTGATCCTTGATCTATAGGATGGGACACCAGTGTAATGATTGGAGCTTAACTCTACGAACTCAGCATTTTCTTCATTAGGTCACATTTTTTATGCCAGTTAAAAAGTTTACATAAGATTAGAACAAGTCTCTGCTTTTTCCTCAAGAACAGCGCCACTCTTGTCCATGGGCTGGGCCCGGTTTTGCAAGAAAAAATGACAGTGGACAAAAAACACATTTCTTTGTCTTCTAGTCTCATAACCCCCTTAAAAAAATTGAAGAGACATCAATATAGATTTTCTATGAACTATTTTGGGTGGAAGAAAACAGAAATTAATAGAATAATTGTGCTTCTCCTTCTTGTAATTACTTATCAGTCGGTGAAGGCAGCACGTCCTCCGAATTGATAAAAGCAGCATGTTTTTATCGGAATCGTGTCTGCGCTCGCACAACTCCACCGCTTCAGCTGATTACTGTGGTGGGTGCTATTGCACGTAGCGTTTTTGTAGATGCCTTTAAAAAAAAAAAAACTACCGTACATGTACAGATGTAGCAAGCACCAAAATCAGTGAGTTATCGCATACTAGCAATAGCAACATTAAGCTGTAGAAGTTTTGCACACAGTTAAACTCAGCCAGCGTGATAAACTTGTGCAAAAATGCGCCAGGTATGACTTTAGTGCTGGCTGCATCTGTACTCACAGTTTTACCCACAGTTTCACAGAAAAACGCTGCATTATAGTGTCTGGGCGCTATCAGCTTGGAGATTCCAGATCTGTGTATCAAGTGCCCATACATCTCAAAAAGAAAAAAAAGATGTATGACAGAGCCAAAAGAGATGACCATGCAGGAACATGACCTTGTCAATCAAGGACTGAGAGGGGCTGGCAGAGGAGCAAGGGTGCATAGAGTGGCTTGGGCCCACCCTCAGTGCACTTAACTGCTCATTTACATATGGGTTGCAAGTACTTTTTCTCCAGAATGAAGCAACAGATCACTCAGTGAAAGATTACGTTCAGCTGAGCTAGCCCTACAAGACATTGAAAGGCATTTACTAGAGCAGGGATGGCAGGGCCCTCCAGCTATTGCAAAACTACAAAACCCAGCATGTACTAATAGCTGTAGGCTGTCCAGGCATGCTGAGAATTGTAGTTTTGCAACAGCTGGAGGTCCGCAGGTAGAGCATCCCTGTACTAGAGTGTCTATGCCACTATTCTGAAGTAAAAAAGTTGCAAAAAAACTCCCTTTAAGCGCCTTCACCAAAGTTAGATGATCAGGGATGAACAATTATTGGCCCGTCTAAACACCCAGTGAATAGACGCTTCTTTATTAACTGAATTTTTCTGGAAGCTTAAAAATGTTATGATGTCAGCGGTATGTCTTCTGTGTAAACAGGGGATGTACTGCCGATATAATGTAAAGTGTATTGGGGATGCCTCATCATAGTAATGTAGTAAAAGAAAGAAAAGCAAGGGGGAGGTTTGGATTTTTATTTTTCTAAACCAGTTTGCCCTTTTTCTAAAAAGTTTTATGGTGCGACCACATGGCGCGGTCATCATTTGTTCAGGCTGCAGCCAGTTCCGGTCAAGAACTTAGGCCGCAGATACCTAAAATTTGTCCAATAAAGACCGTACTGAATAGCCGGTCTAAATTCTTAAAGGGGTTGTCTCATGATGGACAATAGGGGCATATCACTAGGATATGCCCCATTGTCTTATAGGTGCGCTGGGACCCGCACCTGTATCCAGACTGTAGCCCCAAAAGTGAAGGAGGGCGCATGCCCAGCCGCCCTCCATTCATTTTCTATGGGGCCAGCGAAAATAACCGAGTGCTGGCTCGGCTATTTCCATCGGCTCCATAGAAATGAATGGGAGCAAGGGCTGCACATGTGCAATACTCTCCCTTTGGGGAGCCGGCTTGGTGGTGACTGGACCGGAGTCCTCCAGCCACCACCTGCGGGCTCCATTCTGGATATAGGTGTTGGTCCCAGGGGTGGGACCCGCACCTATAAGACAATGGGGGCATATCCTAGCGATATGCCCCCATTTTCCTTCATGAGACAACCCCTTGAATGGTCGCGCTGTATTAATGTTGCCGTGTCTTCATTCATTAACATCATTTTCTTGACCGCAGCTGGTCAGGACCTGAACGGAACACGACCGCGTCGTGTGGTTGTACCCTTATCCTTTTAGACAACACCTCTAATCAGCAAACACATAGTAAAGTAAGAAGAATCACTAATTATTACTGAATCGTAATTCTTGCTGTAGTCCGTACGAGGCGGTCTGGTACACCTTTATATATCTTCTTGTGTTGTGTGTAATCATGGACTGCTGTTGTGGTGTCCTTCTTTCCATCGATCCAGGAGAACCTGAATTCCGATACATGGCTGGAGCCCATGGAAACGAAGTCTTAGGACGTGAACTTCTTCTCTTGCTGATGCAGTTCCTGTGTCAGGAGTACCTGGCAGGCAACAAACGTATCAGACATCTGATCACCAATACACGTCTCCACTTCCTTCCATCGATCAACCCGGATGGGTATGAGAAGGCTGCGGAACTGGTGAGCGGTAATATCTGGATACACAATGAATTAAAGGGAAAGTTCAATCTTTGGATGGACACCAGGATCTTCCAACCATGAACGTTGGAGTTATTGGAATCCACAGTCACTAAGGGTCTTTTTTGGGTGCACTTTTTTGGGGTCAGTTTCTCCTATTGTAAGACATTACTCCACCATTCTGATGAGAGTCAAGAAAATGAGTATTGTAGTTTTGCAACAGCTGGAGCGCCACTGGTTAGGAAACACTGTTGTAATGACTTACAACTATGGGGGATGTTTATCAAATGTGTTATGCTACTTTTTTGGCCTAAAAATGTTGCAATTGATGGCAAAATTTTGCAACATTTGGCTTTCAGAAGTAGAGTAAGAAATCGGTTGAGTTTTCCAATATCACTTTTTTTGTCTTCTTTATTATTTGCAACTTTTTAAAAAGTCGGAACTCCACGCCAGGCATCCCCTAGGCGCACTTTTACTGAAATAGGCAAACTACATTGCACTTTCACCAAACATATTACTACACTGCACCATTGTCATAAATTTGGCGCAGGTGCACATTGTACCTACAATTAGTGATGAGCGAAGTTTTTAAAAATTTGAATCGGCTGCTTCACCGAACTTTGACAATATATCCATTGTATGGAGTGGGTGCAATGACAGGGAACGGCAATCGCGCCATCCACCGACATTTTACCCCTCAGATACCACGTTCAAAGATGATCACGGCATCTGGGGGTTAAAGGGTTTCTGTCGCCAGTTTTTTTCGGTATGAATCAGGCTGACATTAGAGATGTGCTAATGTCACCTGATTCTAAATATATATCTGTTTAATTTACTGGTGCCCCCATTTTTATATAAAATGAACTTTTATTTTATGCTAATACGGCCTCTAGGTGCAAGGGGTGTTACCCCTGCTCCTAGAGGCTCTGTTGATTGACAGGACCAGGCAGAGAAGAAACACTCCATTCACCATAGCTTGCAAGGACCTTCAATGATGTCATAACCATGTGATCAGTCACATGGTTTAGGAGGAGACAGGCTGTTTGCGTGATCCTAACCATGTGACTGATCACATGGTCATGACATCATTGAAGGTCCTTGCAAGCTATGGTGAATGGAGTGTTTCTTCTCTGCCTGGGCCTGTCAATCAACAGAGCCTCTAGGAGCAGGGGTAACACCCCTTGCACCTAGAGGCCTTATTAGCATAAAATAAAAGTTCATTTTATATAAAAATGGGGGCACCAGTAAATAAAACAGATATATATTTGGAATTAGGTGACATTAGCACATCTCTAATGTCAGCCTGATTCATACCGAAAAAAACTGGTGACAGAAACCCTTTAATCAGGGGTTAAAACAACAAAATACATCCTCATCTCATCCATTTGATTCCGGAAAGGCCAACTCGGCCTTCTTGATTAAAGAAAATGCACCAATTCTCTTCTGATGACATCACCATACCCACCCAGAAGGATGACGTGGCAAAGTCACACATCAGTGCATGCGCAAATTGGCACATTTTCTTCAATCAAGTTGGCCGCGACAGCCCCTCCGCGATCGAATGGATGAGGTGAGTGTATTTTTTTTATAGACTATTGAAGCTACCACCAGGTACAAAGAAGTTTCAGGGATAGGACTTTCCTCGAACCTGTTCTTTCCATTGTGATGTTGATATCAAATTTTAATTCAAATTTTTCGACTGATTTTAGGGCTCTGAGCTGGGAGGCTGGTCTTTGGGCCGCTGGACAGCTGATGGGATTGACATAAATAACAATTTTCCGGACTTGAATTCATTGTTGTGGGAGTCAGAGGATCGTCCTAGGAATATGCGCAGAGTCCCGAACAACCACATCCCAATCCCTGACTGGTATCAGTACGAGAACGCCACAGTGAGTCATGCTGCTCGCAAACGTAGAATGCCTTTTACATGTTGTATACATGCACACTTGGCATGACTGAGCATGCATGTGTTATCAGTGGGAAGGGGGGAATTAGCTATTGGCTTAAGTTGCATGGGAAAAAGGATCAGAATTGATTTACATTAAAATCACCCCAGGGGGCTGACGTTTTAGGGTGCATTCACGCGACCGTATTTTCGATCCGCCTCCGATCATGCGGACCCATTGATTTTAATGGTGGCGCAAAAGATGTGAACAGCAAACTGTGTGCTGTCCACATCTGTATGTCTGTTCTGCAGCCCCGCAGAAAAAAATGGAACATGTCCTATTCTTCTCATTTCTGCAGACAAGAATAGGCATTTCTAACAAAGGGTGGGACATGCTGATTGACAAAATACGAAATACACACAGCTGTTATCCGTGTTTTGCAGATCCATAATTTGCAGACCACAAAACGGATACAGTCGTGTGAATGCCCCTTTACAATCGGTCCTTTATCATACCTTGGAAGATATGCCTGCTCTGCCTATGGTTCCAAGCACATGGTATTACCAATAACATGGACCATCTATGGTGGCACATGAAGTCCCTACGACTCTGTATTATGGACCTGTAGGCCTCCGTGTGTCTCTATGTGGTGTCTCCTTCAGGCATCATATTGTCCATTACAATTATTACTATATGTTCTAAACATGGCATACCTGTGGGAAAAAAACTAGGTTTGGAGGCCCATGAAGGTACAGCATGGACTAGTAGCTGTGTGCATGAGGCCTATGTAAAAATGAGTTATTGCTTTTAAGATACAACTTGTTCTTAAAGGGGTTCTCCAGGAATTAAGAAAATGAAAATACTTAAATATTACTTTATTGTAAATATATTCCCAAATACCTTTCATTGGTTATAATGGCTCGTTTTGTCTGGGGAGAAATCATTGGGAGAAATAAAATGGCTGCCGTCCTACTAGCACACACCAAACCTGTCCTAATCATACAGGAGGACAAGTTACTTCAGAACATGGAGCTAAAGAGCTGCCTCATCCTTCTCTCTGGTCTACTTGTTTAGTGATTAGGATCCTGAATACAGCTGATAAGATCTTCAGCTGAATCTCTGTAGGAATGGAGATCATGAGGAGACATAAAGTACAGAGAGGACGGACAGGACAGACTGTGGTAATGGAGACTGCATACAAGTGCTGCTGTTCATTATCCACATCCCCACGTCCCCTCTTTACTTCATGTCTCCTCATGAACTCCATTTCTACAGAGATTTAGCTGAAGATAATATTAAACTGTTTTCAGGATCATAGAAGAAGATGAGGCAGCTCTTTACCTCAGTGTTGTGAAGTAACTTGTCTTGCTATGTGATTAGGACAGGTTCTGTGTGTACTAATATTTTTTGTTTCTCCTAATCATTGCTCCCCAGACAAAACAAGCCAATTTAAGTAATGAAAGGTATTTGAGAATATATTTATAATAAAGTAATATTTAAGTATTTTCATTTTCCTAATTCCTGGAGAACCCCTTTAATTCCTTAATACCATAACAAAATTGTTCCTCCTCACATTGCCAAGGTGATTAATAAAATGACTAAAATGGTGCCTACAGGTCGCTATTGAAACTCGTGCCCTAATTACATGGATGGAAAAGATTCCTTTTGTTCTGGGTGGAAACCTCCAAGGAGGTGAGCTGGTGGTGTCTTATCCTTTCGACATGGTGCGGTCACCGTGGAAGACCCAGGAGTATACAGCAACACCGGATGACCATGTGTTTCGCTGGTTGGCATACTCCTATGCATCCACCCATCGGCATATGACGGACTCCAGCCGGAGACCATGCCACACTGAGGATTTTAACAAGGAGGAGGGAAGTGTGAATGGAGCCTCTTGGCATACAGTGGCTGGAAGTAAGTAAAATGTAAAATGATAACCCGTGTCAGGGGAATTACACACCTACAGTAGGTGTTTATGCGTAGATCTGTAAAAACACATCTGCCATAAAGATGTATAAGGTAGTCTATGGGCATTTTTGCCCCTGAGGGTATTTTCGTACCTGCCCCTCCCTAAGCTACTACAAACTGCTATGGGAGATGGCTTCAGCCCTGTCATACTTATCTGATCAGTTTCTATGAGGAGATAAGTTCTAGAATTGACCGCGGCAAATCAATGGATGTCGTATATCTGGACTTCTCCAAAGCATTTGACACTGTACCGCATAAAAGGTTTGTATATAAAATGAGAATGCTTGGACTTGGAGAGAATGTCTGTATGTGGGTAAGTAACTGGCTCAATGAAAACAGAGGGTGGTTATTAACGGTACACACTCAGATTGGGTCACTGTCACTAGTGGGGTACCAAAGGGGTCAGTAATGGTGGGGTCATCGTCACTAGTGAGGTCACTGTCACTACAGAGGACAGTATACTGTATCTGTATGCTACAGAGGGCAGTATACTGTATATATATACTACAGAGGACAGTATACATATACTACAGAGGACATTATACATATATATATATATATATATATATATATATACATACTACAGAGGACAGTATGCTGTATATATATACTACAGAGGACAGTATACATGTACTACAGAGGACAGTATACTGTATCTATACACTATGGAGGACAGTATACTGTATATATATATATATATATATATATACTACAGAGGACAGTATAATGTGTGTGTGTGTATATATTTATACTACAGAGGACAGTATAATGTGTGTGTGTGTATATATACTACAGAGAACAGTATACTGCTACAGATGGATCTGTATAGATTGGAGGCTTGGGCAGAGAAGTGGCAGATGAGATTTAACATTTAAATAATTGTGATATGGGTACAGAAAGGGCAATCTGTCACAAAGACCGGGATCGTCGAATGGTGTGTTGCCTTCCTTGTGCTCGAATTTGACACATCGCTGATCAGGTTGACAGATTACTGGGTGGGGCTGGAGAGGATCCAGCAGTCATGGTCCATATCGGAACCAATGACAAAGTTAGAGGTAGGTGGAGTGTCCTTAAAAATGATTTTAGGGATCTAGGGCATAAGCTTAGGGCAAGGACCTCAAAGGTAGTGTTTTCCGAAATACGGCCTGTACCACGAGTCACACAAGAAAGGCAGCGGGAGATTAGGGAGGTAACAAGTGGCCCAAGAACTGGTGTAGGAAGGAGGGATTTGGGTTCTTGGAGAACTGGGCCGACTTCTCTGTCGGCTACAGGCTCTACCGTAGGGATGGGCTGCACCTCAATGGGGAAGGGGCAGCTGTTTTGGGGGAGAAGATGGCTAGAAGGCTGGAGGAGTTTTTAAACTAGGGACGGGGGGGAGGGTAACTACATTATAGGAGGGGAAGATAGTGCAGATAGAGACCTGGGGCAAAGTAATGGAACTGAGGGAGGAATGGAAGGAGGAACTAGAACAGTTCAGAAGAAAAGGGGTAGGGTAAAAAATATACATAAACCCCTTAACTGTATGTACACTAATGCCAGAAGCCTTAGAAAACTGGTGAACTGGAAGTAGTGATGTGTGAGGAGGACTATGACATAGTGGGAATAACTGAGACATGGCTGGATGATAGCGATGACTGGGCAGTTAATATACAGCGTTACAGTCTGTTTAGAAAGGATCGCCAAAACCGGAGAGGGGGAGGGGTCTGCCTTTATGTAAAGTCCTGTCTAAAGCCCACACTCCGGGAAGATATAAGTGAGGGACATAAAGATGTGGAGTCACTGTGGGTAGAAATACATGGAGCCAAAAACAATAATAAAATACTAATAGGAGTTTATTATAATCCATCTAATATACCACAGTCCACAGAAAATCTACTTCTAAATGAAATAGATGAGGCGGGCAACTAAAGTAATAACTGGAATGGGTGGACTACAGTACCCAGAAAGATTATCAAAATTAGGGTTATTCACTTTAGAAAAAGACGACTGAGGGGAGATCTAATAACTATGTATAAATATATCAGGGGTCAGTACAGAGATCTCTCCCATGATCTATTTATCCCCAGGACTGTGACTGATGAGGGGACATCCTCTGTGTCTGGAGGAAAGAAGGTTTGTACACAAACATAGAAGAGGATTCTTTAAGGTAAGAGCAGTAAGACTATGGAACTCTCTGCCTGAGGAGGTGGTGATGGTAAGTTCACTATAAGAGACCAAGAGGGGCCTGGATGTATTTCTGGAGTGCAATAATATTACAGGTTATAGTTACTAGAGAGGGGTCGTTGATCCAGGGAGTTATTCTGATTGCCTGATTGGAGTCGGGGAGGAATTTTTTTTCCACAGCATATATGATGTCCCATTTATGAAAAATACAGCTCAGAGAAATCCAAGGGTTCACAGAAAAGCTGAATATTTAAAACGTAACTTTTAATATAGAAATTATAACAAATAATTTAACACATTGCTCCGTAACGAGCAGATATCATATCAAAAATCCCACGTCACTCACAGAAACACTATATTATTTGATAAAAATCTAGATGCCCAAGATAGGGTAGACAGGGTATCTAAGATACAGGGATCGTACTGCGGGGGTATACGGATTGTGGAATAAAAATCCCTACAATGAATCCTATTGTAACCCCTAAACCCAGGGAAGAATCCAAATGGTGGAGACTCCCTGGTCTCGAACCTAGTCTGTCAAACCCTTATATTCCCTAAGAAATTACCATATCAGAACCCGACGCGTTTCCCCTCATCAGAGGTTCATCAGGGGTTAATCTAGGGTAATATAGACTTCATAGATGTACAATAATAGACTATGCCCAAAAGATAGTTACTCAAAAACAAAAACAAAATAGAATACCAGACCTAATGGCAATAAAAGTCCTCTCATATATTCACTTTCAAGCATAGCCAACGATATATGTAATTGGTGACTGGCAAGTGATACTGGGTATACAGATATATAGTGACTATCAGATAATCCTGACCAGACAATTCGTATGCCCACAAATAGTTAGGCAAAACGCATAACTAAATAGCTTAAATGTCGGTCAGGTGACCTCTTACATAAACCCAGAGGAGGCATCCATGCCATGGCAGGTCTGGAAGGTCTCTAGATGTTGTATGGAGCAGATGGGAAGAGGGCCGTGCGCGCCGTTCTTTAAATACAGCGCGCCCCACCCCTAGTCGATACTACTACTGGGGCGCGCTGTATTTAAAGAACGGCGCGCACGGCCCTCTTCCCATCTGCTCCATACAACATCTAGAGACCTTCCAGACCTGCCATGGCATGGATGCCTCCTCTGGGTTTATGTAAGAGGTCACCTGACCGACATTTAAGCTATTTAGTTATGCGTTTTGCCTAACTATTTGTGGGCATACGAATTGTCTGGTCAGGATTATCTGATAGTCACTATATATCTGTATACCCAGTATCACTTGCCAGTCACCAATTACATATATCGTTGGCTATGCTTGAAAGTGAATATATGAGAGGACTTTTATTGCCATTAGGTCTGGTATTCTATTTTGTTTTTGTTTTTGAGTAACTATCTTTTGGGCATAGTCTATTATTGTACATCTATGAAGTCTATATTACCCTAGATTAACCCCTGATGAACCTCTGATGAGGGGAAACGCGTCGGGTTCTGATATGGTAATTTCTTAGGGAATATAAGGGTTTGACAGACTAGGTTCGAGACCAGGGAGTCTCCACCATTTGGATTCTTCCCTGGGTTTAGGGGTTACAATAGGATTCATTGTAGGGATTTTTATTCCACAATCCGTATACCCCCGCAGTACGATCCCTGTATCTTAGATACCCTGTCTACCCTATCTTGGGCATCTAGATTTTTATCAAATAATATAGTGTTTCTGTGAGTGACGTGGGATTTTTGATATGATATCTGCTCGTTACGGAGCAATGTGTTAAATTATTTGTTATAATTTCTATATTAAAAGTTACGTTTTAAATATTCAGCTTTTCTGTGAACCCCTGGAATTTTTTTTCCCCCTATAGTGAGGAAAATTGGCTTCTACCTCACAGGGGTTTTTTGCCTTCCTCTGGAACAACTTGTAGGTAAACAGGCCGTACTGGATGGACAGATGTCTTTTTTCGGCCTTATAAACTATGTTACTATGTTAAACTGATACTTTACCAGGTCCCCCCCCCACAGTAGAAGTCCACTTAGTGTTAACAGTGCCCCCAATAGTAATAAAGTCCCCCATTGTGCCCCAGAAGTAATAATGCTCCCATAGTGTCCATACTAGTAATCATGTCCGCAATTGCGGACAAGAATAGGTATTTTATATGATGGTGGATGCAAATGAACGCATATGGGCCGGTATCCCTGTTTTGTGGATCCGAAGTCTGTCGCGTGTATGTATCCTTAGTATGATCGAATACCTTTTTAACTAGACCTACACCCTGTGATGACCTGAGTGGCTTGATATGTAATTAATATTTAATATAATATGTAATGTAATTAATATAATTTTCAACAGTCCGTAGTAGACAATATCCCAGCAGAACCCTCTTGATTCTGTTGAAATCTTACTTCCTTTTTACAGATTATTATTTATGTTTTTAGCCTTCATTTTCCATCTTTTTTTGGGATGTCTCCCAGTTAATTAGGGGTTTTATAGACAGCAGGGCTTGCAGTCAATGAATTCCACGCACTACAATGAGGCAAATACAAAAGAAACAGAGTAAGACAAAGAAACCCTGTACTTTACAGGACCACCTGGTGCGACAATGAATTGAGACACTCTCTAGAATCTAGGCAAAGAACTGACAAAATGGAATTTACATCTAACGATAAACATGTGCCCCGCCGAGGCAACAAAGACCCAATAAAATTGCAAGGATTGGACTGGGTTGAATTAAGCATCATCTGCCTTACATATGTTTGTAAAATGCCTGTGAAAGTAACTAATAAATTGCTTCAGTGCTTCAAAAATTCTGCTTAAAGGGGGTCAAACCAGCACCTGGATCTGAATACTTTTGAAACTCATATTTACTCATTGAAATCTATCTGTATAGCGCCACCTGCTGTTTGCTCTTTTTCTAATTTCTCTGTCCTGCTCACTGAGACGGAAGCACATGCTCAGTTCCATCCTTCAACTGCCACCAGCTGCAGTATAAAAGAACGTGTCCCTTCAGAAAGCGCACGCCCCCTAAGCTGCCAGCTTGATATAAATCTAGCAGAGCAATGAATGTGGAGATCTCTGGATCCATGTGAGGTACAGGGCTGGTTTTAGCTTTCCGGATCCGCAATTTGTGCAATTTGTAGGCCACACATGGCTGCAGCCATAATAGAAAGGGCCTATTCTTGTCCGCAAAGCACTACGGCCATGTTGTATCTTTTTTGCAAAGCCGCGGAACGGAACCACGGATGCGGACAGCATTGAAACAAATTGCGGAAGGAATGCAGACTCATTCATACGGCCGTCTGAATGAGCCCTTAGAAAGAGATTGTCATGTAATATATGATGTCTGATTTTATTTTTTACATTAATCATAGGATAACACTTTTAAGGCCTCATGCACACGACCGTATGTATTTTGCAGTCTGCAAATTGCGTACCTTCAAAATACGGATACCCCTTGTGTTGCATCCGCATTTTTGCAGACCCATTGACTTCAATGGGTCCATTGTCCACATTTTGCAGCCAAGTATAGGACATCATGTTCTATTTAAAGTGAGTGGGTCCACAATAAAATGAGGACGGTACATGGACCACATCCGTATTTTGTGGATTTGCGCTTTGCAGACCACAAATCGGATACAGTCGCATACATGAGCCCTAATTGTGAGCCCCAATATGTGTTTCTAGCTTGTTGTCACTTTAAAATATTGCTGAGCCTACACTAGTAATGGCAATATCCTCTCATCTACATGCGGCAGAGATCCGACAATAGAACAGGGCGGCGGACACAGCCTTCTGATAAGAATATATTGGGAATTGCTATTTATAAGATCCCTGCCACATAATTATATATTAATGGACATTTTTCTGGACTTTTAATGATACATTGAGTTGAAATTACTTTCCTAATTGTCTTGATTCTTTCAAAACTGTCTCATTTTTATGTTTTTTTTTATTCCTATTATTAGGCATTAATGATTTTAGCTATTTGCACACCAACTGCTTCGAGATCTCCATATACTTGGATTGTGACAAGTATCCACATGGAAGTGAACTGGCAGAACAGTGGGAAAATAACAGAGAGTCCTTGATTGTCTTCATGGAGCAGGTTAGTGCCTGGTCCTATATAACAGTAAATTCCCTTAAAGGGACTCTGTCAGCTAAGAAACACCCCCCAAACTAGAGTAAGGGGTGTATAGTGCAAGTGGTGCTGAGTCTGGTAATGTCATTTTTATCTTCACAATCACTTGTGCTCCAACAGGCCAGCAGTAAAATGTATTGAGAGGACTCCTCCTTGAGTCCTCTCCATTATGTGCGTGAGCCCAGGAGTCCTCACAATGCCTTTTTCGGCTGGTTTTGTAGAGCACAGCATCAGAATGCAAGTGAGGATATGACAATAAAAATTACATTACTGGACTCAGCTCCACTTACACTATACACCACTCATTCTAGTTTGGGGTGTGTTTCGGAACTGACAGACTCCCTTTAAAGGGCATCTGTCAGCAGTTTTGACCATGGTAAACTGCTGACAGCACCAGATAGAGCCTGGGGAGAGCAGTAGAAGAGTACCTTTTGTGGAGCTTTATTATCAGGGGTAGCGTGAATGATGAATTAGCGGGGGATGATGGCCCTGCCCTCACTTCTCCCTCTCCATGCCCTATTTTGTGTAGATCTGGCAATGGCGCCATAAAATGCAGATTTTTTATCCAATGTATTTGCAATTTTTCTACGCCAAAAAAGAGGTGTAAGAAGAATGAGAGATTCCCCCCAATGTCTTAAAAATAGAAAAATAAAGGTCTTCTAGGAAATAACAAGGGTTAGGTAGTAAGTATGGTTGAAAAAAGACATAAGTCCATCCAGTTCAGCTGATTAGTCTGTTGATCCAGAAGAAGCCAAAATAGTCAATGAGGCAGAAACTGTTGTTCCTCAGCTTAGGCTACTTTCACACCAGCGTTTTCGCCCAATCTGGCAAGGGTTCAGCAAAAACGCTTCTGTCATGATAATACAACTGGCTGCATCCATTATGAACGGATCCGGTTGTTTTATCTGTAAAATAGCCATGACGGATCCGGCACTAAAACCATTGTAAGTGAATGGGCGCCGGATCTGTTTTCTTTTATGTCCGAGAAAACAGTCCGCCACCATTGACTTACATTGTGTTTCATGACGAATTCATCTTGTTCCGCATCCCATGCCGGTCAGAAAAACGCTGCCTGTCTCGTATGCAGATGCAACCAAACGGAAGGCAATGTATTATGTTGCACTCCCTTCAGTTCAGTTTTGCCCCCATTGACAATGAATGAGGACAAAACGGAAGTGTTTTTCTCCAGTCGTGAGATCCTATGACGAATCTCAATAGCGGAAAGGAAAAAACGCAAATGTGAAAGTAGCCTTAAGAGAAAAATTCCTCCCCAACTCACATTCAGCTGAACGTGTATGCGGAAGATGGGAGGGAGTCGGCCGAATATTTATGGGCAGAATTGATCCTGCAAGAATGGGGTTCTGCAGGAACCTGAGATAAAAATAAAAAAAGAGAGGGTCTGATGACGTTTTCCCATTAAACACATTTAGGATAATAGTCCTATAATATAAACACACATTGTACAGAATAATAAAAGCAATTGTTCCTTCTTTTTTTTATTAGGTTCACCGTGGAATTAAAGGAGTTGTGAGAGACATATACGGACGCGGGATAGGAAACGCAGTTATATCTGTGGAAGGAATCAATCATGATATTCGTACAGGTCAGTTTTTTTTTCCTGAGGGTTTACTAAGTTTGCCCTTTGTGGCCGGGACACATTTAGTGGATCAAATGGGGTGCTGCCATGATAGGCTCCATGGGGCAAATTCATGGTGGATTTAGGCTCAGTATTATAATTTATATATTTATTATGCACATAGGTGGTGTAGATTTGATTTTCTGGTGCATGGATTGCCAGGAAATGTTCCAAATTCCTCTTAGTAAATTCAACGCATTTTACTCCAACGGACTGAAACGTCAGTCATAGTAAATATGCCCCATGTGTGAGATCTCCATAATATAGCTCACTAATGATCAGGAGTGCACCACCAATGAGGCCAGGTAAGGCGATCGCCTCAGGCAGCACCAGGTAGGGGAAAGAGAAACGGGTTAGGTTAAGAAAGTGGGGGGGGGGGGGGCGCTGTTTCAGTTTTTGCCTCAGGCAGCAGAAAGGCTAGGTGCACCCCTGCTAATGATGTCTCCTTAGTGTGCTATTCACTAATAGGATGCTTTTTATATTGTCCATGGCCACAGAAGGAGGACACATTCTGACCATTAGACCCATATCTAAAAACAGTATTCATCCCCCTTTCCACTCTGAGAACCTCATCAGACGACCCATTTACTTTTACCAGCTGCATTTATTCATCTCCACCTTCAAGACTCAAGACCGTCTCATGATTCTGGTAGTAGACTTGGGACTGGCAGTCAGTGGCGTACATAGAGAAGTAAGGGCCCCAAAGCAAGGATCAAACCAGGCCCCCCACACAAGACAGAAGGGTTTCTGCCTAAACCCTTTTCAATGACCCTTGGGCCATTATTCCACTGTCTCATTTGCTAAAAGCTGTTCCTTTAGAGGGTAGAGTCCTGACCAAGTTTTCACCTCCAGTAGAAGAGGAGATAAACCCAACTAAGACTGCGTCCCCTCTTGCCCTGGGCCCCATAGCAGTCACATGGTCTGCTGCTATGGTAGTTACGCCCCGCTGGCAGTTTTAGGGTCACCATGACTATTATTTAGTATGACTATATATATATATATATATATATATATATATATATATATATATATATTAAAAACAGCTGGTAAAATCTTTCCCTTCTCAGCACTTACTCATTATGGACGTACTCCAGTGTTGGCCCATACTGTGGAGGTCAGCTGGAGAGATTCCCAGGAAAATCATATCCTAGGAGGCACGCCTCGATCTCAAGTGCCATTAATTCATGTCTAGGGAAACCTTCAGTATTTACAGGATATTGCTCCTACCTGGATATGCTGCTTTCTGTCTTTTATCTGGATAAGTCTATGTTATTAGGGAATTATCCATGAAACATTGCTGCGTCTCCAACCTCCTGCACCCACCCCTGTAACTAACACTTTAGATTAGTTTGCAGAACCAGTAAGGTAGGATAATAGTAAGTAACCTCTCCTCCAAATCAGTGACGTAACTAGAACTGACTGGGACCCATGGCAAATTTTTTAATGGGCCCCTTCCTTACAAACTTCTTCGCAAGCCCCTCCTTCCGTGCAACCCCCAGTCAGGCCGCTCCGTTCATTTTCTACAGTCACTGTATATAATGTCATTGTGTAATACTGGTGAGGGGGCCCTGACAATAAAATCTTTTAGTCCTCCTCCCGGATGGGCCCCTTCTGAGTTTGGGTCAAATAGCAGCCAAGCATTGGCTCCCCTATTTCTGTAAGCCCCATAGAAGTGAATGGAGTGGTGGCCGCACATGCGCAGTGCACTTTCCATTCATTTCAATGGGACTTCCAAAAATACCTGACCACTGTACTTGACTATTTTCGGCACTCCCATAGGAATGAATGGAGGGCAGCCGCACATGCGTGGTACGCCCTCCATAGAGATGAGCGAATCTATTCGCCACTTTGTAGATTCATATTGAATCTTGGAAATTTTCCGTTGCGAAGCGAATCCGGATTTTTTGAGATTCGCTCTGTTAGATTTGATTCGCTACGTACCCGTACACTTAATTGTACACTAATGCTACATATAAGTTACTTTATACACTGATGCGTACAAATTCAGTTAATTAGCGAACTTTTACTGTGAGTTTGTTATCCATGCAGCAAAAAGCGGTCACCTAACCTAGTGGGAAGGGCTTGCTCTGATTGGCTCACAGGCTCGGTAAGCCGGGACTCCAGTGAGCTTACCATTGAAAGTATAGAGAGTGAAGATTCCTCCCTTGTAGCTCCGCCTCCATCTCCAGTTTGAGACCCAGAGCAAGTGTGCTGTGCAAGATGGCGAAGCAGCTGCGCCCCAACTAGGCAGAAATGGATTGGGGTAGCGATATCCCAGAGGTTAAAGAGAAACCAGAAGATATTTATCTGGACCAGTGGATTCCTAAGCCAAGACCGAAGAAGACACCTGTGGTGTTCGCCAAACCGGCTGGTGCACCGGAGGCGCCCCGGGGCTCCCGCTCCGCCGGCCAAGAAGAAGGATTACTCCTTGAGGCAAAATGATATTGTCCCAGCCGTGGTGACTGCAAATGCCCTGACATTATGGGATTACAAAAAGGCTGTCGAGGAGTGGGTAATACAAGTCTTGGATCGTCCCAGGCCGGGGGATCCTAAATTAGAAAGGAGAAAGTGGGTTCCTCGCTGATGATGAGACCGCAGAGGAGTACTTTGTGGGCCGGCGATCGGTGAAACGCCCATATTTGCCACAACCCCGCCATAGCCTGTATGTTGGCGACCAAGTGGAGTACACCCCTATGAAGTCTTTTGAAGGGGCCCTTTGCCACTGGAGTGATGCTATTAGGCAAGCCTCTGGTACCCGTGTCAACCCCTGAAGTGTGGCCAGAAGATATGGCAGCCATAGACCGCGTATGCTGCCTCCAGGAAATGGAAAATGGCACCCTGCGCTTTGGAGAAAAGCTCCAACCTCAGCAGGAGCTCCTGATCCCGGGTCTGCCGCCACCATGCTCTCTTCAAGTGGGACAGCTAACTACAACTACGTTCTCCTATCAGCCGAAGGTAGTACAGTACCAGCTTCCCTGGAAGATGGAGGCCGCCGCTGCAGCAGCCAGAGGAAGACCACTACCTGAACCCATAAAGCCGGAGGTTCTTACTCCCGTCGCGTTGGCCGGAGGATCCAGCAAAATCAAGGCTCGGGTTGCCGCCACAACACTTGCCAGTGTGACCACCCGGTCACTGCCAGAATCCGCTACTAGAGGTCAGTGGAGCTCCACTACATCAGCTAGCATGGCTTACAAGAGGCAAGAGCAACCACTAATGTATTTTAGTAGCAGCAGCAGTAGTGAAGAGGATTTACAATCGTTTATCTAAGGGACCTCTCAACAGTCTGCTAAACAAGAACTGAAACTACAAGGACTTATGGGAGCCATAACGTGGACTACTTCTGACGGGTGAGAACTAGTTGGCCATCGTTTTAAGTTAACTTGTTTTTATTGCCCCGTTTGCTCTCATCCAGATGAACCCGGATTGTTAGGACTCCTCCCATCAGCAGAAAAAGTAACGTCCCAGTTTCGCCTAAACACGCCAATTCCCTTTTTCCCTCCTACTCAGGTTATTTGGGAGCCCCCTTTAAAAAAAGGGTTCTCTTTTAATATATTTGCTGCTATTTTATTACCCGATTGGATTACAATTTACCCATGCGGACTACAATTGAAAAAAAGGGGAATTTCAGTCAGCACATCCCAGTGCACAGGTGCACGTTGCTATGGCTAAATGCACAAGGAAAGGAAAATACATACAATGCAACGGCACACTGCCAACCAGATAAAGCACAAAATGCCATAGAGATATGAGGTATTCTGAAGCTAATGCTATGCTTGTTTAGTAAATTAGAGATTCTTGGCAAATATATTTTGTACAAAATTATCTAAGCCCGTCCACCAAATCGTCAAGGTGATCTCTGTAGTGATCTCTGAAGTTCGGGACTCTGTGTTCCAGTTTCATGCCAAGCGTCAGAAGAAAAGAGAGACTCAAACGTATCCTTGAGCCTACTATGCTTGTGATATTTCATGCACTAAAATGTTCGCACTATGCTAATCTGCTTCAGGGAGAAGCCATAGCCACAGCCGGAGCCTCTGATCCCTGGACTGCCAACACCACCAGCACCACAGTCCTTTCAGCTGGGTCAGCTGACAACGTCATCATTTACATTCCAATCCACGGTGATCTACAAATGCCAACTACCGTGGAAGATGAAGTCAGCAGCAGCCAGGGGAGCTGGGGCTTCTTCCCTTGCCTCCACCGCTCCAGCCCGAAGTCCTTACCCCTGCTGTCCCGGCAGGAGGATCTGGGAAAGCGCAAGTGGCTGCAGCGCTCACCATCGTGACCACCACCCGGACCCATTCAAGTCTAACCTCCGGAAGAAGAGGGCAGTGGAGTTCCACCACAGCAGCGAGAGTGACCTACAAGAGACAGGAGTGTCCTCTAATGTCGTTTAGTAGCAGCTCAAGCGAGGAGGACTTCAGGTCCCTCATCTGAGGAACCCAACTACTGGCTGTCTCAAGGACACTTCAAGAGGACCTATGGGAGCCACACAATGGACTGCACCTGACGGGTGAGATCTAGTTGGCACTTTTTGTGTTTGTTTGTTTTATAGTTTGTATTGTCCCCGTTTGACTCTCACCCTGACATGGCTGTCAGGACTACTCCCCCATTCTACAGAAAATTCCCAGTTGCACCTAAGCACGCCTATTTTCCTTTTTCTCCCCTTCTCAGGTTATTTGGGAGCCCCCTTTGCAAAAAGGGTTCTCTATTTTCTGCTATGGGAAAGAGGGTTCTCTATTTGCTGCTATTCTCTATTATCCATGTGGATTACACATTACCTGTTTGGATTACAATATTACCTCACGCGGATTACAATTGAATTTTGGACTATGTGTTCCAGTGTTTTATCATGCCAAGGAGCCACGAGGAGAGACTCAAACGTGTGTCTGAGCCTTTTATGCTTGCAAATGTGAAATTGCTTGCACTAAAATGTTTGCATACTTATGTCTTTGCTGTATTTTAGCTACACTGTTTTTACTGTTTAAGCACTTTAGCCCATTGTGTTTATTCTTTTTCCGATACTGCAATGTATGTGTCCTGTTAATGCACTTATTGTCCAGTGTTTTTAGTAAATTCTGCACTTAGCTGGATAGCTAGCAGTGAGTTTCAGCTCCACATGAGCCTTTGTCAACCAGTTTACTATAAATCAAGTCAGCGAAGTGCCGGGATTTATCTTCTTCACTGTTGATAGCTTCGGCTTTTCCACGTGCACCTCTGCAAAGACAGAGTGCCGACCATATCTATTTTCTCTAGCCTCGTGCGTATGACTCATTCGCGAGTAAATAGTACGCTAAGGATTCGTGCGCACTTTTGTACGCTAATGCTTACGTATTGCATAATTTTAACTACGCTGACTACATTCGTAATTTGTGCAGGAATGTTCGCAAAACAACGATTGTTTTTTTAATGTAGATTCGACCGAATAAATTCGTATTAAGAATGAATCTTGTCAGAAATTCGTTGAATATTAGTTGAAGCGAATTTTGGATGATTTGCTCATCTCTAGCCCTCCATCACTTTGCAGTCTCCTTTCTAAGGATTGGTGCGGGTCCCAGAGATGGAACCTGCACCTTTCAACCATTTGGGCCCTATTTGAACAATATGCCCTCATGTCCAAGATGAGACAACCCCTTTAAGGAATACGCATTTATTCAATAACTGTCTTGGTGGACAGCCTCCCTATACATATGTTGCTCAAACGAACATACAAGTGTTCTGAATGGGGAGAGGCGAGTACGCCACTGTCAGACACTTATTATCTATCTTGAGAACAAAGGATCGAACATATTTAAAGTCAACATATCCAATCCTTTTTTTTTTCTGACAGGTGGTTGGTTTTTGGCCGGTCCTCCTGAAATAAGGGGGTTTGGCCAACCATAGTCTAATGGGTACAGCCACAACACTTCTCTTTTTTTGTGTTGTTTTTTTCATATCTCTCTCCATAGTTTGTAGTCACTTAGCCTCCTACCAGTGTCTAAGGCTGTGATGGCTAACCTCCAGCACTCCAGCTGTGGTAAAACTACAACTACCAAGATGCACACTTGCTTGGCTGTTCTCAGAACTCAATAGAAATGAATGGAGCATGATGGGAGTCATAGTTTCACCACAGCTGGGGTGCCGGAGGTTAGCTATCACTGGTCTAAGGTGTAAAACCTGTCTCTTTAACGTCCGCACGGTGTGTCTTAGGTATCCACACAGCCGCGCACCTGTTAAAACAGCCTTCTCTGAGGACTCTTCTCCAGTTCTTCCTTCCATTCCTCTTTCCTTATCTGTGCCTCATGCAATAGCTGAGCATCCCAGTTTCCAAGCGACACCTATTAATATTTGCTAGGATACACAACTAGAGCCTTGTTATGCCTGTGCTGGCACGTGAAAGCATTTCTTACAGCTTATTACCCCTCCGATCTTCAGAACTCCTGGGACCTGGAATTACAACCTCTCTCACATTTTAATGACTTTGCCTTATGGAAAGCTATATTCCTCCTCTCCCAGTCTGTACCCCACCTCTGGCACGGACGGCTTCCTTTACAGCACACTCTTCTTGAAGACCCTTTTGTTGCGTAATAACACCACCAGGCATAATACGTTCTCTTCTTCGCTTTCTGTCCGTAAAAACCTTTTTAATGTCAAAGAATGGAGAAGATGAAAGAATAAAAAGCCACGTGAGAAAATGCCTGCACACCAAGTAAACCTTGTGCATTTTTCCAGATCTTTCCTCTATGCTGACTTCAAATCATCCTTCTGTTCTGTACATGTGGTCACCTATACAAAGCTCTTTAAATTAGGAATAAAGTAAAAAAAATGGTATATATTGCAAAAAAGTATATAATATATATAACTCAGGAACGCATATTGTGTTAGGCCAACAATGCTCAACCTGTGGCCCTCCAGCTGTTGTAAACTACAAGCCCTAATAACTGTAGGCTGTCCAGGCATACTGGGAGTTGTAGTTTTGCAAAGGCTGGAGGGCCACAGGTTGAGCACCTCTGTATTAGGCTAATGATAGAGACGCTGTCAAAGTAAAAGGAATAATGAGCAGCCCTGCCCAGAACCTTTCTCCTCTCCTGACATGTCTGTTTTAGTAACTACTTGCATTCCCCATGTAATACCAATTCTGAAGCCTCTTTTCTTATGACTCTATGATGTGCCATTCCTTTATTTTTCCTTCTAGAAGTTATGAATTAATTACTACTAGCAGTTTGCAATGAAGGTCCAGATGGGTGTTACTAGGTGGAAGTGTGTCCCTGCACAGTTGTACACTATCCAATCAGTGCTGCCATGGTCAGACTGTGCAGGGACCCCCCCCCCCATCCCGACTGGTAGACCTTCATTGCAAACTGCTATCTATTCATCCATAAATTCTAGAAGGAATAATAAAGGAATGGCACATCATAGAGTCATGAAAATTGATGCTCCACAATTGTTATTTCATGAGGAATGCAACTAGTTACTAAAACAGACATGTCAGGAGGGGTGACATATTTTCTTTAAAGGCAAACTGTCACATTAAAGGGGTTGTCGGCTTTTCTTATATTGATGACTTATCCTGAGGATAGCTCATCAATATCAGGTTGGTGGAGCATGACTGCCGGCACCCTGCTGATCACCTGTATGAAGAGAACGCAGCACTGGTACTGTCTCTCTTAAGCACATGACCAAAGCGGCATTTGAATTCTGTAGACCCTTTAACCAGTGGGCTAGCTCATTGACACATTAAAATGTGACGCGTTTCGGCACAAACCTGTGCCTTCTGAGGAAGTGGAATTCGATCCGAATTTCAGGATAAATTTGATTCGCCTCAAAGCCAAATTTCCTCGTGCTTCGTGTTAGCAAATCTATTTAGGGTCCATTCACACGTAGATATGAATGGTTTCGCAAATTTGGAACAGGTTCGGACCCATTCATTTTCAGCCACGGACAAGATAAGGCATTTCTATAGTACCGGCACATGGTCGGTGTCCTTAACCTGTAAAAAAAAAAATAAAAAATCACACTTACCTCCTCCATTTGCTTGCGATGGGCCGCCCGCTGCATGGTGACTTATGACATCATCACGCCGGCTGGCGTGATGACCTCATCTTGGGCCGCGCGAGATATTGCGAGAGATCTTTAAGCAAGATGGCGGCGGCCGGCCCGTCGTGAGCAAATGGAAGCGGTAAGTTTGTGTTAATTTTTTTTTCTGTAAATTTCACACTTTTTTTACACTCAGATGCCGCGATCATGTATGAAGGCGGCATTTAAGGGGTACAATGACGGTTGCGGCACAATCACAGCTCCCTGTTATTGCACCCAGTACTTACAAAGAAATGCACTTCGTGATGAAGTAATTAATCACAAAGCAAATTTTTTTGTAAAATTCGAGCAGCCGAATCGAACTTTCTAAAAATTTGCTCATATCTAGTCTTTAAAATAAAGAGATCCTCGGGTCCTTACACTTCAATAGCTTCCAAGTCTTCCTTTGAAACAACTGAATGTGATATAAAGCCACTGGATACCAATTTTAATGATGTCCTAAGCCAACATATTTTCCCCGTGTACCTGCGTATCTCCACAACTGGAACGGGGATGTGTGTCATTAAAGTGTGCTTTCTTCCTATACGTTAAAGCACCGGACTCCTATGGAGCACAGCATTAAGTATATATATTTCCCTATGTAATTAACAGCTCGGTAATTAGAAACTTACAGTAATACTGGGACTAGTTCCAGCCACCACATGCTGAGTGTATCCGCTCCCGGGATTCATTTAACCCTCCCACGCTCTCTTCTGCTTTTTTCTTTTTGAAATATAAAAGTGGAGAACGATATCTTATTCATGGCTCCTCTGAAATCTGATGATGAAAAGATCTGTTGTTTTCTCCCAGCTTTTCCTTCCCATCCCCAGATCTGTCATATTCTCCGTCCCAAGATCTCATCTTCTCCATTCCCAGATCTGTTTGTTTTAGTGTTTTCTGTAGTTGTGCTTTTTCGTGTTTATGATTATTTGGACAGACTGAGCCTAGACTATACTTACGCGTTTTGTTCGACTGTGTATATTCTTCCACCAGACATGGTGGCTGGGAACTTTCTTGGCTCCTTTTAAAATTCCCATGGACTTGAATGGAGAGAGCCGTCACATGTGCTCCATGTCGTCTGCAGTTGGATGAAGCCACATGAGATTTCTACCTATGAGACCTATATACCTATATCAATTATGGCATATCCAGGAAATGTGCCATAAATTAGTAAGTCTCCTTTAATAGAACAAGGATAAAATATTTCCACTACCACATATGAGGACCAACCAAAATTTCTTGCTCCGGTGTACATAAAAAAAAAAGAAGGGCATCGTGGAAAAGATGACACTGGGACCCCTATGAATGTGCTGGGTTTTGCCACCCACAAAATAAGGACCTGGTGTTTAATTTTGCCTCCTTTCTATGATCCATGAGTCCTTTTCCTTCCCCTTGTCTTCTTGTCTGCTACCGGGGGAGGCAGGGGGGCGACGGCTCCGGGCCCAGTGACTCAGGGGGGCCCAGCAAGGATAACCTTAAAACTATCAGGCGAATACAAGTGAGCGCTTCCATTATGGAAGCGCTCACTTGTATTTAGGGACCCCCATCAGACCTCAGATCAGCCCACCCAGCCACATAAGATTAAAATAAAAAACCTTTCTTACCTGTCCTGCGCTGCGTCTGCCCTCCGGTCCGGCGCTCCACTGTCTTCCCTTCCGGCGCGCGCTATGACACGCAGCGTCAGGTCATAGTGCGCGCCGGCCAGGGAAGACAGTGGAGCGCCGGACTGGACGGCAGACGCAGCGCAGGACAGGTAAGAAAGGATTTTTATTTTAATCTTATGTGGCTGGGTGGGCTGATCTGAGGTCTGATGGGGGGCACAATACGCTGATCTGAGGTCTGATGGGGCACAGTAGGCTGATGTGAGGTCTGATGGGGGCACATTCTGCTGATCTGAGGTCTGATGGGGGCACAATACGCTGATCTGAGGTCTGATGGGGCACAGTAGGCTGATGTGAGGTCTGATGGGGGCACAGTAGGCTGATGTGAGGTCTGATGGGGGCACAATACCCTGATCTGAGGTCTGATGGGGCACAATACGCTGATCTGAGGTCAGATGGGGGCACAATACGCTGATCTGAGGTCTGATGGGGGCACAGTAGGCTGATCTGAGGTTTGATGGGGGCACATTCTGCTGATCTGAGGTCTGATGGGGGCACAATACGCTGATCTGAGGTATGATGGGGCACAATACGCTGATCTGAGGTCTGATGGGGCACAGTAGGCTAATGTGAGGTCTGATGGGGTCACATTCTGCTGATCTGAGGTCTGATGGGGGCACAATACGCTAATCTGAGGTCTGATGGGGGCACAGTAGGCTGATGTGAGGTCTGATGGGGGCACATTCTGCTGATCTGAGGTCTGATGGGGGCACAATACACTGATCTGAGGTCTGATGGGGGCACAATACGCTGATCTGAGGTCTGATGGGGGCACATTCTGCTGATCAGAGGTCTGATGGGGGCACATTCTGCTGATCTGAGGTCTGATGGGGGCACAATACGCTGATCTGAGGTCTGATGGGGGCACAGTAGGCTGATGTGAGGTCTGATGGGGGCACATTCTGCTGATCTGAGGTCTGATGGGGGCACAATACACTGATCTGAGGTCTGATGGGGGCACAATACGCTGATCTGAGGTCTGATGGGGGCACATTCTGCTGATCAGAGGTCTGATGGGGGCACATTCTGCTGATCTGAGGTCTGATGGGGGCACAATACGCTGATGTGAGGTCTGATGGTGGCACAGTAGGCTGATGTGAGGTCTGATGGGGGCACAGTAGGTTGATCTGACGTCTGATGGGGGCACAATACCCTGATCTGAGGTCTGATGGGGCACAATACGCTGATCTGAGGTCTAACAGGGGCACAGTAGGCTGATCTGAGGTTTGATGGGGGCACATTCTGCTGATCTGAGGTCTGATGGGGGCACAATACGCTGATCTGAGGTCTGATGGGGCACATTACGCTGATGTGAGGTCTGATGGGGCACAGTAGGCTGATGTGAGGTCTGATGGGGGCACATTCTGCTGATGTGAGGTCTGATGGGGGCACAATACGCTGATCTGAGGTCTGATGGGGGCAGGGGAATGTTAGTTTAGTTATGTAAAAACTGGGGACAGGTTTCCTTTAACAAAGGAGTCCCCTTGTTTTTTACTCCTATTACTCCTATATTTTACTGCATTATGTGGTAGAGTATTTAGACTAGGGTATGTAGAAAGTCTATTGTACTGTACTTAACAGCATAGATGATCTAGCAGTTTATATAGTCATCTTTCTAATACAATATTATAACCACGACTACTAGTATGTGCCTGTGAAGTTGGAAATGTGCGTTTGGGAGGCCACTAAGTGGGAGGCCCACTCAAGTATGCTTCGCCCCCCTGTGCTGAACCTCTAGCTACGCCTCTGCTCCAAGTATATAAAACAAACATTTTTATTAATGTGTTGTACAAAACTAAATAAAACTGATTGTTTTATGTGTATTTCGTGCCATTTCATGTCCTAATTTGGCAGTGCCGCCGAAATCCACAGGCCTGCCTCACTTCTCACACTGAATTTTTGATTGCACCTTCTTAGGACGATGTCAGTAAGGCCAAGTGGTAGCAGACAAGCTAGGTACGAATAGGTACAAATCTGCTGACAGATGCCCTTTAAAGGGGTTGTCTCACTTCAGCAAGTGCCATTTCTCATATAGATAAAGTTAATACAAGGCACTTACTAATGTATTGTTTGTCCATATTGCCTCCTTAGCTGGATTCATTTTTCCACCACATTATACACTGCTCGTTTCCATGGTTATGACCACCCTGCAATCCATCAATGGTGGTCGTGCTTGTACACTATAGAAAAAAGCACTAGCCTATGTGCGCTCCCACGGTCCCAGCCACCGGATAAATAAATAGCACTTGCTGAAGTGACACAACCCCTTTAAGGTGTAGGTGATCACATTGTACCTTTATGTGGGAATTCTGAAAGTGAATCTTTATCATAATATTTAGTTTTTTTTCCCACTAGAGACTTTGAAGTTAATAAAAATGTTTTTCAACTCTTTTTGATCATAGCAAGTGATGGAGATTATTGGCGACTTCTGAATCCAGGAGAATATGCGGTAACGGCTCGAGCCGAAGGCTTTACACCTTCCACCAAAAACTGTGCTGTGGGATATGAAATGGGAGCCACACGATGTGACTTCAGCTTAGCCAAGTCCAACCTGGCACGGATCAGAGAGATTATGGAGAAGTTTGGGAAGCAGCCAGTCAGCATGTCTCTGCGACGTAGGAGAGTCCGAGTCAGAGCAGGTCGTCATACCTAGAGTTTGTCTTGGCATAAGATTCAAGCCAACAAAAAGTCAAGTTGGAAACAACATAAATTGACCACTTAATTGAAGGAACGGCAGTTGGGGATTCGGTCTCCAGTCATCTTGCTAATAAGATAGGATTCGCTATCCTAAAGTCTACAGATATGGAACGCTCCTTTCTCTTAGAGCTGTAGGAATCTCTCAAGGACACTTAGATCTTGAGTTTGTCATATTATAGACTCATTCTAACTCTATGACAAGAGTAATGTACAGGTTATAGGAAGTCTGGAAATAGATATTCAGCTGCTACATCTTTGAATCATGGTTGTGTTATAAAAGACAAGAACTTTAGATCTTTACTTTGTGCTGTTGAAGACCCTAGTTTTTCCTACTATTTGCATCCATCTATTGCTTCCTGCATGCTTCAGCTTACTCCTAGCACCAAGAAACGCTGCCCTTAAACCAGTGACGATGGTGGACAAGATATTTCCTCCAATAACGTTGGCATTCTCCTGTCCTACAATATTCTGAGATGTTTTGAAGATTGGACTGGATACACGTTCTACCTTGGGATGTTGGAATATGCCAAGATGTATAGAACTATGGCCACTAAACATAATCAAAAGCACCTTAAACAATTTCCAACATTACTTTCACGTTTTAAAAATTGCCGTTCTGCATTTTAGGTTGTGTAAATGGCAAACGTCAAAATGGAAAATTTGAGAAAATCACGAAAAATACGAGTTCTGGCAATTCCTTTCACATCCGCGGAATCCTAGAGTCATTGTATCTGGACTCAACCACTATGCTTCAGATCATATAATTGGCTTTCTGTTGGCTTTTTAATTGTTTCTGTCAAGTGACTGTTCTTAATTTACATGATATTTAATCTGTTTTGCTCTCATGCTAGATAATAGTACACATGGCAATAATCTGCTAACTGGTGGCAAGACCTTACAGCATTTCCTGATTGAAAATCTTAAATTCTTGTGTTAAATATAAAATATGTGCCTAACATCTGATATCTTAGAAATAAAGGCAATGCAACTTTCTAAAACAGAGAACAAGTGTCTTTTGTAGAGAAAATTTACACGAAAATCTCCACATAATATTATACCTTGGTCCAACATTCTGACCTGAGTAATTTTTAAGTATATCCTTATACACATTTGGAGCATACAGTTAAAGGGGTATTCCCAAAGTCATCCTTTTTTTTTTTTTAAAGAAAAGCTCTGATGCAACCATGCTATCATATACTCCCCCTCTGGGTTACTTCCAATTTTTCTGCCACTGGGCCATCCACGACTTTTTCTGTCTTGGTAGCACAATGTGCATGGTAATTCATCACTGGTCATGTCACCAACTACATTTCCCACAAGCTTACCTCTCCTACTTTGCCAGTGCAAGCCATACACAGGCCCACATATACAAATATGTTGATGCCTAAAAGTTGGGGTAAAATGTGCCAAATTTGGCACATTTATGGAGCATAATCTTCCATTATGTTTTACGCCTATTCATAAAGCAGATGCACCAAAAATGATCCACTGTGTCTCAATCAATGAGGGGGCATGGCTAAGTGGTAAAAGGGTGCATGGCTTAACTGAAAGGGGCATGGCTTATGATGACTTAAAGGGGTTGTCCGAGTTATGAAAAAAAAATATAGCACTGTAAATCTGATGGGCAGCAATATATAACTAAGGTAAGCAAGTTTTAGGCAAAAAAAATCCATATTTCCTCATTTCCCTGGTTCTCTTCTGGTCTTTGTTTACATGCAATAACAACAATCTCAGCCCCTCCCCCTTCTCCCCCCCTCTCTGCAAAGGGAATGAATACAAGTGCTGAGTGACATGTCTGCCTGCTGGAATACTCAGCAGCATGTTGTATGAGTAGGACTACAAGTCCCAGCTGTACAATGACAATGCTGATACACACAGGAAATTCTTCCTACCTGTTCTTGTACAATACAATTCCTCTATAGCTCCTTGCCCAGCATTTGTCTCCTCTCACTGCTGCAGCTACTGTTTGTTATAAAGCCTTGAGCCCTCAGTGTGTTCTGGCTGAAGGGGTTAATGTTTTAGCTGAAGGAAACCAGGGAGAGCAGATAGCAGCCCGGCAAAGGAAGGGGCGTGGCCAGTGACGTCTGGTGTACAGACTGTTATCTGAACTCTGAGGCTTGTGAACGAAACATCACAGAGCAGAGAGATAAGGTGACATCACAGGTCATGTGACCCTGAGTCAACTCTGAGAAACCAGCAGCTTTGGAAACACAAAGTATATGGGAAAGTTGTTATACCTGACAAGTTAGAAACATATAAAGAACAAGAAAATAACTCGGACAACCCCTTTAACATGCGCCAAATTGTGCAAAATTTTTTTTACCAAATGCTGGAACCAAATAGGCCAACCAATAGTTGGTGAAAAGTTAGGCAAAATATCTAGCCATGCACCAAATTTATAATGAGCCACTTTGGGGCAACTGTTCACGTTCACGGGGACAGCTCACGTTGTCTACATGCTTGACCATGGCGAACAGAACTATAGGAAGATGGGTAACAAGGGTAACACGGTGCAAGCAAACTTGGATGATGAGCATTTTTGGGGGGTTGAATTCTCAGACACCGCTGACTTTAGATACAGTGCATTCGGAAAAGTCTTCAGACCCTTTTTTCACATTTTATTATGTTGCATCCTTGTGTGAAAAAAAATAAAGTTTTCCCCATCATTCTTCGAGAAAATGAAAAGAGAATTTTAAAACTGTTTGCAAATTTATTTACAAGGAAAAAAATAAAATTGCTAGGACAATTGAAATTGAGAATCTGCGGCCTCCCATTTCTCTAGAAAATCTTTGCGATGTCTCTACACTTTGATCGGAGTCCACCTGAAGTAAATTCCATTGATTGGTCATGATTTGGAAAGATACACCACTGTCTACATAATTTCTGACAGCTGACAATGCATATCAGAGCAAAAACCAAGGCATGAGGAGGAATATACTGCCTATAGAGCCCAGAGACAGGATTGTGTGGAGGCACAGATCTGGAGAAGGGTACAAAAACATTTCTGCTCCACTGAAAGTTCCTAAGAGCACTGTGGCCTCAATAATTCCTAAATGAAAGAACTGTGGAACAACTGGGACTCTTCCTAGAGGTGGTCTCCACCCAACTAAGTAATTGGGTGCAAAGGGCCTTGGTAAGAGCAGTGACCAAGAAGCCAATGGTCACTCTGGCTGAGCTCCAAAGATCCTGTGTGCAGATGGGAGAAACTTATAGAAGGTCACTTATCACTGCAGCAGTCCACCAATATGGGCTTTATTTTAGAGTGGCCAGAAAGAAGCCTCTTCTACATAAAAGACACATGAAAGCTGGCCTGGAGTTTGCAGAAAAGCATCTATAGGCCTCTCAGACTGTGAGAAACAAGATTCTTTGGTCTGATGAAACCAAGATTAAACTTTGTGGCCTCAATTCTAAGCATCACATTTGGGGGAAACCAGGCAGTGCTCAATACCATCCCTACAGTGCAGCATGGTGATGGCAGCATCATGCTGTGCAGGTGTTTTTCAGAGGCTGGGATAGGGAGACTGGTGAGGGATAAGGGAAAGCTGAATGGAGCAAAATACAGATCTAAAGGCCTGATCCAGAGTGCTCTGGACCTCTGACTGGGCCGAAGGTTCATCTTCCAACAAAGACAATGAACCTAAGCACACAGCCAAGACATCACAAGACAACAACTCTGTGAATGTACTTGAGTAGCTCAGCCAGAGCCCTGACCTAAACCCAATAAAACATATCTGGAGAGACCTGAAAATGTCAGGCTTGAGACAGAGCTTGAGAAGATCTACAGAGTAGAATGGCAGAAAATCCCCAAATCCAGATAACAAAACTTGTGGCACCATACCCAAGAAGACTGGAGGTTGTAATCTCTGCCAAACGGACTTCAACTAAGTCCTGAGTAAAGGGTCTGAATACTCATGTCAATGCAATATTGTCGTTTTTCCTTATCAATAAATTAGCAAATATTTCTAACCTTCTGTTTTCACTTTCTCATTATGGGGTACTGAGTGCACAATGATGGGGGGGGGGAATCTGATATTTTTTTAAATTTTAGCTCAAGGCCTCAAAATAACAAAATGTAAAAAAAGTGAAAGGGTTGGATGACTTTCCTAATGCACTGATCTGTAACTGTAATTCTTCGTATTTTGTCATTTGTTTCTTTTATGCCGAGAGGGACAAGGAACCTACAGTAGGATTCTGACAATACCCCTTTATATGATGAAATTCTTGCTGTCTGCATGCGGTTTTAGTATTGAGTTCGCTGTATAATTGTAGTATACAGTAAGCTAATAAGCGCCAACTGCTAGAGGCGTATATTAGGAAACTGATTAACACTCTAGTAAATAATCTATTGTTACAAAAAAGGCGTTCAGTGGTATAATAGTAGACATTCACTTTTCAGTGAAGCATCGTCCTTGGAGCTTAATTAAAGATTCTGGTATAGAAGTACACGAGAAAGAAAGAGGAATTAGAAATATAATGAAGCGGTACATACACATTCCCTGCAATTATAGTACAGAACATAACAAGTCGTTGGAGCTGGTGCCATCTGATGAGCGTCTCCATGATTTGTCATCTTGTATAAGCTACATTGACAAATGTAATATGTAACATGTAGAACAGAATGTGGCTACGCATCTCGGGTCCTTGGGATTCACTGGTAAATTGAATGGTTCTACCTCGCTGGTAGATTTAGTGCCATGTAGAAAGAAGCTGCTCGAATTTCACCCAGAACGTGCTCCCCTTCCTGCGAAATAACTCTCAGCAGATGTGCTGGCATTGGCTCGCCCCAGTGTGGAACTAATCCGGTTTCCCATTCTGAAGAAAGAACAGACTTTTAATGTCTCGAGTTAACCTCTTTTTACTAGGAAAGCCTGACGGATGAAGGAGAATGGAGGGGTATTTGACAAAACAATACCATATTTGTCAGGAGCGAAGTAAACATTATTATATAAGATGAAATATTGTAAAATAGATTCAAGCAACACCTCCTACTCTTGGAGAAGGAAACTGCAAAGTTCATGGAAAATAGTGGTTTTAATGAAATTACTGAATTGATTATTTTTTGTTCGGGGTTATTTTAAGGAGATCTTAAAGGCATCAGGATGGGTCCATGTCTGACCATCTTAAAGGGGTTATCTGGCAATAAATATTGATGACCTATCTGCAGCGGCTCCCTGAAACAGCTGATCGGCGGGGGTAAGTCATATGCCAAGGGGCAGGGGCGTAACTGTAGTGTAATAGGGGAAGTGGTTGTACAAGACTTAAAGACAGAAGGGGCCCACCCGGGAGGAGGACTGAAAGATTGTATAGTCAGGGCCCCCTCGACAGTATTATACAATGACATTATATAGAGTGGCATCATGACATACAGTATATATGTGTAGGAAATGGAGGGAGCAGCTGCTGGGCCTGGTCTGAGAGAGTGGTCTCGACTAGTAGCAGGAGTGAAGGTTCCATGGGAAGAAAACGTTCACAAATTTACTGTGAGGCAAAATCAATTCTAGTTATGCCACTGCCAAGGGGCAGCATATGCCTTGCACTGTGCCAGCAAGAGCAGACAGAGATCAGCACATGAAGAGGAAGCTACATGTACCCAGGGGCGGACACTGATACTATAGGACCCGTGTTACAGAAGCCACACATACAAGACGCATCCCAAACACACACACAGACACACAAACACACACACATAGGACTAATGACCCATATCTCCAACTCATACACAGAGCACGTTGCCTACACACCACTCACATGTGGGACACTTTCTGCACATACTCCACTTATAAAGAGGACACATGCCATACATGTCACTCACATATATGTCTGCAAACACAATAGCACTGAAATCTGCAGCGTACTGAAAGGCAAACATACACTGATGAGCAAAAGGGTAACAATGTTTTGAACTTTTGACTTTCATGCTCCATATCTCACCATCCACTACAGCTTCAAAGATGAGACTACCATCATTTTATAGACAATCATCTTGGCTATCTCATACATACATTGGACTTGCAACTATTTAGCATATGATTAGTTATGCAGATTCTTGTCGGGTAACTGCATTGTTACTGTTTTGCTCCTGGTGGTGGAAAAATCTTTTTTTTCTTGTATAATACAAATGTCATGTTCTCACATTCCCTAGTAGCTCAGTGTGTTATTAGGTTGATTCCCAAGTGAAAGGTCACTGGTTCAAATCCAGGCGGTACCTCGGCCAATAAAATTGCCAAACTGCATCATGTGAGCGTCAGTACGGTTGGAAGAATATGAAATGAAATCTGTCCATCTATTTCAAAGCCAAGAGGTGGATGTCCAGGTAAAATATTGAAGTCAACAAGTCGGCTCATCACAAGATCTATCAGTTCTGGTGCAACAAACACGGCAGTGGAGGAGGCTCACATGCTTCACAATAGTGAGATCACAGATGTCCATGCAAGCACTGTGCAACACACATTACACAAGTCTGGAATGGTGGCCCGAAAAAAGGTGAAGAAGCCTCGACTTCAATATCTTCATAAGAAGCGCCAGCTCAAGTTTGCAAAAAAGTACGAACAGTAGACAGTAGAAGACTGGAAATAGGTGATTTGGAGCGATGAGACCAAAGTCAATAGACAGGGCTCTGGGTGCAAATGGGTCTGGAAGAAACAAGGGAAAAGGGGGCTAACGGATCAAGGAACTGTCAAGTTTGGTGCAGGAAGCCTGATGATATTGGGGTTGTTTCACAGCCAAAGGAATTGGATACTTGACCAGGATTGATGGTCTGACCTATGAGCTACTTCATACACTCGAGTACTATGGGTACTGGGTATGACATAGTGTTTCAGCAGGACAACAACCCGAAGCATACATTGAGATTGGTGAAGAAATGGTTCAGTGACAATGAAGTAGAGGTGCTGGATTGGCCCCCACGGTCCCCAGACCTCAACCCAATCAAACACTTGTGGGTGTAGAGTTGAAGAAAAAGCTGTATTTGTACCCAAGTGAGTCGACCAGTATCCACCAACACTGGGAACGTGTAGAAGAGACCTGGGAACAGATTTCAGTTGAGACATGCTTGAATCTGATGGAGAGCATACCCAGAAGGATTAAGGCAGTGTTAAAAGCTAAAGGTGGATTTACAAAATAATAAAAATGAAAATTTAGAATTTTAGGAACAAAACAGTAACAATGCAGTTAAATGAGAAGAATCTCCATAACTAATCCTATGCTAAATAGTTGCAAGACCAATTTATGTATGAGATAGTTAAGATAATTGTCTATAAAACGATGGCAGGCTAATGTTTGAAGCTGTAGTGGATGGTGAGATATGGAGCCTGAAAGTGAAAAGTTCAAAACATTGTTACCCTTTTGCTCATCAGTGTACTCCTGCACCGGTGCAACTGTGGTCCCTGCTGGTTTTTATTTACAACTGATTTCTGCAGCCAATCACTGACGGCAGAGCACACATTCTATAGAGCAATTGTATGCCACAAAGATTTGTATGCCACATTGCTTCCTGACAAAGGCTGTCAGGAAGCAATGAGAGTGTCATTGTTAGAGAGATAGATGGTGGGTCTAACAGTATTGTTCGTTTTATTATTCTGCATTTTTTTTTTATATAAATCTGGACAATCCCTTTAATCAAAAGTACCTAGCACAACCTAAATCACACAGACCTTGCACCTCTATGGTCACAGTTAGAGATGAGCGAATCGAAACCCACGAAGTGGAATTCGATCCAAATTTCAGGATAAATTCGATTTGCCCCGAAGCCAAATTTCCATGTGCTTCGTGTTGGCGAATCGATTTAACCTGAAATAGTGTAAAAAACAGAAAATCGTACTTACCTCCTCCATTTGCTTGCGACGGGCCGCCAGCCACCATTTTGATTGAAGATCTAGGCCGAAATCCTGTGCGTGGTGACGTATGATGTCAGCACGCCAGCCGGCCTGATGATGTAATCTCGCACCGCGCGAGATCTTCAATCAGGATGGCGGCGGCCAGCCCGTCGCAAGCCAATGGAGGCGATATGTTTGATTTAATTTTTGTTATGTTAATTTTACACAGTTTTTACACTCAGATACCGTAATCATGTATGAATGCTGCATCTGAGTGGGTACAATGACGGGAGCGGCGCTATCGCAGCTCCCTGTCATTGCACCCACTACTTACAAAAAATTGCGCTTTGTGACCAAGTAATTCATCACAAACCAAATTTTTGTGTAAAATTTGGCAAATCAGCCGGATCAAACTTTTCAAAAATTCGCTCATCTCTACTCACAGTGGTCTTATGTTCCACAAGGACCTGTGTAATTTGTTCTGCACCACAGAGGAGTCCTCCAGCAGCCCACCTTTTCTGGTTGTAAGGGGTGGGAATTAGAAGAACGCTAAACACTTCCCCTCCTTTCTCTTCTTCCTCCTTCACTCCATGCTGCTGCCCCCCAGCTCCTCCAGCGTTTTATACCAGCAGGAGGCAGCATTATTGTTTGATGCTGCCACCTACTGGAAACAATAATAATGTCTTCTCTAAACTAGTGGAGACATAATTATTACAGCCTTCACATTGCCAGCCATGTAACACCCCCTCCTCTTCCTCCAGTCCCCTGTGCTACTGAACTGGCTACACAGGTGGAACCCATGACAAACACTCCAAAAATGAGGGCAAAAAGTTGCGTGTTTTTGTAAATTTTTTTGTCCAAATGTTGCAATGATAAATCTTCCTAAAATTGTATCCCCACCCACAAAACATCTGGATGCCCCTCGCCAGCAATATGGAAACCAGACTAGAAGTGGAGCAACAAGTACATGAATTTGTTGCAAATGCCTATTCCACTGACAAAACCACTCCACTTTTCTGGTGCAGTGCATTTGATACATCACCCCCTCGATCCTCAGTGCACTGGAGTGACATGCACCTAATTTATTAGGAGGTACATGCCTCTTAATAAAGTGCATCCTGGCCCTCCTTGCAAAAGAAACTCGAACTGATGCTAGTTAGCGGCTATCATAGTCTTGATCTATAATTTATTCCAGTTTCTGGCTTAAATGATAGTAAATCCAGGGAGTGTGGAGGCTCAGCCCTCCCATTAAGCCCCATTCTTTTCTTGGCACTTTTAAAACATGGAAAGACAGATGAAAAGTTGCAAATTATAGTGCAAATATGCCATGTGCCATAATTTGCAACTTTTTAATGCCAATTTTGTTTTTGCAATTTTACTTTTGAGTAAAAGCCTTGATAAATCTCCCCAGCAATGTTCGAAAATTCACAATCTTCTTTCAAGTTCCCCCATGTCATTTGACATTCTACATTTCCGAATAAGGCCTCATACACACAACTGCAAATTGTAGAACATGTCCTATTCTGGTTCGTATTGTGCAGCTTTAGCTGGTACCAGCTAGAAATATGGGCTTTGTATTGTCTGAAAGCTGACATTCCAAGCTGACAATTTCAGAATGACATAACTCTGTTCAGTAAAGGTGAACATATCAGTCATAGAAATTGCGATGCTGTGAATGAAAGTTAAAGTGTAAGCAGATTTTACTCACAATTATTCCCAACTTGATTTCTAACAGTGATTTCTCCTTTGTTGCTTGGGCTTTAGCTCATTCTGGTCTTATATAAAAGCCTGGACTGTCAACTTTCAAACAAGGCCAATTGCATGTTTCTAGCTGCTACCATTCAGGACATATCAGCATGTAAAGAATCCCTCCCCCCTCCACTTTCTGCCTCAGTCCAACTCTAGGCTCTCAGGGTTGAGCTCCTCCCCCCAGTGCTCAGAACATTTTTCTATCTGCTACCAATCCCAAGATATGAGCAGCTAAAGCAGCCTTCTCTTCTTCAGTCTGGTTTGCTTTGGGTACTTGCAGCAGCAGAGCTGGGCACTTGGGAGCTGTTTTCCAGCAGAATAAAAGTGCTTTTCCTGGACATGTAATATAGACACACAGTGCACATAGGTATGTCTGGGATGTGACATGTAATACAGACACACAGTGCACACAGGTATGTCTGGGATGTGACATGTAATACAGACACACAGTACACACAGGTATGTCTGGGATGTGACATGTAATACACACAGTGCACACAGGTATGTCTGGGATGTGACATGTAATACAGACACACAGTACACACAGGTATGTCTGGGATGTGACATGTAATACACACAGTGCACACAGGTATGTCTGGGATGTGACATGTAATACAGACACACAGTGCACACAGGTATGTCTGGGATGTGACGTGTAATACACACACAGTGCACATAGGTATGTCTGGGATGTGACATGTAATACAGACCCACAGTACACACAGGTATGTCTGGGATGTGACATGTAATACAGACACACAGTACACACAGGTATGTCTGGGATGTGACATGTAATACACACAGTGCACACAGGTATGTCTGGGATGTGACATGTAATACAGACACACAGTGCACACAGGTATGTCTGGGATGTGATGTGTAATACACACACACAGTGCACACAGGTATGTCTGGGATGTGACATGTAATACAGACACACAGTGCACACAGGTATGTCTGGGATGTGATATGTAATACAGATACACAGTGCACACAGGTATGTCTGGGATGTGACATGTAATACAGACACACAGTGCACACAGGTATGTCTGGGATGTGACATGTAATACAGACCCACAGTGCACACAGGTATGTCTGGGATGTGATATGTAATACACACACACAGTGCACACAGGTATGTCTGGGATGTGACATGTAATAGACACACACAGTACACACAGGTATGTCTGGGATGTGACAGGTAATACAGACACACAGTGCACACAGGTATGTCTGGGATATGACATGTAATACACACACACAGTGCACACAGGTATGTCTGGGATGTGACATGTAATACACACACACAGTGCACACAGGTATGTCTGGGATGTCACATGTAATACAGACACAGTGCACACAGGTATGTCTGGAATGTGACATGTAATACAGACACACAGTGCACCCAGGTATGTCTGGGATGTGGCATGTAATACAGACACAGTGCAAACAGGAATGTCTGGGATGTGACATGTAATACAGACACACAGTACACACAGGTATGTCTGGGATGTGGCATGTAATACAGACACACAGTGCACACAGGAATGTCTGGGATGTGACATGTAATACACACACAGTGCACACAGATATGTCTGGGATGTGACATGTAATACAGACACACAGTGCACACAGGTATGTCTGGGATGTGACATGTAATACACACAGTGCACACAGGTATGTCTGGGATGTGACATGTAATACACACACAGTGCACACAGGTAGGTCTGGGATGTGACATGTAATACACACACACAGTGCACACAGGTATGTCTGGGATATGATATGTAATACAGACACAGTGCACACAGGTATGGCTGGGATGTGACATGTAATACAGACACACAGTGCACACAGGTATGTCTGGGATGTGACATGTAATACAGACACAGTGCACACAGGTATGTCTGGGATGTGACATGTAATACAGACACACAGTGCACACAGGTATGTCTGGGATGTGACATGTAATACAGACACAGTGCACACAGGTATGTCTGGGATGTGACATGCAATACACACAGTGCACACAGGTATGTCTGGGATGTGACATGTAATACAGACACACAGTGCACACAGGTATGTCTGGGATGTGACATGTAATACACACACACAGTGCACACAGGTATGTCTGGGATGTGTATGCAGTCATCTGTGGGGCACTGCTGTTAGTTATATAGGTGAAAATTAGGTGACAGACTCCCTTTAAACAGTCTATTGAACATTATTTCACTATGACCTATTACAGCTTCCACTTAGATCCTCCTTCTCCTCCTCCTGCAGACTACTTTTTGGAGGACTCGAACCAGCCTTGTATTACATAGACGTCCATTCATACGAATGGAAGGTATATAATATTATAGTTCCTGCCTGCATTACAAGTGGGATTGTCTATGATGAGACAACCCCATTAAATGTAGAGTCCCTGCACTTACAAGAAACTTTTAATATGTCATAGTAACATATCAAAGGTTTTTTGTCTGGTTGGGGTCTGAGGTCTAAGACCCTGCCGATACCTATAACGAGAGGTTAGAAGCTCTCAGTTGGAATTGAAAATGACCTCAATAAAAAGCCATCTTCAGCCATGTGGAGAGACAGTGCTCGGCTCAACTCCTCATTTTAGTGATCTGCAGGGGTTTCAGCACTCAGACCACCACCAATGAAAACCTTTGATACATCACTATGGTATAATTTTTTTAAATTGAATTTACTCTTTAAACAGTACTCCATTAATCTCCAAATTGGGAATATGGTTATCAGGCAAAAGGTTTTCCCATCAGGTTTTGTAAGAGGAACCCAATCTCCTGTACAACTGGTCAATAATTTACAGGCTGGGAATAGGTTGAGGTTCTAGTAGTTTTGTGGGAGTCAGATGAAGCATCCCATAAGAAAAAGACCCTACTGATTTGAGTATGACCACGAGTAGATAAACTTTCTTGGGGGTAGGGAGAGATAAATTCCAACCCCAGGACTGGGTTAATACCCCTTTAACATTTAAACATGTGAACCCGGTAGCTCCTCATGCACAGAATCCTATGTATTTTTGGGTCTGCAAATTGCGGATCCGCAAATTACTGATACCGTCCGTGTTGCATCCACATTTTTTCTGGCTGCTTGACTTCAGTGGGTCCGTAGTCTGCATTTTGCAGCCAAGTATTGGACATGTTCTATCTTTTTTTGCGGTAGGACAGCACACCCACCACAAAATGGATACGATCACGTGCATGAGGCCTAAGGCTACTTTCACACTAGAGATATTATTTTCCGGTATTGAGTTTCGTCATAGGATCTCAATACCGGAAAAAAAACGCTTCAGTTTTTGTCCCCATTCATTGTCAATGGGGACAAAATGTAACTGAACAGAACAGAGTGCTCCAAAATACATTCTGTTCCGTTTGGTTGCGTTCTCATACCGGAGAGCAAACCGCAGCATACTGCGGTTTGCATTCTGTCATGGGACGCAGAGCAAGACAGATCTGTCATGACCCACAATGCAAGTCAATGGGGACGGATCCGTTTTCTCTGACACAATAGAAAACGGATCCGTCTTGGCTATGTTAAAGATAATACAACCGGATCTGTTCATAATGGATGCAGATGGTTGTATTATCAGCAATGGAAGCGTTTCTGCTGAACCCTGCCGGATCCACCAAAAACGCTGGTGTGAAAGTCGCCTAAGTCATCAGGGGTGTCTTTAAGAGGCTGCCTTTGTTGTTTGTAGAGAAACAATATATCTTTCTTTGAAGAGTTGAGGTTTGAATAGTAAAATTTATAATGACACATGTTCCAAATATGTGACATCTATCTATATACATGATTGTCAAAAAGATCATCAGATCAACATCTACTGAGCAATAGTTCTGATCTCCTCATGGTCCACTGACCTCCCGCTGACAGATGTGGCTCACTTACATTGTGTTCAGTGATTCAATTTGATATGTTTATCTTTCTTGTCCTGGAAATGAATTTCGAGTTGGAATTGTACAGTTCTCAGGAAATACTGTATGATTCAGACCGCTCTTGAATAGTCCAAGGAGCCATCCTGAGGCTTTGAGGGCAATGCAAAACCCTGATAATAAGTTAAGGCAATACATTACAGCAGCTGTCTTTTCTTCTAACAGATCTTGTCTTTGTAGATAGACATTGGTCCATGGTCATTTTGGTTTTTAATAGTTCTTCTAGTGCCGTTAATCAGAGGTTGTTGGCACCATGTGTCCTACGTAGGAATTGGCCCTTTGGACAGAGTTGCCAGAACTACGTTTGAGGAGTTTGTTGAGCATGTCCCGACAATAGCTTTTATACTGATTGCGTGTCAGGCAGTATACGAATGGATCTGACAAGGCTTTGCTGTAGGCCAAACACCGACTGATGATGCCCCACTGGGAACTGATGGTGGAGGATGAAGAGATCTCAACCAACCTAAAATACGAACAAAACACAAGGGCACAGAAGATTATTATACTGGAATTTCAGAAATGGGAACTGCAGGGATCAGAACAACGGATTGGCTTAATTGTGAAAATAAGTGGTTTTGATTAGACAACTTCTTTAAAGGCTATGTACACCTTTGAGGGCATTTTTTTAATTATTGCATTATACTTATTTTGACCTAAAAATCATTTTTTCAATTGGTTTTTATTAACAATATGGAACCTTTTTTGTGTACAGAGCTGAGAAGCTGTACTAGCTGCCTGTAGATTTTTTCTCAATTCCGTCATCTGAGGAGCAGACGGACTCCTTATCTCTTCTTTCTCACATCATAACATTAACTCATTAAAGCTCAATCCTTACCTTACTGATAAGAATGTGGCTTTAAAAAAAGGGTTTATGACCTCTCAGTAGTTTACAGATAAGGGTAATTAGATGACCGGCACAAAGTGAAAGTGAAAGTACCAGTCACCCAGCCAGGCAAACAGTTAACCCTTTATGACTGAACAGCTCAAAATAAAGACCAATTGAAAATATGATTTTTAGCCAAAAATAAGTTAAATGCAATCATAAAAAAAAATGACTCCAAAGGTGTACATAGCCTTCAATCTGACCCCTTGATACCTTTCATTAGTCAACAACCTTCGGCACTCCAGCTGCTGTGAAACTACAACTCCCAGCATGCAAACTTACTCAGCTCTTTTTGTAATGCCCACAGAAGTGAAAGGAGGATTCTGGGAATTGTAGTTTCAGAACATCTGGAGTGCTGGAGGTTGCTGATCGCTTGTTTAGACAGTCATCTCTCCCGAACACATGTACTCTCGGCTTTGCTCAGCATGCATATGTTCTAAGTGGCCAGAGGTCAGATATTCTGTGGCAGCAGCTTATATCACTTGAGAACCAAAAGACCAGGCACGTTGAAATCAATAGACTGATCTTTTTCTCCCTATCATCTGCTTTTATAAAACAATAAAATACAGAAGCTCCTGGATTAGTTATGCTGCTTCTCACACCTACCTAGTGATTACATATGGAGTGAAACAAAGCAGAAATGTCCCAATAAATGTGATGATTTTTTTGGTTGCTCGTTGCCTTCTCCTCTTCTGCTCCTCCAGGCATCTCTGTCTGACACTAGAAGAAAAAAACACATCTGTGAGATTTCTATATATAGAAGAAGAGGAAAAAGTAAGCATAAATTCTAGAAAGACAGTTTTGTCTGTGCCTGCTGCTCTCCTGTGCCCCTTCTTCTGCATTGATATGGTTTATTCCCCCTTTCTTTCTGTATTCTGATATTCTCTGCAGCACGTGCTTGACTATACCCTGCCATATATTCTGTGTGGTGTGCCCCACTCCTTGCCTGAGCACCAGGTTCTGTTTCTTCTTTCTAGTCTGAGCTATAATCCATTTGTCTGTATGTGGACCATGTTCTGTCTGACTCCTTAGTCTGTCTGTCTGCCATCTGACCTGGTCTGTTCCTGTTACCCTGGTCTGCTCATCTGCCTGTGTTCTTCTTCTGCCTGGATCCTGACTCTGTGCCACCTGCCCTGGTCTTGGAACTGTTTCTCAGATTCACATGTGCTCTGTCTGCCTGACCATAGCCTGTTCTGATTATGTCTATTGCCTGATCCCTCAGTGTTTGGCATAGATGACTCTAACCCCAGTGAGTCAGCTGGCAACAACACTGGGGCTATTCCAAGAGGTAGCAGCTTGGTGGTTCACTCCTGCAGAAAAAGACAGGATCCCTGTACAGGGCTTAAAGTGTTAAAACCAGGGTATCGCCAGGACAAAACCCTCAGGAACAGCCCAAAGTCAAACTGGTTGGTGGTACAGTGGTTCAACAACCATGGTCTGTAACACTTTTACTAAAGATATACAGAGTTTCACAGAGAGTCTGTACAATGACAAGGTCTCTAATCAGGGACAAAGATAAAATTTGATCTAGAAACCACCTTAAGCATGTCCTGTGGGTCTACCACCCAATGGTAATGGAAGAAGATTCCGTGGCACTCCAACGTCTTCAGATTCTCAAAGTTTTTATTCAGCAAACACAAATAGTGACGTTTCGACCTGAAGAGGTCTTTATCAAGCCTGATAAAGACCTCTTCAGGTTGAAACGTCGCTATTTGTGTTTGCTGAATAAAAACTTTGAGAATCTGAAGACGTTGGAGTGCCACAGCATCTTCTTCCGTTATTATACTTGGGGGCCCAACAGGCTGGAGCCCAACGCTGTAGGCACCACCGCTAAATGGCTTAATTGCATGGCAATACAGGGGAAGTGCTGTCCTACCTTCCTTTCTTCTGCTCTACCACCCAATGGAGATGTTGCTTCCTATTTTTGTCAACTTCAATGTAAATAAAAAAGCATGAAAAGTTAGAGAGCCAAGTCCCAGGGTTAGAAACATCAGAATGTTATACCAGGATAGGTCCACAAGATAAAGTGAGAGTCCATCAGGTGAATGGTGATAGAGACCAACATTAGGTATATACTGTAGTTGGAAGAAAATCTTAGCTGTTTATATGAAATAATGCAGTTTTGAATAACTTATTTAAAACAAAATGATCTTATGAGTTGGACTAGTTCCTGCATTCAAAAATACTATTCCTTCCTGTGTGAGATGGACTGGGTATGGGGTAAGGGAAGGGACAAAGGGACAACCCTCTGGGTAACTCCATGCATTTAAATGCAATCTATAGGCATATTGAATGCATCCTCCTGTAACTCTAACCTACTGTGATAGAAAGATTATGATAGATAGATAATAGAGATAGATAGATAGATAGATAGATAGATAGATAGATAGATATAGATATACAGTCATGGCCAAAAGTTTTGAGAATGATACAAATATTAATTTTTACAAAGTCTACTGCTTCAGTTTTTATAATGGCAATTTGCATATACTCCAGAATGTTATAAAGAGTGATCAGCTTAACAGCAATTACTTGCAAAGTCAATATTTGCCTAGAAAATGAACTTTATCCCCCAAAACACATTTCAACATCATTGCAGCCCTGCCTTAAAAGGACCAGCTAACATCGTTTCAGTGATTGCTCCATTAACACAGGTGTGGGTGTTGATGAGGACAGGGCTGGAGATCAATCTGTCATGATTAAGTAAGAATGACACCACTGGACACTTTAAAAGGAGGCTGGTGCTTGGCATCATTGTTTCTCTTCTGTTAACCATGGTTATCTCTAAAGAAACACGTGCAGTCATCATTGCACTGCACAAAAATGGCCTAACAGGGAAGAGTATCGCAGCTAGAAATATTGCACCTCAGTCAACAATCTATCGCATCATCAAGAACTTCAAGGAGAGAGGTTCCATTGTTGCCAAAAAGGCTCCAGGGCGCCCAAGAAAGACCAGCAAGCGCCATGACCGTCTCTTAAAAGTGTTTCAGCTGCGGGATCGGGCTACCAGCAGTGCAGAGCTTGCTCAGGAATGGCAGCAGGCAGATGTGAGTGCATCTGCACGCACTGTGAGGCGGAGACTCTTGGAGCAAGGCCTGGTCTCAAGGAGGGCAGCAAAGAAGCCACTTCTCTCCAGAAAAAACATCAGGGACAGACTGATATTCTGCAAAAGGTACAGGGAGTGGACTGCTGAGGACTGGGGGAAAGTCATTTTCTCTGATGAATCTCCTTTTCGATTGTTTGGGACATCTGGAAAACAGCTTATTCGGAGAAGACGAGGTGAGCGCTACCACCAGTCTTGTCTCATGCCAACTGTAAAGCATCCTGAAACCATTCATGTGTGGGGTTGCTTCTCAGCCAAGGGAATCGGCTCTCTCACAGTCTTGCCTAAAAACACAGCCATGAATAAAGAATGGTACCAGAATGTCCTCTGAGAGCAACTTCTCCCAACCATCCAAGAGCAGTTTGGCGATCAACAATGCCTTTTCCAGCATGATGGAGCACCTTGCCATAAAGCAAAGGTGATAACTAAATGGCTCAGGGAACAAAACATAGAGATTTTGGGTCCATGGCCTGGAAACTCCCCAGATCTTAATCCCATTGAGAACTTGTGGTCAATCATCAAGAGACGGGTGGACAAACAAAAACCTACAAATTCTGACAAAATGCAAGCATTGATTGTGCAAGAATGGACTGCTATCAGTCAGGATTTGGTCCAGAAGTTGATTGAGAGCATGCCAGGGAGAATTGCAGAGGTCCTGAAGAAGAAGGGTCAACACTGCAAATATTGACTTGCTGCATTAACTCATTCTAACTGTCAATATAAGCTTTTGTTACTCATAATATGATTGCAATTATATTTCTGTATGTGATAAAAACATCTGACAAACACACATAAAAACCAGAGGGCAGCAGATCATGTGAAAATATAATATTTGTGTCATTCTCAAAACTTTTGGCCATGACTGTAGATAGACAAATAGATAGAAAGAAATATATGAGGTAGATAGATATTAGATAGATAGATAGATAGATAGATAGATAGATAGATAGATAGATAGATAATGCATTCCTATTGGCCCAGTATCATCCTGAATTACTTCTGTGGCCATCATACTATGGTTCTATAGTACACCTGGCACAAATGTGAGTCAGAATTCGAATATTTACTACCTGTTATTATTATATATTTAGTGCTAGTACATACACACAGCACAGATTTTCCAATATTTAATAAACATGCATCATATAATTTATAATAAATAAAATAAATAAAACACAAAACATGCAAGAACTTTAGTAAGTTAACTCTTTTACAATATACTTAGACACGATGCTGAGCCTTTGTGATTGACAAGCAATATTTCTACCATATGATATCATGCAGCAAACATGCAACCCTTACATAACCCAGAACATCATCAGATACCCAATGCATCTGCTTTCCTTCCCAGGATGACTTTATTGTAATGGCATTTATACCTTTCAATCTTTATCTTATTGCTTTATGATCTGACACAACAGCCACTTATATCTCAAATAATGTATCCCAGGCACATTGCCATCCACTTGTATTGTTAATGTCATGCAGGGACAATGTATCCAGAAAACAATGTGGTCTGCTAATTCTTTCCTACTGTACTTCAATCATTTCTAGCATGCTTAGTCCCTGGACTCACTCATGCAGGTTTTAATTCAGTTTTTGATGGAGTCTGCTTAACCCTGAGGTGGATCCAGAAAGAAGTTGTCCTTCCTCTATATTTCCTTTTCATTTTTAATACACTCCTGGCTTTGCCATGTGAAAAAAACTTTCACAAAAACTGAGTGTGTGATTAAGGACAAGGAGTAAACAGGTGGAACTCCTTCACCTGCTAAGGAATTCTCCACACCAGACGGTAACAGCAAATACTGTTATTTATGATACATGGGGTGTAGGGACTATATCAGATAGTAAGCAATACTTGGGGTATATTGACTTTGATAGAAGATACTGAGTAGTGCCTAGGGTGTAAAAATTACATTAATATATAATATCTGGAGTGTAGGGTCTATAACAGCAGGTACTGAGTAATACCTGGAGTGTAGGGTCTATAACAGCAGGTACTGACTAATACCTGGGGATTAGAAACTATAACAGCATATAATAAATAATATCTGGGGTGTATGGATTATATCAGTAGATACTGAGTAATTCATTGGGGTTTAGGGTTTATAACAGCAGATACTGAATAAAACCTAGGGAGTAGAGACAATAAAAGCATATAATAAGTAATACCTGGGATGTAGGGACTATAAAAAGAGATACTGAGTAGTATCTTGGGTGTAAAGATTATAACAGAGGGGTGTAGGAACTATATCAGATGATACTGAGTAATTCCTGGGGTGTACTGTTTATAACAGCAGATTGTGAGTAATTCCTGAGGTGTAGGGAGTATAACAACATATAATAAGTAACGCCTGGCATGTGGAGACTATAACAGCAGATACTGAGTAGTACTTCGGGTGTGAAGATTATAACAGCAGGCTGTAGAAATTATTACAGTAGATAGAGTAATTCCTGGGGTGTAGGGACCATAACAGCATACAATAATATATGAGGTCTAGGGATGATAAAAAACATATAATAAGTAACGCCTGGCATGTGGGGACTATAACAGCAAATACTGAGTAATACTTTGGGTGTGAAGATTATAACAGTGGGGTGTAGGGACTATAACAGCAGATACTGAGTAATTCCTGGGGTGAAGGGACTATAACAGCAGATATTGAGTAATTCCTGGGGTGTAGGGACTATAACAGCAGATACTGAGTAATTCCTAGGGTGAAGGGACTATAACAGCAGATACTGAGTAATTCCTAGGGTGAAGGGACTATAACAGCAGATACTGAGTAATTCCTAGGGTGAAGGGACTATAACAGCAGATACTGAGTAATTACTGGGGTGTAGGGACTAAAACAAAAGATACTGAGGATACTGAGTAATTCCTGGGGTGTAGGGACTATAACATCAGATATGGTGAGTAATTCCAAGGGTGAAGGGACTATAACAGCAGATACTGAGCAATACCTGGGGTGCAGATCTACCAGCAGGACTAGAGTTTGCATTGTTATCACATCAATCCTTCTGCAGTGGGAGCGAGCTACCTTCAGCACCTGCAGGTAAGTGACACACAGCACCAGGAGGGTTAGGAAGAAGCTGAGCAGGTGAAACAAGACCATAAAAGCCAAGAAGGAAGTCCCCTCTTCGTGGTTCTTGCTGTGGAGGGTGCAGGAGCCATATGTGTGGTGGAAGCCTACCCAGGAGAGGCAGAGGGCCACTGTGGGGAAGGACAAGGAGTGGATCCAGGAGTAGAGGAGGATGACAGCAGCGTCCTGATACCTCATCTTTGAGTGGTAGCTGAGAGGGAACACCACAGCCACCCAGCGGTCAATGCTCAGGGCAGCCATGCTCAGCATGGAGTTACTGGTCAAGAAAGTTTCCAAGAAGCCCACAGCCCTGCAGAGCCCCTCACCCCCGGGCTGGTGACCCCGCACAGCGCCCACCAGGGTCAGGGGCATGTTGATGGCAGTGAGCAGCAGGTTGCACAGGGTGAGGTTGAGGGTGAACAAGCCGGGCACCTGCCCTCGGATGTCCGCGCAGCCCAGGAAGCAGATCAGCACCATCCCGTTGGACAGCGCAGCAGCCACTATGAGCACAATCAGAAGGGAGCAGCCAAAAATCCCCCACAGCTCCATTGCTGGAGCCCCCCGGATCAGGCATGCTGCTGTCCAGAGCCTGACCCCATCCTGCCTCCTGTCCTCTGCTCCTAGCCCTCTGCTCCTGCAGATGAAGGCACTGAGGAGGCTCTGAGAAGTAGCCTGTCCATAGGAAGCAGCAGCAGCTCAGGTGAGGAGGTTTATGTAACAGTCATCTCATCTGACTCCCTCCCAGCAGAACCAGAGCCTATTGTGTAAAAAGAAGATCTGGCAAGGAGAGGGGAGGGTTTAACTAAAAGCAAGATGCTTCTCCCTGTGAGCATCCATCCTCCGCAGGAGGCAGAGGAACCTTCCCCACCTCAAAGTGCATGGACCAAACTCATTGCCATCACAGTAAGAGTATCTACAGATCCAGCAAGTGCAATGTCTTAATGACAACACATTAAGGAGCAAGGGTACCTACAGATCCAGCAAGTGCAATGTCTTAATGCCAACACAGTAAGGAGAAAGAGTATCTACAGATCCAGCAAATGCAATGTGTTATCCAATACTTAGTAACCCCCCCAAGGCTCCTGGTTGTTTCTTCCTATGTCGTTTGCATAGCTATAGTGTTACATGTTAGAAAATGCAAGGGAAACCTGAGAATTTTAGTAGAGAGTGGAAATAATCAGACATTTATTGTTTTAAATGTGAGTAAATAAATAAATACAACAAACAAATAAATAAATACATATTGTTGATTTTGTCTATTGTTGAAGCACTTAATTTCATATTTGACTAAGGCTACTTTCACACTTGCAGCTGCAGGGTCCAGCAGGCTGTTCCGTGCTAATGCTAGCTCACCGTGCTGCTGGAAGTTCGCTCTGGCCCCATTTACTATAATGAGGGCAGGTCGGAGGTCTGGCCGCAGCACGACAAACGTGCAGAGAGGCGGCCGGACAAAAACTACAGCACGCTACGGTTTTTGTCCGGCCGCCTTTTGGCTTGTTTGCTGTGCTGTGGCTGGACTTTTGGCCCGCCCCCATTATAATGAAGGGGACCGGAGCAGACTTCTGGCGGCACGGTGGGCTAACGTTAGCTTGGAACAGCCTGCCGGACCCTGCTGCCGCAAGTGTGAAAGTAGCTTAAGTTTTATTATTGGGCTCCTTCATTCATACCTCTACCCCAGGGGTCAGCAACCTGCGGGACTCCAGCTGCTGTGAAACTATAATTCCCAGCATTACACACTTGCTCTGTGGCTCTTGCAACTCACATAGTAGTGAATAAAGCATTCTGGGAGTTGTAGTTTCAGAACAGCTGGAGTGGCGGAGGTTGCTGATCTATCCCATTAACATTGCTTCAGAATTTTAAAAAAGTGAAGCAGAGATGACATTACTCATCTTACGAAATAAGAACATTAATCCTGATGGTAGGGTTTCTTGATGCGTGAACCTCCAAACCATCAGCCTTGATGTGTAGGGGGGCTCAGCAGCAAGAGTTAAAGGGGTTGTCTCACTTCAGTAAGTGGCATTTATCATGTAGAGAGAGTTAATACAAGGCACTTACTAATGTATTGTGATTGTACATATTGCTTCCTTTGCCTGCTGGATTTATTTTTCCATCACATTATACACTGCTCGTTTCCATGGTTACAGACCACCCTGCAATCCATCAGTGGTGGTTGTGCTTGCACACTATAGGAAAAAGTGTCAGCTTCTCTGGTGGCCAGGACCATGGGAGCGCACATACGCTACTGATATGATAAATGCCACTTACTGAAGTGAGACAGCTCCTTTAAGCTCATCTGAAGTTCACTGCAGGGGTAATAAGTAGTTCTCATTGTCATCAATGTGTTGTTTGGGTAACTGGTGGATATGAGGGTTCTCCAGCTGCCCTCTGTCTAGTAAATAAGAAAGGGTAGGTTCACACAATGGATTCTGACTGTGCCGATTTCTCTTCCGGGTGTACTCTAACGTAGTAGGCGCAAGTGCAGTGAGGAAGCCGGGAGCCTGCTACACTCACTACGTCTGCGCTGCGCAGGTTTAGGATCGCCTGCGCGGGCGTAGGCTTAGGATTGGACAGGGCCGGCAGCGATGGAGCGAACTGTCTGGCTCTGTCAATCAAGAAAAAGAAGGTGGGCAAAACGGTGCCTCTAGGAGCAGGGTTACCGCCCCCTGCTCCTAGGAGACCAATTTACATATAAAAAAAGTTAATTTTTCTACAAAATGGGCAGCACAGAATAAAATAATTTGCATATTAAGCATGAGATGACATTTTCGCATTGGAAACGTCATTCTGTTTAATATGGTAAATTTTGATGACAGAAACCCTTTAAGGGTACCGCTACCTTAAACATGATTTAGTTTTTAGGTTGTGCTGGTACTGTGACATCACTGTGTTTATTACCCCTGTACTGGGACATCACTGAGTTTATTATCTCTGTACTGTGACATCACTGTGTTTATTATCCCTGTACTGTGACATCACTGTGTTTATTATCTCTGTACTATGACATCACTGTGTTTATTATCCCTGTACTGTGACATAACTGTGTTTATTACCCCTGTACTGTGACATCACTGTGTTTATTATCTCTGTACTGTGACATCACTGTGTTTATTACCCCTGTACTGTGACATCACTGTGTTTATTATCCCTGTACTGTGATATCACTGTGTTTATTATCCCTGTACTGTGACATCACTGTGTTTATTATCTCTGTACTGTGACATCACTGTGGCTACTACCCTATGCTTTGACATCACTGTGTTCATTATCCCTGTACTGTGACATAATTGTGTTTATTATCCCTGTACTGTGATATCACTGTGTTTATTATCTCTGTACTGTGACATCACTGTGGCTACTATCCTGTGCTTTGACATCACTGTGTTCATTATCCCTGTACTGTGACATAATTGTGTTTATTATCCCTGTACTGTGATATCACTGTGTTTATTATCTCTGTACTGTGACATCACTCTGTTTATTATCTCTGTACTGTGACATCACTGTGTTTATTATCTCTATACTGTGACATCACTGTTTATTATCTCTGTACTGTGACATCACTGTGTTTATTATCTCTGTACTGTGACATCACTGTGTTTATTACCCCTGTACTGTGACATCACTGTTTATTATCTCTATACTGTGACATCACTGTTTATTATCTCTGTACTGTGACATCACTGTGTTTATTATCTCTGTACTTTGACATCACTGTGTTTATTATCCCTGTACGGTGACATCACTGTGTTTATTATCCCTGTACTGTGACATAACTGTGTTTATTATCCCTGTACTGTGACATCACTGTGTTTATTATCCCTGTACTGTGACATCACTGTGTTTATTATCCCTGTACTGTGACATTACTGTGTTTATTATTCCTGTATGGTGACATCACAGTTTTTATTATCCCTGTATTGTGACATCACTGTGTTTATTACACCTGTACTGTGACATCACTGTGTTTATTATCTCTGTACTTTGTGACATCACTGTGTTTATTATCCCTGTATGGTGACATCACTGTGTTTATTATCCCTGTACTGTGACATCACTGTGTTTATTATTCCTGTACTGTGACATCACTGTGTTTATTATTCCTGTACGGTGACATCACTGTGTTTATTACCCCTGTACTGTGACATCACTGTGTTTATTAACCCTGTACTGTGACATCACTGTGTTTATTACCCCTGTACTGTGACATCACTGTGTTTATTATCTCTGTACTGTGACATCACTGTGTTTATTATCTCTGTACTGTGACATCACTGTGCTTATTATCTCTGTACTGTGATATCACTGTGTTTATTATCCCTGTACTGTGACATAACTGTGTTTATTATCCCTGTACTGTGACATCACTGTATTTATTATCTCTGTACTGTGACATCACTGTGTTTATTATCCCTGTACTGTGACATCACTGTGTTTATTATCCCTGTACTGTGACATCACTGTGTTTATTATCTCTTTACTGTGACATCACTGTCTTTACTATCGTGTGCTGTGACATCACTGTGTTTATTTTCTCTATACTGTGACATCACTGTGTTTATTCTGCCTGTACTGTGACATCACTGTGTTTTTATCTCTGTACTGTGATATCACTGTGTTTATGATCCATGTACTGTGACATCACTGTGTTTATTATCCTTGTACTGTGACATCACTGTGTTAATTATCCCTGTACTGTGACATCACTGTGTTTATTATCTCTTTACTGTGACATCACTGTGTTTATTATCCCTGTACTGTGCCATCGCTCTGTTTACTATCCTGTGCTGTTACATCACTGTGTTTATTATCTCTATACTGTGACATCACTGTGTTTATTATTCCTGTACTGTGACATCACTGTGTTTATTCTGCCTGTACTGTGACATCACTGTGTTTTTTATCTCTGCATACCTCCCAAGTGTCCCTCTTTTGGAGGGACAGTCCCTCTTTTTGACCCAAGTCCCTTTGTCCCTCTTTGCTCCTTAAATGTCCCTCTTTTTGACCTGAAGAATTAATGCATAAATGTGCATTAATAAATTTACTAAATTGCTCTTTACTAAAGTATCTGAATGGTTTCTACCTGTATATTAGAGCAGAACTTCATTATTTGGTGCAATTTGGACATTAAAATATCTATAATCTGATGATTTATGTGCTAATATTTATATGGACAATGAAGCGCAAGAAAAATATTGCCTCAGGGGATCCAGTAATTATGCTTTGGGCGGAGTTAGAGGCATGGCCTAGTATGAAAAAAACCTGCCGTGATGCGCACGGCACACATTGTCTCTCTTTGCAATTTTTAAAAGTTGGGAGGTATGTCTCTGTACTGTGATATCACTGTGTTTATGATCCATGTACTGTGACATCACTGTGTTTATTATCTCTGTACTGTGACATCACTGTGGTTACTATCCTGTGCTGTGACATCACTATGTTTATTATCCCTGTACTGTGACATCACTGTGTTTATTATACATGTACTGTGACATCACTGTGTTTATTATCCCTGTACTGTGACATCACTGTGTTTATTATCCCTGTACTGTGACATCACTGTGTTTATTATCTCTTTAGTGTGACATCACTGTGTTTATTATCTCTGTACTGTGACATCACTGTGTTTACTATCGTGTGCTGTGACATCACTGTGTTTATTATCTTTTTACTGTGACATCACTGTGTTTATTATCTCTGTACTGTGACATCACTGTGTTTATTATCCCTGTACTGTGACATCACTGTGTTTATTATCCCTGTACTGTGACATCACTGTGTTATTTATTTCTGTACTGTGACATCACTGTTTTTTTATCTCTGTACTGTGACATCACTGTGTTTATTATCCCAGTACTGTGACATCACTGTGTTTATTATCCCTGTACTGTGACATCACTGTGTTTATTATCCCTGTACTGTGACATCACTGTGTTATTTATTTCTGTACTGTGACATCACTGTTTTTTTATCCCTGTACTGTGACATCACTGTGTTTATTATCCCAGTACTGTGACATCGCTGTGTTTACTATCGTGTGCTGTGACATCACTGTGTTTATTATTTCTATACTGTGACATCACTGTGTTTATTATTTCTATACTGTGACATCACTGTGTTTATTATCTCTGTACTGTGAAATCACTGTGGTTACTATCCTGTGCTTTGACATAACTGTGTTTATTATCCCTGTACTGTGACATCACTGTTTTTACTATCCTGTGCTGTGACATCACTGTGTTTAGTTTTCCCTGTACTGTGACATCACTGTGTTTATGATCCCTGTACTGTGACATCGCTGTGTTTATTATCCCTGTACTGTGACATTACTGTGTTTATTATTCCTGTACTGTGACATCACTATGTTTATTATCCCTGTACTTTGACATCACTGTGTTTATTATCCATGTAATGTGACATCACTGTGTTTGCTATCTCTTTACTGTGACATCACTGTGTTTATTATCTCTGTACTGTGACATCATTGTTTTTACTATCGTGTGCTGTGACATCACTGTGTTTATTATCCCTGTACTGTGACATCACTGTGTTTATTATCCCTGTACTGTGACATAACTGTGTTTATTATCCCTGTACTGTGACATCACTGTGTTTATTATCCCTGTACAGTGACATCACTGTGTTTATTATCCCTGTACTGTGACATCACTGTGTTTATTATCCCTGTACAGTGACATCACTGTGTTTATTATCCCTGTACTGTGACATCACTGTTTTTACTATCCTGTGCTGTGACATCACTGTGTTTAGTTTTCCCTGTACTGTGACATCACTGTGTTTATGATCCCTGTACTGTGACATCGCTGTGTTTATTATCCCTGTACTTTGACATCACTGTGTTTATTATCCATGTAATGTGACATCACTGTGTTTGCTATCTCTTTACTGTGACATCACTGTGTTTATTATCTCTGTACTGTGACATCATTGTTTTTACTATCGTGTGCTGTGACATCGCTGTGTTTATTATCCCTGTACTGTGACATCACTGTGTTTATTATCCCTGTACTGTGACATAACTGTGTTTATTATCCCTGTACAGTGACTTCACTGTGTTATTTATTTCTGTACTGTGACATCACTGTTTTTTTATCTCTGTACTGTGACCTCACTGTGTTTATTATCCCTATACTGTGACATCACTGTGTTTATTATCCCAGTACTGTGACATCGCTGTGTTTACTATCGTGTGCTGTGACATCACTGTGTTTATTATTTCTATACTGTGACATCACTGTGTTTATTATCTCTGTACTGTGACATCACTGTGGTTACTATCCTGTGCTTTGACATCACTGTGTTTATTATCCCTGCACTTTGACATCACTGTTTTTACTATCCTGTGCTGTGACATCACTGTGTTTAGTTTTCCCTGTACTGTGACATCACTGTGTTTATTATCCCTGCACTATGACATCACTATGTTTATTATCCCTGTACTGTGACATCACTGTGTTTATTATCCCTGTACTGTGACATCACTGTGTTTTTTATCCCTGTACTGTGACATCACTGTATTTTTTATCCCTGTACTGTGACATCACTGTATTTATTATCCCTGTACTGTGACATCAATGTGTTTATTATCCATGTACTGTCATATCTCTGTGTTTATTATGCCTGTGCTTTCACATCACAGTGTGCATTATCTCACTATTGTAACATCCCTGAGTGTATCATACCTATGCATTAGACAAAATAATTGCAATCATGTATTAAACTTGCTGCAGAATATGATCATAGACAGTGGAACCCCATTCCAAATTTTGCTCTGAGGTCCCATTGTTACATTTCTGATCCCTATATAGACTTATAGTGAAATGAGTCAGAGTCTGGATCTCAATTCGATAAATGCAGCAATACAGCGGCTTCCCTTAGAAATTCAGGTCAGTCAGGAGTTTGCTTTCTACAAGATAAATGATTGTCACAATCAGATTCCCCGTATACCATCTGAAACCAATCGGTTTAATGTCCTGCTGCCTTATCACACACAGTGGCCCTGTTGATCTCACTCAGTACTGCTATTTGTTGATTTAGCTGACATTTAACAACATGCAGAGGCAATTTGGAGCCATGCTGCCAATATAATGCCAACTGTGTGATGCAGATGGTAGAAAGCAAGATATAAAAAGTACGAATCCCCGCACTGATGAGGCTGATTGAATGATGCATGGCTGTCTCTGGGGTGAAGGTTTCCTGTCACATCGTAATTAGTTGACTTTGCAGACTTGCATTTCCAATAAATAACTGGAGTAAATGTTATAATCATTAATCTCTGCCATGCCATCATATTCCAGAACACTATGGAAACATTTCATTTATCGACAGATCTAGGAGAAATGAATCATCATGTGAACAGCTCTTATCAGCTGGTTTTACATAGGACTGCTGGTAAATCTGCCGTATATTAAAGGGGTTGTCTCAGGAGAAGCAGTGAAGGCATCTCACTAGGTTAGGTTGCCAATGTCCAATCAGTGGAGATCATATCACTTTGACCTTCCACAGATCCCTGGAATGAGGTGGCAACAATTTTAGGAACATACTGGAGTATTTAGGGTAGGTTAAAGAGGTTTTCTGGGAGTAAAATCTTGATGGGCTATCCTTAGGATAGGCCATAAATGTCTGATTGCTGAACAGCAACTAATCAGCTGTTTGAAAAGACAGCTGCATTCCTTGGCCCCCTCAGGATGTACCATGCACAGCACCACACATTGTGTAGTAACTGTGCTTGGTCTTGGAGCTCAGGCCCATTCAGCACCTAGTATATGTGAGTGATGATTGTGATGTCACTCGCCTAGGAGAAGGCCACAGCAGCCTCTTCGTACAGAGTATAGGTGGGGGTGCCAGGAATCAGACCTCCACCGATAAGGTACTGATGACCTATTTTGAGGATCGGTCATCACTATTCTACAACTGGAAAACGGCTTTTCTCTTCCACCATCAAATTTAAGCCTTGGATGCAGATGTGAATGGAGCTGTAGTCTTCTGTGGGTTCTACTTGGATTTCTCTGAAGGTAGTACAGTTGGCCCATTCCAATCAATGAGTAACCATGCAGTCTGGAGAGAAGGTTGAGCAGAGCCAACAAGAGACAATGGGCACAGCACTTTTCTCATACCACAGCCACTTCACTCAAGCAATTAGTAGGGATCTCAGTGGTCGGGCCACCACACATTGAAGATTATCGCCATAGTTCACTGGTATGTGGTCAATGTATCTCCTCAGACAGTGCTTTTAAAGGAGTTTCTCTCACAATGGAGTTGTGTCCCAGTTCTCTGGAGGGAAGCTCTGCTGTGAATGGTAATACATTAGGATGGACAATGTTTCTGTCTTAGATAACCATTTTAAGAATTTTGTAACATTTAACATTAAGGTGAGAGGAACCTCTTTAAAGAGGGTTTATTGGCTCCACATGTTGATGACCTATCTTCAGGATAGGTCATCCATAACGGATCATTGAGGATCCAGTACCCAGCGCCCCTGAGGGTATATCATTAATATGTAGAGCCTGGAAACCTCATTTAATTGTCAGTGAAATGCAAAACTGCTCTAGGAGCAAGGGGGGTGTTGCCATTACTCCTAGAGACTCCGCACTTTTAGTGACAGGACCAGACAGTAAAAATATCATCACTCTTGGTCCTGTCAATCAAAGTACAGAAGGCGCTGTAGTTTCAGAGAGAGCAGAGCCTCTAGATGTAATGGCAACATCCCCGTTACTCCTAGGGGCTCATTTGCATACATTAAAGCATCATTTTTCTCAGCAATTTGGACACATATGAACATGGGATTAACACAGATGTCTTCAGCTGCCAAGAGCACATGTAACAGGTCAGCCAGTGTCATAGGTGCAAATCTGCTGACAGATGCCCTTTAACAGCTTTGCTCTAGCAAATGGAGGGGTTCTCAGAGTCCAGACCACCACTGAAGCCAATGCTTGACATTTTAACTTGGGATGTAAAAATCTGAGAAGCCTCCATAATATATCAGACATTTCCTATAATTAGATTGATTTTATTAAAAATACCCAAATGTCGCTTATAGAACAAAAGGCTCCCGTAACCTAAATTCACCTTCATGCCCATACATCAATATTTGTACACAGGGATGACGCAGATATGTCTGTTTGCCTTCATATAGTATGAACCCTACAAGCAGCACAGCAAAGGAAGTGAGCATTATTACACTCCCTGCCCCAGACCCATAGTATTCGGCTCATACAGGTACAGTATCTGTCGCCCACTCATATCTGTTTTTTCCAATCAAGCCAAGAGCAGACGCCTGACATCAAAGTGCTCCGACCTCTCCCAGCAAACCGTGCTGACAATGCCTCGTTGTAGATGAAAGCTTCTATGTCCAGTTTGTATTGTGCAACCTGGAAATATACCGTACAAACTGGTGGCATACACCACAACCCAGAAAAATCATATTTCAGGAGTGCAGTGGAGCATGTAAAAAGCTACTCTACTGTGGCAGGGGGAATTTACCTTTAAATATGTAATGTCCTTAAAGGGGTATTCCCATCTCACAAATGTAGTTTGTATAGTTAGATATAGCCATACCAATATTATTACTAATAGAATGTATTTATATAAAATGTACCGTTTAGAAGATTTGCCTATGTGTATATCCATTGTCCCACACACATCAGTCAGGCCGTTGCCCCTAGTTACGGCCTCCGTGGCCATCAGGGTTGCCAACCAGAATTTTTCATTTTTCTGGACAATTTATGCCAAAATTACGGACAGCCAACACTTTTTACGGACAAATTGAAAAACCATAATGAATGATAAAGATTATAAGCAATACAGGGCTACAGTTCAATATACTAACAATAATTCATTACCAGCTCTTACTGTGAGCTGTAAAATGATGATAATTACCACCAAAATAATCTACTCAAGAACCACTAGCCTCAAAAAAAATCACGGACACAGCTATTTTTTTTCACGGACACAGGAAAAAAGTCACCTATTTTTATGGACTGTCCAGAAATTTCTGGACGGTTGGCAACCCTGGTGGCCATGTAGTAATGGTGGCCGGCTTTTCAAACCCGCTCTGAGGTAACTGCTGTATTGTGAACGCACATTGAATCAGCATGCGCAGACACATCTTAGGGTACTTTCACATCTGCGTTTTGGACGCTACCAGTCCTAAATGCAATGGTCAGGATCCGTCCAAACGCAGACTTTATAAACGGATCCTGCTCCATAGAGATGAATTGATCTTGGAACAGGATCCGTTTCTCTGCATTTTGAAAGCGCAGACAAAAATACTACAACCCTAACATGTGTCTCTACATGCTCATGTAATGTGCGTTCACAATACAGCAGTTACCTCAGAGCCGTTTTGAACAAGGCCACCACTACTACATGGCCGCGGTGGCCGTATGTAGGGGCAACGGCCTGACTGATGTGTGTGGGAGAATTGAAATACAAATAGGCATATCTTCTAAACAGTACATTTTATATAAATATATTCTATTAGTAATAGTTTTGGTATGGCTATATCTAACTATACAAACTACATTTGAGATGGGAAAACCCCTTTAAAGGGCATCTGTCAGCAGATTTGTCCCTATGACACTGGCTGATCTGTTACATGTGCACTTCGCAGCTGAAGACATCTGTGTTGATCCCATGTTCATACATGCCCACGTTGCTGAGAAAAATGATGTTTTATTATATGCAAATGAGCCTCTAGGAGAAACAGGGGTGTTACCATTACACCTAGAGGCTCTGCTCTCTCTGCAACTGCCGCATCCTCTCCAGTTTGATTGACAGGGCTAGACAGTGAAAACCTCATCATGCCTGGTTCTGTCTATCAAAGTAGAGAGAGCACGATAGTTGAAGAAAAAAAAAGGAGCCTTGATGTGCAATGGCAATGCCCCTGTTGCTCCTAGAGGCTTAATTACATATATTAATGCAGTGAGTCCCTGAACAGTCAGGGTAGAGGATGAGAATGGTAGTGGCCCTGATGTAGCAATGTGGTGTCCCGATGGCCTACCTCAGACGGTCGCTTCCTGGGGTTGGTGCAGTTAAGGAGGGGCACCCTATGTTCCCTCAGGGCTCTCCCTGTAGATGTGGACTCCCTGCCTGATGGTAGCTTGGGGTTCCCTGAATGTTAATGTCCAAGTGGGTGCAAGGCAGAGCTCTCAGGGGTTCTCTGGGGGTTCATTATCCCTTTAGAAGTCAAGTCCATATGTGAGTCTATATGAGAACTGGGCTAAAACGTAACTGGTCTACAAGATTTAGGTCAGGGTTGGTAGATTTTAGGAATACACCGGTATATATTTACGTCTACAGATCTGTAATGATCTGTATAAAGCAAGCGTAAACTCAAAGCCCCTTCACCTCCATACACATGACGTTGTTGTTCATAGATTCCACTATTTTCGGCAGGATCCAACAACCATAAAATGTGCATTAAGGATGCCGGACATATTCTGGGGTCCTTTCTACCATAGATAAGAGGCATCAGTGTTGTCTGGCAGCCGCTCTCCCCTCCTGCCTACATAGGAATTCAAATGGACGCTCTGCTAAACCACACATGCAAGTGGAGGACATCATTCCTGGCTGTGAGGTCATTTGGTTGATGATTACAGTTCCTTGTGTGTATGGCAGGCATCAGACACTGGAGACACAAAAAGCGAGGTTCTTCAGCACAGCATCTCACCTTGTCCGGATCTTCACTACCTCCTTATTGGAAATAAAAGGAAGAAAACATTTTAAACTCTTCATAAAAATGTGAATTATCTTATTTGCTTCACATTATACTGGGATCGTGTAACTCATTATTACAGACACGTGTGTTTGTTGCTGGTTCTACTGGAGTCCAGTAAGGGGTATCAGTCACCAGAACTGGTAGCGTGAAAGGAAGTCACGTGTGTAGCTGCTATTTTTACCCGTGTCACGTTAATACATGGTTTTCTAACTGTTAATTATGCAATTAAAAATATTGAAAAACTTTTTTTATATGTTCATTTTTTCATAGTAATTAAATCCTTAAAAGTGTGTTCCCAGCATTACATTCATTATCATAGGATAGATCAGTGATGGTGAACCTTTTAGAGGCCGAGTGTCCAAACTGCAGCCCTACAACCTAATTACTTTTCACAAAGTGCCAACACTGCAATGTAACCTGAATAGTACAGTCCAGTATAGTATATCTTCCATGTACTTTATCATTTATCTATAATAGCCTGCCTACATTCAGTGTGCTGCCTGCACTGATGAATGGCAGGAGAAGTCTTAAGCATATTGGTACATAGACTTTTTCCAGGGGGCGGGTCTCCACAGGGAGGTCTCTGAGTGCTGCCTTTGGCACCCGTGCCTAGCTTTGTCCCCACTGGGACATGTGACAAATTCATTCTGGAAATACAACTTTCATTAAAAGGGTTCTCCGGGATATTCATATTGATGGCCTATCCTCGGGATAGGTCATCAATATTAAATCGGCAGAGGTCTGACTCCTGGCGCCCCCACCGAACAGCTGTATAAAGAGGCTGTGGTGCTCTGTGAGAGCTTACGGCCTCTTCCTAGACCAGTGACGTCACATTCATTAGTCACGTTGCCTAGGTGCAGCTCAGTCCAATTCCTGAGCTTCAGTATCAAACATAGCCATTATCTAATTCACGGCACTGTGCTTGGTAAGCTATGAGGAGGCATTGGCGCTCACTGGAATCCCTTTGAGTGCCACAGCTTCCTCAAACAGCTGTTGACTGGGGGTGTCGGGAGTTTGAACCTCACAGATCTCGTATTGATGACCTATCCTGAGGATAGGCCATCAATATGAAAATCGAAGAGAATCCCGTTAAAGGGACTGTGACCCCCAAAATCAGTTTCAAAGTGAGTATACCGTCATGTTGGGTAGGTGCCCCAAAACATAACCATACCTTTATTGTGACAATTCAGTCCTCTATTGGGGACACTCTGGGGAGCATTCTCGCTATTGGGGGAACTGTAGGGGCACTATTACTATAGGAGGACTATCTGTATGGCACTGATTTTTCTGCAGCATAGCATTTGCTGGCATGGGGGAGCATAGTGGGCACAGTATTTGGGGTTGCAGCAGGATAACAATGTTGGGGCACCAGAAGGGGGGTGAGGAAACTAAGATGTTTGTGTGCCAAACTCTCCAGAGACAAGTCGTCATGGTGGTCTGGTCCAAATGGAAAAGATAAAGAAAGAGAACGTCTAAATCAGAAGAGACATCAGGTATGGATATAACAGGTATGTAGTGCGGTATTAACCTGTAGGTTTCATAGCACTGTATATAATGCCCATCCACCTATGTCTTCAACAGTAGGACTGTGAGGGATTGGATTGAAAATTTGGCAAGGGGGAAGGGGGTGGTAATGTGTCATTTCAATTTTTGCCTAAGGCAGCAGAAATGCTGGGTGCACCCCTGTCAAAAGGTGGGATATATTAGGCACCAAGAGAACAGTCAGTACTTGAAATTGATGTGTTGGAAGCAGGAATAATGGGCAGGTGTAAGGATCTGAGTTATTTGGTTGAACTTGATGGACTTTTTTCAACCGCATTAACTATGTAACTATGTAATTTTGAAAGGACCAAGTTTTGATGGATAGATGACTTGGTCACAACATCTCCAAAATGGCAGGTCCTGTGAGGTGTCGCTAGTATGCGGTGGTGGGCACCTATTGTAAAAGTGATTCAGGAGAGGAGAAATAGTGAATGGGTGACAAGGTCAAGGTAGCAGACGCTACCTTGAGGAGTGAATGCTAATCTATCTATCTATCTTACTATCTAAAAAACGAAATTCCACAGCACCACCACAAGTAATTAAAAAAATAATGTGATTTATTTCACCAAGACAGCGACGTTTCAGTCCTCTTACTGGGACTTTTCTCAAGCAGCCATATGGGTGATATCAATGTTACATATGTATATATAGCCATAACAATGTGTTCACAATAAATTAATCAATTTCATCATCAAGTACAGAAAATAATATATCCATGATTATACAGTGTGTAAAAATACAAATAAAGGTTTCATACCAATACCATATACATAATTCAGTGAAACAATTAGTGATCATACAAATTCATAAATAATAAAAAACAATAGTGCATTAATTGCTCATTATCCATATATTGCATACAACTGTGCATACCATGTGCCAATAATATATCATAAATAGAAAGTATTTAAACTAACCAGCATCCGTCCATAGTTTCAGTGTGTATGGCGTGGTGAGGTATCAACTGAGCATGCGTTACCAGCAGAAACCGGAAGTGCGTTCCAGCTTGGAGCGCACATTGGATTCATCATATGATCCAGAGTCAGGAAGTAGGAAGTGTATTAGAAAGCAGAGCATTACGCATGCGTAACAGGAGACACAAAAAATGTGTTTCATCCTGGAAAGCACACATGACCGCACTTATGTGGTCACATGACTCGCATGTCAAAGCGTTCTTAAACCATGCTCTTTGTTGTCGCAATACCTCAATATCTACAATCCGACCTTCTCATATTAATAGTATTAAGGTCACATAAGCTATTCCGCCACATTTTTTTATATATTAAAGTGACAACAGGATACTATTGTTTGTGCCTGCACCATTATTAAAACAATAGACCATGAAGATCCATTATTATAGTAAAATGGACCTTAGGTACATTATGGACACTATATTATTCAAATGTATTTGTATAATATAGCATAGGGGGGGTTATTCCACGTATCACGAACATTCCCATGTCCCCTGGTACATGGTGACTGGATGTGGTGACTGTTTTATATCCAGTCTTGGACACAAAATACAGTCATCCAATCACCACTACCCCACCAGTAAAAATGTATCATAATGGTCTAAAAGGTATATGTAACGTCCACTATCAGCGGCCATTACCTTATTACCCTAGCTCAAAAAAATAGCAAATATATATAATGAAATTCACTTTCTGGATATATCCATTCAACTAAAATTGGGGGGAAATACAAACTGATGTTTATGTTAAGCCCACGGACAAGAACACGCTATTGAGGTATGATAGTGCACATCCCAGACCGATGGTTTGGTCATTACCTCTTAGCCAGTTCATGAGGGCAAAGAGTATTGTCAGTAATATGACAAAACTAGACATGACATTGAACAGGATGACGGAAGCATTTACACAAAGAGGATTTCCAAATAAGGTGTTAAATAAACATCTAAATACGGTTCAACAGATGGATAGGATGAATTTAATCTCTCAAAAAAAGGGATATAGGAGAAGAGAAAAAACGAATAGGATTCCTTTGATAATGACGTACTCGGAACACAGTTATGTAGTCAAAAATTTGATTGTAAGGCACTGGCCAACAATAAAAAATAATTTTCCAAAGGTCACAGAATTGTACCTTTGATGTCTTACCGTAGACCATCGAATTTTCGTGATAAATTGGTGCACACAGATGTAGGCCCACAAAAAAGAATAGGTCAGACATATCTCACCACAGAACGAAAAGGGTGTTTTCCTTGTTTAAGCTGCATTAACTGCCGCTATATACAAAAAGGGAGTTATTTTCAACATCCACTAACAGGAGCAAGATATAAGTTAAATTTTTATTTAACATGTGACTCTGTATTCATTGTATATGTCCTGTGGTGTCCTTGCCCACTACTTTATGTGGGTGAGACATCACTGGACTTCAAAACGCGTGTAAACCAACACAGGTATTCCATAAGAAAGAAACGGATGGATTTACCGGTATCCAAACACTTTACGAATATAGTGTCCATAATGTACCTAAGGTCCCTTTTACTATAATAATGGATCTTCATGGTCTATTGTTTTAATAATGGTGCAGGCACAAACAATAGTATCCTGTTGTCACTTTAATATATAAAAAAATGTGGCGGAATAGCTTATGTGACCTTAATACTATTAATATGAGAAGGTCGGATTGTAGACATTGAGGTATTGCGACAACAAAGGGCATGGTTTAAGAACGCTTTGAGATGCGAGTCATGTGACCACATAAGTGCGGTCATGTGTGAGTTCCAGGGTAAAACACATTTTTTGTGTCTCCTGTTACGCATGCGTAATGCTCTGCTTTCTAATACACTTCCTACTTCCTGACTCTGGATCATATGATGAATCCAATGTGCGCTCCAAGCTGGAACGCACTTCCGGTTTCTGCTGGTAACGCATGCTCAGTTGATACCTCACCACGCCATACACACTGAAACTATGGACGGATGCTGGTTAGTTTAAATACTTTCTATTTATGATATATTAATGGCACATGGTATGCACAGTTGTATGGAATATATGGATAATGAGCAATTAATGCACTATTGTTTTTTATTATTTATGAATTTGTATGATCACTAATTGTTTCACTGAATTATGTATATGGTATACTGTATAATCATGGATATATTATTTTCTGTACTTGATGATGAAATTGATTAATTTATTGTGAACACATTGTTATGGCTATATATACATATGTAACACTGATATCACCCATATGGCTGCTTGAGAAAAGTCCCAGTAAGAGGACTGAAACGTCGCTGTCTTGGTGAAATAAATCACATTATTTTTTTATTTACTTGTGGTGCTGTGGAATTTAGTTTTTTATGTAAGAAGGAGCCGACCAACTCCGGAGCTACTGGCACACCAACACCTTGTTTGGACTTTGCTGTGCTGCTTTCATTACTTGCATTTATCTATCTATCTATCTATCTATCTATCTATCTATCTATCTATCTATCTATCTATCCTACAGAAGAGCTGCTGGAGCACAAATTGCTGAAAAAGTTGATGCTGGACACCTTCAGAGGTCTTGAGGAGTCCATGACTTGACAGGTCAGAGCTGTTTTGATGACATGAAGTCCAACATGTCCCATCCTAATCTCCCATGAATCAGCCATTAGGGGAGAGTTGAGAGGTGTCATACTAGGGAGAAGCAAATTTCTTCAAATTGGATTCAGGTCAAACTTGGCAAAATCGACCATCAGATTAATTTTGGGTCTGAATTAATTCTACTCTAATAGAAAGCGTTCTTATTGCCTCAAAAGTCTCTCCTTGATCCTACCAATTCAAATCACACCAAATCAGCACTTAACTCCCAAACAGTAAATGGATCAGGCAGGTGAAATCCAACATGCCCTATCCTTATCTCACCCAATATTAGTTGTTAGGGGAGAGTCAAGACGCTCCATACTAGTGACAAGTGAATTTCTAAAAACTTGATTCAGGTCCAATTCTGCGAATTCAACCACCGCCTCAATTTGAGTCCAAATAAATTCTACCTGAATTGAAAGTGATGTTATTACTCTCTCTTTCTCCTGAATCAAACTGTGCAAAACTCGATAGCATTGGAATCGGATTTCGGCACTTTACAATCGTTTCGCTCATCTCTACTCCATACACAGGTGGGCTTTGGCCGACATAGATCTAATGCGCATGGCCAGCTTTAGGCAGGTCGTTTTCAATGCTATGGTCAATCGGTGCATATAGAAATGTATCTTCTATGGGTGCCTTTATACGAAGCAGTACACTGCTACAGATGGATCTGGTTAGATTGGAAGCTGGGCAGAGGAGTGGCAGATGAGGTTTAACACTGACAAATGTAAGGTTATGCATATGGGAAGAAATAATGCAAGTCACCAGTACATACTAAATGGTAAAACACTGGGTAACTCTGACATGGAAAAGGACCTAGGAGTTTTAGTGAACAGAAAACTAAGCTGTAGAAACCAGTGTCAGACAGCTGCTGCCAAGGCCAATAAGATAATGGGTTGCATCAAAAGAGGCATAGATGCCCGTGATGAGAACATAGTCCTGCCACTTTACAAATCACTAGTCAGACCACACATGGAGTACTGTGTACAGTTCTGGGCTCCTGTGAACAAGGCAGACATAGCAGAGCTGAAGAGAGTTCAAAGGAGGGCAACTAAAGTAATAACTGGAATGGGTGGACTACAGTACCCAGAAAGATTATCAAAATTACGGTTATTCACTGTAGAAAAAAGACGACTGAGGGGGGATCTAATAACTATGTATAAATATATCAGGGGTCAGTACAGAGATCTGTCCCATGATCTATTTATCCCCAGGACTGTGACTGTGACAAGGGGACATCCTCTGCGTCTGGAGGAAAGAAGGTTTTTACATAAAAGAGGATTCTTTATGGTAAGAGCAGTGAGACTATGGAACTCTCTGCCTGAGGAGGTGGTGATGGTAAGTTCACTAAAAGAGGGGCCTGGATGTATTTTTGGAGGGTAATAATATTACAGGTTATAGCTACTAGAGAGGGGTCGTTGATCCAGGGAGTTATTCTGATGCCTGATTGGAGTCGGGAAGGAATTTTTTCCCCTAAAGTGAGGAAAATTGGCTTCTACCTCACAGGGTTTTTTTTGCCTTCTTCTGGATGAACTTGTAGGATAACAGGCTGAACTGGATGGACAGATCCAGATCAGCCTTATAAACTATGTTACTATGTTACTATGTTAGATTTTCATGCAGAAATTTCTACGACGGAAAATCAGTTACAGTCATTGGAATGAGACTTGCAGAAATGCGTGTGCTTGCCGCCTTCAGATGCATGGCACTTATTTTCTGCAGCGCTATCTGCCGCGTGTAGCGGCACTCTTCAAAATGTCACTCTGCGAAGAGTTAAGCGTTCGTTACCCCGCGTATAAATATCTCAGTGTATGCACGTGTGTCAACAGAGGAGGGGGCGCCATCAGGTATATATCTGTCCGTCCTTCCGGTGTATCTGAGCTGTGATTACATGATAACATCTGTAATTCTGTGATGTCTGATCAGTCTGTGTAATGTTCCATTAACTCCATATATAAAGCGAAGCCTGCGGCCATGCATTATAGGAAGGGATTGTAAGTGACTGCTGAGGGAAGGAGGGGGGGGTAAGTGTCACTCCAGCCGAGGCGCTGCGTATCCTGAAGGATAGGTTTTGGGGGGGGGGATGCGTGGGTGCACGGATGCTAATTACAGCAGTTTCTGCTCTGTCTGTGCTTTCCTCAGACCTGTCAGAATGCCGCTGCTTCCAAGTTCCTGAAATCTCCCAATTACCCAGTGAAGAGAGAATAATGATCGCTCAGAGCAGAGCGGAAACCAAGCAGAACCCATCCAGGGAGAGAACAGAAGCGAAGCACTGGTATCACATAGACGGTGCCAGTGCCCCCGCGCTCTCCGGGAGGTGAGGACATCCTACTCACACACTAATGGGGAGACCAATCGCTTCCTCCAGGTGGCCTCACCAGAACGCTATCATGCCTTCCCAGCGGCCCAATTATTATGTTCTAATGTGTCCCACGCCTGCGAGCGCAGAGACGAAACCCTTCTGTGATAGCGAGGCCCGCGCACAATAAACACGCTTAATTAATAAGGTCATTTCTGTCTCTGTACAATGCAAACATGTCGTGCAGTGAAATCATCCGTGTGATGCGACTTTAAACATGCAAACAGGTATGTGACATGCCTGCTGTTGGGGACTTTATTTCAGGGCAGCAATAAAAATAAAAAATAAAATTATTCCACGACATGATGATAAGTCTATAGGGTATTGGATTATCGGTGCTCTCCTAGAAATGATACTTCTAATAATATGGCATCCAAAGGAACATGATTTAGGCCTCATTCACACTTCAGTCTTTGGTCAGTAATTTCAATCAGCGATTTGGGAGCCAAAACAAGGATTGGAGCCTCCACAGACATAAGGTATAAGGGAAAGATCTGCTTCTGTTCTGTGCTTTTGACCCGCACCTGATTTTGGCTCAAAAATCACTGATGGAAATCACTGACCAAACACTGAAGTGTGAACGAGGCCTTAAAGAGGTTGTTCATCCATGGAGCTCTTTTTGGCTGATCCCCCCCCCAGCGTGGCTTACCTGTACCCCATTGCTTGGTTCTACTCCTTTGCTCCCCATCACTGCTGCAACTCCCTGCGTCAACATCTGGTTTGACATGGGTCATGTTTCCGCTGCAGGCGATGACTGGCTGCAGCGGTGACAGGTTCTCCATCTGTCACATGACCCATTGATATGATGAATGGGTGACACGTCACCATTGTGGCTGGTCATTGACAATGATAGGAAGGCTTGTCCCCGTCACCGCCTGCCATTGGCTGCTCCCCCCGGGCACCGGATGTTTTCATCCATGTGCAGGGAGAAGCAGCAACGGCGGTGAGGGGACCAGGAGCGCCGCAGGGAGCGGGGAGCAGGGTAAATATATTCATTGTGAGGGGCCTGGAATATGGGGGACATTTTTATAATATTGGATAAGCCCTTTAAGGGTGCGTCCACACAGGACATGTTTTTATGCAGAATCTGTGGCAAAATGTGTGATGAAGCCGAGTCAAAATCCAGTTATATGTAGATGATTTTGCTGTGGATTTTACTGAGATTTGCTGCGGATTTCATACAATGCATTTCACACTAAGGGTGAAATCTCAGGCAGAAATCCTTGGCATAAAAATTAAAGGGGTTTTCCGAGATTGGTATTGCACTCAGCGCCATAGAAATGTATGAGGCTGAGCGCAATACCACGCACATCCACTATACAATGTGATGTGCTGTGCTGTGATTGGTAAGCTGAGAGAAGGTAGCGGTGCTTACAGGAACAATAGTGTCTTCTCAAACAGCTGATCGGCAGAGGTCCTGGGTGGTCCCGGGAGTCAGACCCCCACCAATCAGAGGCTAGGTTATTATTAGCAAAATCTCAGAAAACCCCTTTAACACGCTCCAGATTTCCATCTGGATTCTTCACAAATTTTTATGTAACATGTAGATGAGGCTTGCTTCAATCTCTTCCACTGCAAAACAGTGCAGAATTTGCCGCCTTCAATTCCGTACCCTTATAGGGGTTACGCCATGATTGATGTAAAAATGAAAATCAGACATCATATAGTACATGACAATACCTTTCTAACAAAGCTAGAACCAGCCCTGTACCTCACATGGATCCAGAGATCTCCACATTCATTGCTCCAATTGCTCTGCTATTATCTTCAGCTTGGCAGCTCAGAGGGCATGTCCTTTCTGCTGCAGCTCTTTCCCTGTAACTGCCACATCTTCTAACAGAACATATGGCTGTGAAGATTTAAACTGAGCACGTTCGACCAGCTCAGTGAGACGGACAAAAAATGAAGAAAAGAACAAACAGCAGGTGGCGCTATACAGATACATTTTACTGAATAACTCACTGGCTATACTAAATTTTTAATTACATGCAACTACAAAAGTATTCAGATCCAGGTGCTGGTTTGAAAAATGTAGAATATGTTTTGTGACACAATCCCTTTAAAGTTATTTCCAATTTTAGTGAATTAAACCTTTTTCACTGTGTAGTAAGTAGTATCTCAACTAATACACTTTTTTCAGTTTCTCACTGTTGTCAAGATCTCTACTTGCTGTGAGTGAATGGAAACATTTCAGGTTCTGTCCAGGAGACTGGAAATCTGTGCAGACCTAATAGATCTCACAGTTTATGATTTGCCACAATTGTATTCCTCAGAAAGGAAGAGATGGCAACAGAGCGTTTCAGTGTGCAAGTGAAGGATGGGCGAGATTTCGAGGGATAAACACAAAGTTCGGCGTGCTCAGATAGACTTGGAAGAGAGCAAGGCACAAGAAATAGAAGGTATTTGTGAACTGGTATGGCGCCATATTTGGAAGAAATCATGTTTTTCTGACCCCTTTAAAATAAATGAGAAGAGGCTCATGCAAAGCTTTGTAATACATGACAATATTCATTCTCTGCAATAAGGTCAGCCTGGCACTGGTGTCCCCCAGTGAGATATGCTAAGTGCTAATTCAGACATTAGTCATGGTTAGTAATGCAGGCTTTTTAGGCAGATAAGAATAAAAATGTCAGCCTGACACCACTCGGAAAACACAGAAGTGTCATTCAAAAACAGCAGCGCAGGCAAATATTCAGCCGATCCGCAGACTTTACAGACTTTTGACTGTTTTTTTTGTTCAACCGTATCAATCAAAAGTTATATACAATAAACTTAGCAAAGAATAGGCATAACATAGGAATACTTCAACATGAGCAGGGGCGTGCACCGGCATCATAGCAAAACTTAGTATAAACCCCACTCACCCCTCCCAGTTTCCCAGTGCACTCGCAGGAAATGCGGAACGCAAAGTGCAATGACAAATTACGTTTGTTTTTGTTTTTTAATGAAAGGGGTTATACCATGTTTGATGTAAAAAATGAAAATCAGACATCATATAGTACATGACAATCTCTTTCTAAAAAAGTTAGAAACAGCCCTGTACCTCACATGGATCCAGAGATCTCCACATTCATTGCTCCAGTTGCTCTGAGCTGGCAGCTTAGGGGGCATGTCCTTTCTGCTACAACTCATTCCCTCTAACTGCCACAGCTTCTAACAGAAGATATGGCTGGTGGTAGTTGAATACTTAAAGTGAGCACGTGCGACCACCTTAACGGGGTGGACAAGAAATAAGGAAAAGAATAAACAGCAGGTGGCGCTATACATATACATTTTATTTAATAACTCAGCGGTTATACAAATTTTTAATTACTTGCAATTACAAAAGTATTTAGATGCAGGTGCTGAAAAACGTAGAATATTTGTCATGGAACATTAAATGTACTTACACCTGATGATCTCCTCCATCCCTTCACACAGTATTTGTTAAAATGCTGCCCATAGCCACCACTAGGTGCCCAGGGGGAGATCAGTGTACAGGAATGTACATACTGTCGTTACCATTGATGTCAATGGAAATGGTAAATAATTTCTTCGCACTCAGCACCTCCTAGTGGTAGCTGCTGAAAAATACAGGAGAAGTAGGTCACTGTTGAGCCCCCACCAGGACTAAGACTGCATTCACATCACATTTGGACAGTATCATTTGAAACAGTCCACCATAGCTATAACCCAGACATATCTAGTTAGAGGGTAACTGAAGCACCTATGTAAAATCTGTACAGGGTCCTTTAGGCCACTCACGCAAGTTCCGGAATACATGCATTTATTCCGTGTGGAAAAAACGAAGAGTAGTACAGTACCTGCAAAGTGTATAAAATTATCCAAATCTGCAGCATGCCAATTATGTTTGCAGTTTTAGCTGCAGATTTTACCCTTTTCCAATGAAGGGTGAAATCTGTATCAAAACCGCATTAAATCAACACCAAAATCCGCTGCACAAAATTGCGAATTTTGGTGTGGATATGGTACAGAAACGCACATAAGTGCGAATTTCCGTGCAGATTTATGTGCGCTTCTGCACTCGTGTGAAGTTACCCTAAAGGGCATCTGTCAGCAGTTTTGCACCTATGACACTGACTGACCTGTTACATGTGCACTTCGCAGCTGAAGTAATCTGTGTTGGTTCCATCTTCATCTATGTCCACATTGCTGAGAAAAATGATGTTTTAATATATGCAAATGAGCCTCTAGGAGCAACAGGGGCGTTGTCATTACACCTAGAGGCTCTGCACTCTCTGCAGCTACCGCGCCCTCTGCAGTTTCAATGACAGGGCCAAGCAGGAGTGATCACGTTTTCACTACATTGTCCTGTCAATCAAAATCCAGAAGGGGCGGCAGAGCCTCTAGGTGTAATGACAACGCCCCCGTTGCTCCTAGAGGCTCATTTGCATATATTAAAACATCATTTTTCTCAGCAATGTGGACACATATGAACATGGGACCAACACAGATGCCTTCAGCTGCTAAGTGCACATGTAACATGTCAGCCAGTGTCATAGGTACAAATCTGCTGACAGATGCCCTTTAATTAACAGTAGTAGTGGCTTCTTAAGCACTGGAACAGGTTCATTGCCTTTACACTTTGGGTTGCTTTTACCAGATGCTGTCCAGTACCTCTATATGCCCATACCTTACAACCTAGGTGGTATGTGAATGTCTATACAGGGTACCCTCATGCCTATGGGCAGCACAGCGTATGGTCATAGCCCTGGGTCTACTCTGATTTCATTTAGTGAAGGGCAGTAAAACTGGGAATGGGTCCTTTCCGGATTTTCCCTGTAAGAGCTGACAATATTGGGTAATGAGGACAGTATTGCAGGTGTAGCCTCTCTGCTTGCTCAGCTTCTGAAGCGACTGTATAAACTTTGTGAGCTGCGATATATAATTAAAATTCTTTTTCATTTGGATGAAATTTCGACTTCGTCTTAAAAGCAGGTGCCTTTGAAGCTAAACATGTTGTTAGCGTTGGCAGCTCATGAAATTTTGCTATATTTATCCGCTCAGAAGTCTGACAGTCTTTCCTTTGTTCCCAGGAGAACGTTTATTTCAGGAGGTCTAACTGTGATCAGGGTTTTATCCTCCTCTGAGGACCCGGGGGTCTCCTCAATGTCAGGGACTGTATAGATCGTTACTGTAACTACAGAATACAAGGAAAATCCAAGGACTTAGGCCACATTCACACGACCATATGTGTTTTGAGATCTGGAAATTGAGGATCCGCAAAACATGGATACCGGGCGTATACGTTCTGCATTTTGCGTAACGCACACAGCTGGCCCTATGATAGAAATGCCTATTCTTGTCCACGGTGTCCTTTTTTTTCTGGTCCGCGGAACAGAACTACGGATGCAGACAGCACGCGGTGTGCTTTCCGCATCTTTTGCGGCCCCATTGAAATGAATGGGTCCGCACCCCTTCTGTGGTGTGAAAAGGAGGAAAATTTCGGGTCTTTTGGATTGTGATACGGAACTGAACTGGTTCAAAGAGGAAGACAATGTAAGGTAATGGTGTTGATTTGGTCCAATACTGCAAGTCCTTGAGCTCACATTTCCTGGCATTCCCTGCTTGTGCGGTATCTGGACTCTCTATTACTATTCTTGAAACTATAGACTTTTAAAAGGTTGTGCACCTTTGGGGTGGGGTGAGGTTTGGCAAACCTCCCTTCCTGGGCCTCAATTTCAGCACCCTATCCTTATGTTTTCCCATGAGAGAAGGCACTGTCAGAGGTGTGTGGCAGCAGCTTTCTGTGCTCTCCCCATTGAAACACGTAAACACTCCAAGCCAAGTGTGTATGTGTATAAGGGCTCATGCATGTGGAACCATTCACTTCAACGGGTCAGCAAAAAAAAACAAAAAACGGAAATGACTTATTCTGCAAAAAAGAGAACATGTCCTCTTCTTGTCCATTTTGCAGACAAGGATAGGCATTGTTACAATGGATCTTCAACAAAGATGGATGCAACATGGATGTCACACGGACGCCATCTGTATTTTTTGGGGGTCCGTGTTTTGCCAACCGCAAAATACATACGATCGTGTGCATGAGCCCTAAGGGAGATAGCTCAAAGGAATGTAAAGGACTTGTCACCATGTAAATGCAGTGTAATCTGCCGGCAGCATGTTATTGAGTAGGAGGCGCTGAGCAGATTGATATATAGTTTTATGGGAAAAGATTTTGTAAAATCATTTTTTTCTCCTCTTGTGGTTACAGTCCTGCACTCTCACTGCTCTAGTACACACCTGATCTCTGCACACACGTACACACACAGGAGCAGCATTCCCTGCCAGGATGGATCTCCTTCCCTGGCTGTCTTGAGCAAAGATCTGGCGCCCTCTGCTGCAATTACATGTTACAGCAATCTCTCTGTGTTACAGCTAGATAAACATTGAATTTATTATACTCTCTTATATAGCGTTACTATATTGCACAGCGCTGTACAGACATTAGCATCACACTGTCCACAAAGGGGGTCACAATCCAAGTTCCCTATCACTATGTCTTTGGAGTCTGGTAGGAAACCCACGCAAACATCGGGAGAACGTACAAACTCCATGCAAATATTGTCCTTGGTCAGATACTAACCTAGAACCCCAGTACTGCAAGGCACCAGTGCTAACCACTGAGCCACCATGCTGCCTGTTGAATGGCTGTTGCTCCTTCTGTCTACTGATTATAGGGGTTCCAGAGGCCTAATCCTGAATGGTCATACACTGATCATACCTCCGAACCGTCCCGAATCCAGTGGGACAGTCCCGGATTGCAGTGGCTGTCCCGCTGTCCTGGTACGGGGGACGTATGTCCCAGTTTCTGGCAGCTGTCTCTGCATCCATAGGATGCAGAGACAGTTGCTTGTATTATGATAAAGCAGAGAGCTGCATGGGCTGGCTGCTTCATCCATCATCCCTCCTGTCCCCCCTGCCCTCTCTCGATGCCTCTGGTCTGTGTGGAGGGCGGGGCCGTCAGTCAGCCTTGGTTCCGCCCCTGCACAGACTAGAGCAGCCGATATCCTGCTGCTGCTAGGAAGAAGGTAAGTATATGGGAAGGGGGGGAGGGGGGAATTTATCATTAGAAGAATATTTGAAGTCAGTTTTGCTTCAGTCTGTGTTGGAGTACTTTGTGCCACATTTATCAAATGTGTCCTTAAACCTAGCACTTCTGTCTAGAGAAGTTCCTCCACTTTTCCTGCTCCACCCTCCTCCTGGAGTGAGGTTGTGACTTATTTGCGATTTTTAAAAAAAGTCTCAATGATAAATCTGGAGTGAAACTCATAAACATAGATAACCACACCCACTTTCCCACCCATATTACAAAACTGGAGTGAGTGGTGTAGAAATGCAAAAAGTCGCAAAATTCCGCGCAAGTGCATGTAAAAAGTCGCAATTTTTTGCGCAAGCGAGTGCAAAAAAGTCGCAAAAGCCCTATTTAATGCCAGAATTCTGGAGTGAAGGTATGATAAATCGGGACCATGGTGTTTATTTTTTTTAACTTTCTGTGAGTGGCACAATGTGGGCATGTTACTGGGGGCACAACATATTATTGGGGGACACAAAGTGGGCATGTTACTGGGGTGCACAATGTGGGAATATTACGGGGGGGCACAATGTGGACATATTACCGGGGGGGGCACAATGTGGACATATTACTGGGGCACAATGTGGGCATATTATAGAGGGGCACATATCTGGGCATATTAATGGGGGCACATAACAGGGCAAATTACTGGGGGCACAGCTGGGCATATTACTGGGGGCACATAACTGGGGAATAATTACTATGTGGGGCAGTAAGGGGACTGGATGGGATTAGGAGTATATGTTTTGGGCAGAGTTAGAGGCGTGGCCTAGTGCAGAAAAAAAATTGCCGTGGCGCGCTTTGTGCGCCACACAATATGTCCCTCTTTCTTTATTTACAAAGTTGGGAGGTATGCACCGATGACGGCCTAGCCTGCCCTGTAAAGCCAGCTAGTTATAAACTGACCTCCATGTCTTTTGTGCTAGGAAGTGAATAGCTCTAGGCTGCAATACCGCACACAGTCACTATACAATGTATGGCGCTGTGCCTGGCATGCTGTGAGGAGGCTCAGGTGCATCGTTGAGAGCCGCAGTCTCCTTACAAAATCTGATTTCCAGGCATGCTGGGAGATAGGTCATCAATATCAAACTGGAAATCCCCTTTAAGTGCAACAAGGTATTTTCTAATGTTTGTGACCTATCAAGTGTCAATTGTGTTTTAGTTGTTTTTTAGGGCTCATGCACACAAACGTATTTTCTTCTCGTGTCCATTCTGTTTTTTTGTTTTGCGGACCATATGCGGAACCATTAATTTCAATGGGTCAGAAAAAAAAACGGAAGTTACTCCGTGTGTATTTCATTTCCGTATGTCCGTTCCGCAAATAAATAGAACATGTCCTATAATTGTTAGCATTATGGACAAGGATAGGACTGTTCTATTAGGGATCAGCTGTTCCATTCCGCAAAATACGGAATGCACACGGACATCATCCGTATTTTTTCCGTGGATCTCAAAATACATATGGTTGTGTGCATGAGCTCTTATAGAGCGTAGTCATTTCTACAGATACAGGGATGATTCTGCCTTCTCGGTGAACCCTGGTTTCCCCCCTTCACAGTGTCTGTATGGAGCAGGAGGAATTTTCAAGGCTTCAGGGTCTGGGCAAGTCCCGGCTATGTACAAACAGTATGTCGATAACAGAAGCAGCATGGCTGAGGAGGAGGAATGTAGGAGATAAGATGAAGCTGTCTCTATTCCCAGCCAGAAGTCAATCACAAGCGTGACTGCTCCAGCGCAAGATCCGTGAGGCTGTTAACCTGTCACGTGCCATAACAGTTACATACAGGTGTTTAGTCAGCGGCAGATGTCACTTAACACATTGATGCCTGGGGTATTTTGGGACCTTTGGATCTGACTAGCTCACACTGCAGCTTCCAGGGCTGCCCTCGGTGACTGTAAACTATATCCACTGTATAAAAATCAACCATAATGGAAAACAAAAAATGTATTTTAGTTGAAGTTTGTTATATAAAAAAAAAAGTAAAAAAGAAAAATAGACTATTATCTGCCTCTCTTTTTTAACATTTTCCCAGGATTAAAAAAAAAACAACAAAGCACTAAAAAAATGGCAGAAAAACAAAGCCCCAGGTATCATTTAAAAAGATGTAAAAGTTGTCTGAATAAGTGAATGAAAAAATGTATGGTTTTCGAAGTCACATGGACTAAAGAAACGGAAAATGAGTGTGGTCAGAAAGGGTGGTAAATGACTGGTCTTGAACTGGTTAATTAAAACCTATTATAAAGTTGCTTAATATTTCATTTTAGGTGCATTGGGACAATAAAAAATGGATTTGAATGTGTATAGCCTTTTGAAGGGAACCTGTCACCATGAAAATGCAGTTTAATCTGCAGGCAGCGTGTTATAGAGCAGGAGGAGCTGAGCAGACTGATATATAGTTTTATGGGAAAAGATTCAGTAAAACTTGTCATTTATACATTTAGTTTCTGGCTCATTCTGGGCTGTGAAGTCCAGGAGGAGGTCCTATCAGTGATTGACAGCCTTCCCTCTATGAAGAGATGGTCCTATCAGTGATTGACAGCCTTCCCTCTATGAGGAGCCGGTCCTATCAGTGATTGACAGTCTTCCCTCTATGAGGAGGAGGTCCTATCAGTGATTGACAGCCTTTCCTCTATGAGGAGCCGGTCCTATCAGTGATTGACAGCCTTCCCTCTATGAAGAGATGGTCCTATCAGTGATTGACAGCCTTTCCTCTATGAGGAGCCGGTCCTATCAGTGATTGACAGTCTTCCCTCTATGAGGAGGAGGTCCTATCAGTAATTGACAGCCTTCCCTCTATGAGGAGATGGTCCTATCAGTGACTGACAGCCTTCCCTCTATGAGGAGAAGGTCCTATCAGTGATTGACAGTCTTCCCTCTATGAGGAGGAGGTCCTATCAGTGATTGAGGAGCCGGTCCTATCAGTGATTGACAGCCTTCCCTCTATGAGGAGACGGTCCTATCAGTGATTGATAGCTTTCTCTCTATAAGGAGCCGGTCCTATCAGTGATTGACAGTCTTCCCTCTATGAGGAGGAGGTCCTATCAGTGATTGACAGCCTTCCCTCTATGAGGAGACGGTCCTATCAGTAATTGACAGCCTTCCCTCTATGAGGAGATGGTCCTATCAGTGACTGACAGCCTTCCCTCTATGAGGAGAAGGTCCTATCAGTGAATGACAGCCTTCCCTCTATGAGGAGCCGGTCCTATCAGTGATTGACAGTCTTCCCTCTATGAGGAGAAGGTCCTATCAGTGATTGAGGAGCCGGTCCTATCAGTGATTGACAGCCTTCCCTCTATGAGGAGCCGGTCCTATCAGTGATTGACAGCCTTCCCTCTATAAGCAGGAGGTCCTATCAGTGATTGACAGCCTTCCCTCTATAAGGAGGAGGTCCTATCAGTGATTGACAGCCTTCTCTCTATGACTGTGTGTACAGAGATAGCTGTCAATCACTGATAGGACCGCCTCCTGGACTACGAAGCCCAGAATGAGCAGGAAATTAAATGTATAAATGACAAGCTATACAGTAGTAAATAATTTCTCATAAAATTATTAATCTGCTCAACTCTGCTCTACAACATGCTGCCTACAGACTGAGCTGTGACAGGATCCCTTTAAGTGATAAAACAGGCCTCTGAATATGAGATAATTGATACAATTAGCACTAGAATTGTAGTACAATGATAACAATTGAACACTATCTATGCTAACTGTGCAGCCCCTTTAAAGGGGTTGTGCAAGAATGGGGGTGTTTTTGGACTCCCCCTTCCCCCACTTGGCATCACCTGTAAAAGGAACCACAGCCAATCACTGGTGCAAACAGAGACTGGATCCCATTGTGTCATGTCACCATTCAATATGACGTAAAGAGAGCCAGTGACCACTGCGGCCAGTGATTGGCTGCGGTGATGTCAAACAGGATGATGACAGTGAGGGAGCCCAGGGGAGCATCGCAGGCGTGGAGGAGAAGGAGCGGGGAGCCCGCACCAGGACACAGGTAAGTAAACGTCCCTTTACAGGTCCTGCCAAGTGGAGGGGTTTGTCAAACACATCCCCCAATTTTTACACAACCCCTTTAAAGTTTGCCAATACTTTGCTGGTTTAGGAAATGTAGCTAGAACTGATTCTATAGAGAACTGTGTTTTGTTCAGTTCATACAGGTTTTCCCTCTAAGTATCTGATCGCGGGAGATCCGACCGATGGGATCCCCAGGAATCATGAGGACAGAGGTCCCAAAATGCCCCATGAGAATGGAGTGGTGGCGGACATGTATGATGGCTACTCCATTCACCCACCTCCCAACTTTTTGGAAGGTCAAATAGGGACACTTATGGTTCATGGTGTGAAAGATCCCTGTTTTCTGCAAATCTGTGCACTTCAATAGTTTTCTTTTACACAATAGTGCAACAATTATCTGAATATAGAAATTTCTAAAATTCAAGTGCCAAATAATAAAATACTATAGAAGGCGAGCTCTAATATACAGAGAGGAACCAAACGCTTTCTGGATCAATACTGTAAATGTAAGAGGGACATTTAAAGGGGTAATCTAACCCCCAAAATGCCGCCCAAATGCCCAGGCCCCTCACACAGATAGTACTTACCTCACTCCCCAGCACCTGCATCGCTTCTGATGCCTGCATGGCCGCAGCTACATCTTCCCGTCGCGTGGATCAAAATATCTGGGGTGGGGGTGGGCCTCAGCCAATAGCAGGCCACGACGGAAATGAGCCTCCCTAGCGTCACCCGTGATACTAGGGAGGTTTGTTCCCGTCACGGCCTGCTATTGGCTGCACCCATGCACAACGTAGAGATGCCGCGGCGGCCATACCGGCATCAGAAGCGGTGCGGGTGCTCGGGAGTGAGGTAAGTACAATTTTTGGGTTTGGATAACCCCTTTAAGGAGCAAAGAGGGACTCGGGTCCAAAGTAGGGACTGTCCCTCCAGAAGAGGGATGCTTGGGAAGTCTGCATTTACTTGTATAGTTCTGGAAATAGCTCAAGCGCCGTAATCAGCAGTCCCATAGAAGTGAATAGAGTTGGGATCAGACATACCGGACCTCCGTTCTGATAAGTATTGTTAGTGGGAAATCCATTTTTTCTCCATTGAGGCTTCTGCTAAAAACTGCAGCAAACCAATGACAAACTGCGATCGATGTGGCAAGCTGCCACTTTAAAAACAGATTTCCTGAACACTGTGTGCACCGTGTGTGATTTCATTAAGACCGACAGAGTAACATCTGGCTGCTGCGGTAATTTACTAAGAGGTCTGTAGCCCTTTTTATTCTAATTTCGATGAAAAGCTTTGAGTTTCTTACCCTTTGTGCTGATATTTTGATGCTTGTGAATCCTCAGCTTCATAAAAATAATAATAAGGGCTCATGCACACGAACGTATTTTCTTTCCACATCCGTTCCGTTTTTTTTTTTGCGGACCGTATGCGGATCCATTCACTTCAATGGGTCCGCAAAAAAAACGGAAGGTACTCCGTGTGCATTCCGTTTCCGTAGGTCCGTTTTTCCGTTCCGCAAAAAAGTAGAACATGTCCTATTATTGTCCGCATTACGGACAAGGATAGTACTGTTCTATTAGGGGCCAGCTGTTCTGTTCCGCAAAATACGGAATTCACACGGACATCATCCGTATTTTTTGCGGATCCGTTTTTGCGGACCGCAAAATACATACGGTCGTGTGCATGAGGCCTAATAATGATAATAGAAGTAAAGGTTTAGAAATAAAGTGCTAACCGTACACACGTAAAGTGATATGCACCTTATTTACTCATTTAACATGGTAGGGCAGTATGAGTCTTTAAAGGGGTTCTCCGAGATATATATATTGATGATCTATCCTCAGGATAGGTCATCAATATCAGATCGGCAGGGGTCCGACACCCGGCACCCCCGCCAATCAGCTGTTTGAAGAGGAGGCGCGCGCCGTATCAGCGCTGCCTCCTCTTCAGTGTTTACATGCTGGCCGACTCGGGGGTAGTGGTGAGTATGTGTAATTACACCTCACTGCCCCATCCATTTCTATGGGAAGAATCGCTCCCATACAAGTCTATGGAAGCGATTCTATTCATAGAAATGAATAGGGCAGTGAGGTGTAATTACACATACTCACCACTACCCCGGTGTCGGCCAGCATGTAAACAGTGAAGAGGTGGCAGCGCTGATACGGCGCGCGCCTCCTCTTCAAACAGCTGATCGTCGGGGGTGCCGGGTGTCGGACCCCTGCCGATCTGATATTGATGACCTATCCTGAGGATAGGTCATCAATATTTATAACTCGGAGAACCCCTTTGATGATGAGTAAAAGCAAAAATCACACCGTGACATGGGTAAATGAAGCAGCTGTCACTTGAAATCTTGGAATCTTGTAGTTAGGGCTGGCCTAAGTGGTGTGCCATGTGTATGGTGACATGGGGTGTACTGTCATCTGATATGCCTGGCACGCGATACTTGCCACCATCGGCAATCCTAATATTAAATGAATAGCAGCAATAACGTTGTGTTACATAACTTTTAGCTATGGAGATTTGGTCACTGTATGACGGTATATTCTGTAGCTTTGTTGCTATGGTATATTATTTTTGCAGTGCATGGTGCTATCTCCACTGTTTAGCAGTGTTATTTCCTGTAGGCAACTGTATGCAAGGGTGTACCACCAATGAGGCCAGGGTTAGGTTAAGAAATTAGTATTGGGGGGAAAAGAGGACCTGTTTCAGTTTTTGCCTCAGGCAGCAGAAAGGCCAGGTGCACCCTTGAATGTATGTTAGTATTCAGGGAGTATAACTACAGTCTTATGGGCTCCAGGACAAATTTTGGACCTGGGCTTCCACGCGCTATCACCACCGGCATGTTCAGCTATTCATCCACAATAATGGGACAGCACTCGTGATTCAGATGCAATTATCGGTTCTTTTATGGTTAGTATGCAATTATTACGTATTTATATCAAGAAATACATGAAGCAAGGTCTCGGGTCAATAGGGAGACAGGGATTTGTCAAGCTGGCAAGTGGTCCACAATGGCATGGCCCGAAACATTGTGGATTTACAAATGCACCAAAAATTGCATCCAGGGGTGCACCACCGATGAGGCCAGGTGAGGCAGCACCAGGTAGGGGCAAGAGGGGGGCAGCAGAGGGACCATGGGCAACGAGCGCATTCAGTGTGGCAAAAGGGTTAGGTTAAGAAATTGGCATTTGGGGGGGGGGGGGGGGCGCCGTTTCAATTTTCGCCTCAGGAAGCAGAAAGGCTAAGTGCACCCCTGATTGCATCTGAATCACGAGTGTGTTCTCATTATCATGGATGAATAGTTGAAGATATCAATCCAGTTGCAGGAAGGGTTACATTGGGACGTGCACCTAGGAGGATAGTCATTGCACTTGTATGATTTGACCACCAGCATGTAGGTCAGACACGTGAGACCCACTTTTCTACATATGATAATAGACCTCTAAATAATATAGAAACAGAGTTAACAAGTAACACTCTACAAGTAACACATGATATCACCGTACTGTTAGTGAACAAAACCCAATATACATGACCAACTTTACCAACAATAACACTGTTAAAGGGCCAAATCATACTGCTGGACCATGAACACAAATTGCCACCATATAGTGACTGAATAATACTACCCTATTGAATAAAAACCACTGTACCTAAACCAAAATTACCACCATATAGTGGTAACTACCAGTTCTACATCGGCGCTCTGCAAGTGAAAACTGACACATTTATATCCAGTGACTTACAGGCGACTTACTCTCTAAGGACTCATGCACACGATAGTATGTATTTTGCGGTCCTCAAAACACGGATCTGCCAAAAAAAACGGATGACATCCATGTGACATCCGGATTGCATCCATTTTTTTGCGGAGCCATTGTAATAATGCTTGACTTTGTCTGCAAAATGGACTACAGTAGAACATGTTCTATTTTTTTGCAGAACGGACATGCGAACATACAGAAATGGAATGCATGAGTCATTTCGTTCTTTGCGGACCCTTTGAAGTGAATGGTTCCGCATATGGACCTGTAAAAAAAGGGAATGAAAACAGAAAAAAATACGTTCATGTTAATGGGAATCGTTCATTTTCCCTTTTCTTCTCCATTTGGCCCAGGACCCATGAAGACTTCTTCCAGACACAACTTGTGTCTACAGAGTGTATCACGTAGACATCTTTGGCTCCTAGTTCTCCAGCACCCTTCCCCCATCCACAAGTACCATTCATAGTGCCCCATATGGTAATTAGAGATGAGCGAATTTTTGAAAAGTTTGATTCGGCTGATAAGCCGAATTTTACAAAAAAATTTGCTTCGAAAGGGCATTTTTTTGTAAGTAGGGGTGCAATGGCAGGTACCTGCGATAGCGCCGTCCCCCGTCACTGTACCTCTCAGATGGCACGTTCATACATGATCGCGGCATGTGAGTGTAAAAGCAGTGTAAAATTAACATAAAAAAAATTAAATCAAACATACCGCCTACATTTGCTCGCAACGGGCCAGCCGTTGCCATCTTGCTTGAATATCTGTCGAAAATCTTGCGCGGTGTGAGATAACGTCATCACGCCGGCCAGCATGGTGACGTCATACATCACCACGCACAGGATTTCGGCCGAGATCTTTAATCAAGATGGCAGCGAGTGGCCCGTCTCAAGCAAATGGAGGAGGTAAGTATGGATTTTTTTGTTTTTTACACTATTTCAGGTTAAATCGATCAGCAAGGAAATTCGGCTTTGACGTGAATGGAATTTATCCTGAAATTCGGATCAAATACCACTTCGTGGGATTCGATTTGCTCATCTCTAATGGTAATAATGACCCCTTTTGTGCCCCATGCAGTAATAATGCTCTAATATACCTTACAGTTTCTCAGCAGCAGTGCTTCAGAAAATACCGTCATACAGTGACCAAATCACCATAGGTAAAGTTATGTGATAACACAATGTTATTGCCGCTATACATTTAATATTAAGATTAGTGATGGTAGAAAGTATTGCGTGCCAGGCATATCAGATGACAATACACCCCATGTCACCATATACATGGCACACCACCAATGCCAGCCCAAACTACAGGACTCCAAGACTTCAAGTATGATCCCTATGTGGCAGTATCTCCCTTTCCTTTTTCCCTCACACAGTAGTAATGCCCCCCTTTGTGCCCCATAAAATAATGCCCCCATACAATAGTAATGCCTTCACTGTGCTGACATATAGTAGTAATGCCATGCACTAGTATAAAACGGGCCAGGCCAGCATCCTCCTCCTGCTCGTCCACCTTCCGTTTGTGAGTTTTGCAGATGAAGGAAAGCAACAGGTTAAATAAAGATGAAGCCGTCACCAGATCACTCGATTAAAATCCACTAAACTCTCTTTTTACTCCGCACAAAAACATTAACACATGTTCTGTGAAGTCTTAATTGGTCGATAAATCATCCCCGCCGCCAAGCCTTACTTCTACGGACCACTGGGCCCTGTCAGCTGGAAGACTGCAATACTCCTAGCCTGCATCTCATGCATATTCATGACCCATATAATTAGCCTAGTTATAAATCAAGGGAAGATTTGCATAAGTATTTGTGGAGAGCCTAGACAAGTAAACTTGCTCCTGTTCCTGCAATCCTGTCCACTCACTTACCCATCAAATGAGACGGGCTAAGTGCCATCTGTGGGCTGTCAGCGCCTTGGAGGGTTGTATCAGTAATTATTCCACCAACATGGCAGCCTCACCGGACCGAATCTGCATCTGTCAGCGATTAATTAAAATAAATGTATTCTAAAGATGTTTACTTTGTAAAATTTACAGCACGAACCACCAACCGAGAGAGAGAGAGTCATCCCAAGCCTTACCTACGCTTCGGCACACAGACGAGCAAGCATATAGTGCCAACACCATGTGTATTGGGTAAAGCAAGAGATAAAAATAGTCATTGAAGTGTAAAATAGTCATTGAAGTGTAAAATGTAGGGCTGTATAGGGCAGGATAGGAAAAACATGGCTGCTTCCTTCCGTCCGAAAACAGCGCCACCCCTGTCCGTGAGTTGTGTCTAAAATTGCAGTTCAGCTCCTCTGAAATGCACTGGGCTGAGCTGCAATACCACATACAACCTGTGGTCAGGTGTGGTGCTGTTTCTGGAAGAAAGCAGCCATGTTGTTTTAATCCTGGACAACCCCTTTGAAGGGGTTGTCTCACTTCAGTAAGTGGCATTTATCATGTAGAGAAAGATAATACAAGACACTTCCTAATGTATTGTTACTATCCATATTGCTTCCTTTACTGGCTAGACTCATTTTTCTATCACAATATACACATATCGTTTCCATGGTTACTAGAACCTTTCAATCCAGGTTTGGTGGCTGTGCTTTCACACTATATAGGAAAAAGTGCCAGCCTATGTGTGTTCCTATGGTCCCCGCCTCCAGAGGCCAGTGCTTTTGTCTTTAGTGTGCAAGCACGGCCCCTGATGCTGGATTGCAGGGTGGTCGTAACCATGGAAACGAGAAGTGTATAATGTGAGGGAAAAATTAGTCTAGCCACCAAAGGAAGCAATATGGATAATCACAATACATTAGTAAGTGCTTTGCATTAATTTTCTTTACAGTCATGGCCAAAAGTTTTGAGAATGACACAAATATTATATTTTCACATGATCTGCTGCCCTCTGGTTTTTATGTGTGTTTGTCAGATGTTTTTATCACATACAGAAATATAATTGCAATCATATTATGAGTAACAAAAGCTTATATTGACAGTTAGAATGAGTTAATGCAGCAAGTCAATATTTGCAGTGTTGACCCTTCTTCTTCAGGACCTCTGCAATTCTCCCTGGCATGCTCTCAATCAACTTCTGGACCAAATCCTGACTGATAGCAGTCCATTCTTGCACAATCAATGCTTGCATTTTGTCAGAATTTGTAGGTTTTTGTTTGTCCACCCGTCTCGTGATGATTGACCACAAGTTCTCAATGGGATTAAGATCTGGGGAGTTTCCAGGCCATGGACCCAAAATCTCTATGTTTTGTTCCCTGAGCCATTTAGTTATCACCTTTGCTTTATGGCAAGGTGCTCCATCATGCTGGAAAAGGCATTGTTGATCGCCAAACTGCTCTTGGACGGTTGGGAGAAGTTGCTCTCGGAGGACATTCTGGTACCATTCTTTATTCATGGCTGTGTTTTTAGGCAAGACTGTGAGAGAGCCGATTCCCTTGGCTGAGAAGCAACCCCACACATGAATGGTTTCAGGATGCTTTACAGTTGGCATGAGACAAGACTGGTGGTAGCGCTCACCTCGTCTTCTCCGAATAAGCTGTTTTCCAGATGTCCCAAACAATCGAAAAGGGGATTCATCAGAGAAAATGACTTTACCCCAGTCCTCAGCAGTCCACTCCCTGTACCTTTTGCAGAATATCAGTCTGTCCCTGATGTTTTTTCTGGAGAGAAGTGGCTTCTTTGCTGCCCTCCTTGAGACCAGGCCTTGCTCCAAGAGTCTCCGCCTCACAGTGCGTGCAGATGCACTCACACCTGCCTGCTGCCATTCCTGAGCAAGCTCTGCACTGCTGGTAGCCCGTTCCCGCAGCTGAAACACTTTTAAGAGACGGTCCTGGCGCTTGCTGGTCTTTCTTGGGCGCCCTGGAGCCTTTTTGGCAACAATGGAACCTCTCTCCTTGAAGTTCTTGATGATGCGATAGATTATTGACTGAGGTGCAATCTTTCTAGCTGCGATACTCTTCCCTGTTAGGCCATTTTTGTGCAGTGCAATGATAACTGCACGTGTTTCTTTAGAGATAACCATGGTTAACAGAAAAGAAACAATGATGCCAAGCACCAGCCTCCTTTTAAAGTGTCCAGTGGTGTCATTCTTACTTAATCATGACAGATTGATCTCCAGCCCTGTCCTCATCAACACCCACACCTGTGTTAATGGAGCAATCAATGAAACGATGTTAGCTGGTCCTTTTAAGGCAGGGCTGCAATGATGTTGAAATGTGTTTTGGGGGATAAAGTTAATTTTCTAGGCAAATATTGACTTTGCAAGTAATTGCTGTTAAGCTGATCACTCTTTATAACATTCTGGAGTATATGCAAATTGCCATTATAAAAACTGAAGCAGTAGACTTTGTAAAAATTAATATTTGTATCATTCTCAAAACTTTTGGCCATGACTGTACATGATAAATGCCACTTGATGAAGTTAGACAACCCCTTTAAGCTCCAAGGTTACAATCCAAGATCTGCTTTAGGACCTCCACCTATCATACACCATGTATACTACTACTGTCTAATTATCTGGCAGAGTGGTCTTTGGAAGCATAGGCAATTTAAGGGGTTTTCAGGGTGGTACTTTTTTTTAACACCAACAAAAAAAGCAAAGTGATAATCACCCATTTTGTAATTTCCAGGGTCCAGGTGGTCTCTGCTTTCTGGTCTCCCTACACACATAAGAAATGACCTCTCAGCCAACCAATGGTGGGAACGGTAACCTGCTTGAGGCAGTGATAGCCTGAGATTTCATTTACTATTAAAGGGGTTTTCAACTGTTTTATACTGATGAACTATCCTCAGGATAGGTCATCAGTATGTTTCCAACACCCGGGAACCCAACGATCAGTTGTCTGATTTGTCTGAGGAGGATGTTGCGCTCTTCTTAGGCCAGTGACGCCATGTTTATTGGTCACATGGCCTAGGCACAGCTTAGTCCTATTCAAGTAAACAGACCTGGGCTGCAATACCAAGCACAGCCACTATACAATATGCGGCGCTGTGCTTGGTAAGCTGTGGGTAGACAGCATCGCAGTCTCTTTAAACAGTTAATCAGTGGGGTGCTGGGATCCACCGCTGCTTCTAAATGTAAGACAGCTTGCTTGCTGTCTTACATTTAGTCCTTTTTCTACAAACAGGCGTGGAAAATGTTAAATGAGACTGGTCTGCTGGCCCTTTCCTGCCCATGGCACGCCCACTGTTTTAGACCTGGCATGAGCTGGGAGAAGTCACAGATTAATATAGGCATATTTCAGCTTCATAAATGACCAGCAAAATGTGCACCAGTAATGGGGCTGGTGCAGCTGCAATGTGAGCCAGTCTTAGTAAATGTGGTGGGCTGTAGGTGAACCGCTCATGACCGCTCCCTTCTGCCCATGCCCAGACAACTTTATGTAAAAGTATCATGGGTGGCCGAAAAACAAATTTAGAGCAAAGTGGCATTTAGAGATGAGCGAATTTGTTGGAAATTTAATTCGCCTGCTTTGCCGCATTTAAAAAAAAATCCTTTTCATGATGAATTACTTCATTACATTTTTTTGTAAGTAGTGGGTACAATGACAGGGAGCGGCAATTGCGCTGCCCCCCATAATTGTACCTCTCAGATGCTGCATTCATACACTGTAACAATACAGTGTAAAAAAAAATATATATATATATATATATATATATATATATATATATATACTTACCTGATCTATTTGCTCATGGCGGGCCTGGCGCTGCCATCTTGATTTAAGGTCTGGCGCGAAAACTTGTGCAGGCCAAGATGACACCATTACGCCAGGCGGTGTGGTGACGTCATACACCACGATGCACGGGATTTTGGCTGAGATCTTCAATCAAGATGGCGGAGCCCAGCCTGTCATGAGGAAATGGATCAGGTAAGTATTATTTTTTTGTACTATTTCAGTTTAAATCGATTCGCTACCATGAAGCTCGAGGAAATTAGGCTTCGCAGCAAATCAGATTTATCCTGATATTTGGATCAAAGTCCAGATTCGCTCTTCACTAATGGCATTTATACCCAAATTAGCAGCTTTTTGACGCCAGAAAATTTTTAGACATTTACACTGTCTAAAAATTAGGATTAGTGAATATGTTTTATTTAGCGATATTATGGTGTTTTTTTTCTTTAGAGGATATTGAAAATGGCCGTCAAAACAGCAGAGAAAAGTCTTGCATGAAGAATTTTTTTTTATTTTGCTAAAAAAGAGGAAACCGAGCAGACCCCAATTATTGTCATCTGTGTGGTTTTGATCGGGTCAGTCATTTTCATTGCTCTTCTCCTAGAACAGAGCAGAACAACAGAAATCAATAGCGGTAATGTCAGAGGCCTAGTACTAATAATCTCTAATATTCAGGCCTGTCACTGAAAAAATGGGAGAGTTGAAAGTATTAGAATAAAAGACGACATACAGCGAAAAATACTGAGACTTTTGATCACAGGGCTCCCCCTTCTGGTCAAGCATAAAAATGCCAGTGTTGCTAACCTGTACTTCCTGAGACTAGCATTTCATGTGCCAATTTTAATCCATACTGAGTAAAATACAGCAATTTATTATTTATTAACACATTTCATAATAAAATTGCTGCATCATTGTCTGTCTTTATGCCAGAAATGAAATTCTACGGCTGCTAGGAGCTAATTTATAGCATGACAGTAATAAAATCAGTCATCAATATCAGATCAGCCACCGGCTAGCTGTGCTGGAAACTATACAGTGGATGGAAGGCTCTGTCCAGCATCGTGAGCTGCCATCCCTCCGCAGTGCTGGTGACTACACAAAACAGTTTTGGGGTGCTGGGTGTCAAGCCCCACTGTTCTCATATTATTGACCTATCCTGAGGCTTGTTCTTGGATTTTGCAAAGGCTTTTGATACTGTCCCTCATAGACGTTTTATAGGTAAAGTAAGGTCTATAGGCTTGGAAAGTATAGTCTGTAATTGGATTGAAAACTGGCTGAAGGACCATGTCCAGAGAGATGTGGTCAATTATTCCTATTCAGAGTGGTCCTGGGTTATAAGTGGTTTACCCCAAGGTTCAGTGCTGGGTCCTCTGTTATTTAATTTATTTATTAACCCTTAGGCCTCTTTCACACAAGCGTCGCGGATTTGTTCAGGATGCGCTGACCGCGGCATGTGCGATGTCGGCGCTGGGAGGGAGAGCCCATCGGGTCCCCACGCTGCTGTGACGGGGACCCGATGGCAGGGAAGGCAGCCCGATGCCTTCCTTAGGCATCGGGCTACCTTCTACGGAAGCCTGTGAGATCCAGCCCCGTGGATCTCACAGGCAGGAAGCTGTAAGTGTATTACACTGGTAATACACTTACAGCCAATGCATTACAATACAGAAGTATTGTAATTAGAGATGAGCGAGCATGCTCGGCCGAGCATGCTTCAGGAGCAATTTTTGAGTAGTAGCGTACGCATCTTAAAATCTGTACGCTAATGCGTACACATCTTGTAATTCGTACGCATTAGCGTACAAATTTATAAGATGCGTACGCATTAGTGTACAGATTAGAAGATGCGTATGTATTAGCATACAGATTATAAAATGCGTACGCTACTACTCGAAAATTGCTCCCAAGCATGCTCGGCCGAGCATGCTCGCTCATCTCTAAAGTAAAAAAAAGAAGTTAAAAAAATAAAGTTTAACAAAAAAAATAAAAGTTTCAAGTAAAAAAAAAAAAAAGCGTCATTTTCCCAAAATAAAGTTTAAAAAAAGTGTAAAAAATAGGTAAAAAAAGAAAAGCAGGCATATTAGGTATCACCGCGTCCGTATCGACCGGCTATATAAAAATATCACATGACCCACCCCACTAGGTAAACACCGTAAAATATTAAAAATAAAAACAATGCAAAAAAAAATTTTCTGATCACCTTGCCTCACAAAAAGTGTAATACCAAGCGATCAAAAAGATGTATTAATCCTAAAATGGTACCAATCAAACCGTCATCTCGTCCCGCAAAAAATGAGACCCTACCTGAGACAATCGCCCAAAAACTGAAAAAAAAATATATATGGCTCTCAGAAAATGGCAACACAAAAAAAGATTTTATTCTGTTCAAAAATGCATCTAATGTGTAAAACTTAATAAAAATAAAAATGTTAGACATATTGGATATCACCACATCTGCTCTATAAAAATATTACATGAGATGGCCTCCCAGGTGAATGCTGTAAAAAAAATTTTTTTAAAAACTATGCCAAAACAGCCATTTTTTTCCCTCTTGCCTCACATAAAGTGTAATAGCAGGCAATCAAAAATGGGGTTTTATGGGGTGCTTTTCTCCTGTTTCCCCTTGTGAAAATTTGGGGCTAAAGCAACATTTTATTGGAAGAAATGAAATTTTTCATTTTCACAGCCAAGTGTTTCCAAATTCTGTAAATTCCATCAAAGGGGGTCAAAGTGGCCAGTACCCCCCTTAATATATTCTTTAAAGGGTGTAGTTTCCAAAATGGGGTCACTTTTTGAGGGTTTCCACTGTAGGAGTACGTCAGGGTCTCTCAGTTACAAAATGGTGCCTAAAAACCATTCTAGCAAAATCTGCCTCCAAAATCCGTATGGCTCTCCTTTCGTTCTGACCACTGCCACAAACCCATAGAGATGTTTACCACCATATATGGGATATTTCTGCAAACTGCAGAATCAGAGTAATGTATATTGAAGTTTAGTTTGCTGTTAACCCTTGCTGTGTTGCAAGAAAAAATTATTAACGTGAATAATCTACCAAAAAATTGAAATTTTGAAATTTCACCTCCATTTTCCTTTAATTCTTGTGGAACACCTCAAGGGTTAATAAAGTTTGTAACATCAGTTTTTTTATAATTTGAGGGGTGTAGTTTCTAAACTGGGGTCATTTATTAGTGTTTTCCATTAGGTAAGCCTCCCAAAATCACTTTATAACTGAATTCTCAATAAATGCTCAAAAAAATGGTTTTGGAAATTTTGCTGAAAATGTTAAAAATGGCTTCTAAATAGAGATGAGCGAACGTGCTCGAAACGAGCACAGTACCGCTCGGCTCCCCTGCGCTTGCATGGCCGCAGGCAGCCGCTTCCGTCCTCAAGCACGTTCGCTCATCTCTACTTCTAAACTTCTAAGGTTTCTCATGTCCAAAAAAAGTAAAATTACATTTATAAAATGATGCCAACATAAAGTAGACATATGGGGAATGTAAAATGATAACTATTTTTGGAGGTATTACTATGTATTTTGAAAGTAGAGAAATAGAAATTTTGAAATTTGCTAATTTTTCCAAATTTTTGGTAAATTTGGTATTTTTTTATAAATAAAAATGAAATATTTTGCCACAAATTTACTACTGTCGTGAAGCACAATATGTGACAAGAACACATTCTTAGAATGGCCTGGATAAGTAAAAGCGTTCCAAAGTTATTACCACATAAAGTGACACATGTCAGATTTGCAAAAATCGGCCTGGGATTTAAGGTGAAAAGTGGCTCGGTACTGAAAGGGTTAATGATATCGAGGACAGGATTATTAGCACCATTTCTATTTTTGCAGATGACACTAATCTATGTACTATAGTACCGTGCAGTCTATGGAAGATGTCCATAAAATACAAGCTGACCTGGAGACTCTGAGTGATTGGGCATCAACTTGACAAATGAGGTTCAATGTGGATAAATGTAAAGTTCTGCATCTTGGTAGTAATAATCTCCATGCATCATATGTCCTGGGGATGTAACACTGGGGAAGGCACTGATAGAGAAGGATTTGGGAGTCCTTGTAGATCATAGGTTGAATAACAGCATACAATGTCAATCAGCTGCTTCTAAGGCCACCAGGATATTGTCATGCATTAAGGGACACAGGGATGTAATATTACCACTTTACAAAGCTTACGTGCAGCCTTAGGCTATTTTCACATCTGTGTTTTTCTTTCCCCTTTTGAGATCTGGCAGATGCTTAAGCTTCAATGGGGACAAAACTGAACAAACCGGAATGGAGTGCACCAGAGTGCAAGCAGCGTTATTGTGTGCGGGATGGGAAACTGAACATGCCAGATCTGGCACCAAAAACCATGTAAGTCAATGGTGCCGGATCCATTTTTTTCAGACACTAAAAAAAACGAATCCGGCGCCCATTAACTTACAGTGGTTTAATGTATGTTCATTGTCGATATAATACAACTGGATCTGCTCTGAATGGATGCAGCTGGTTGTATTGTTCAAACGCATGCGTTTTGCTGTGATTTTGAGATCCCAAGCCAAATCTTCAAACCGGACAGCAAAAATCGAAATGTGAAAGTAGCCTCATCTGGAATATGCAGATCAGTTCTGGCTCCAGTCCATAGAAAGGATGCCCTGGAGCAGGAGAAAGTACAAAGGAGAGTGACAAAACTGATAAGGGGCCTGGAGGGTCTTAGTTATGAAGAAAGATTAAAATAATTACACTTATTTAGTGTTGAGAAGAGATGTCTAAGAGGGGACATGATTAACCTATACAAATATATAAATGGGCCACTAAGGTGCTCGTATGCTCGGGTGCTCTGGCCGAGCACTCAGGGGTGCTCGAGTGCTCGGCCGAGCACCCGAGCATAATTGAAGTCTATGGGAGTAAAACAGGCCCCCCCCCCCCCCCGCTCGGAAGAGCGGGGGGTGCCTGGTTTACACAAGTGCCCCAAATTTTAAAAAAAACCAACACACAGACATACTTACCTTCCCTGGCAGCTCCCGACGACCTGCTCCAGCAAGAAGACTGCGCGCAGAGTTGTAATTTTTACCACAGCGCCACCTGCTGGACGGGAGGAAGGAGCTGCCAGGGAAAGGTAAGGATGGATCCATCATGACCCCAATGCAAGTCAATGGGGACGGATCCGTTTACTAGTGTGTCACACCAAACCGATCCGTCCCAATTGACTTGCATTAGGGTCATGACGGATCCGTCTAGGGGACTCGAGCTTTGCGCTCGAGTACACTCGGTGTTCGGCTGAACACCGAGTGCACCCGAGCGTAGGTATGCTCAGCCGAACAGCAAGTTCGGCCGAGCATGCTCGCTCAACACTAGGCCATACAAAAAATACAGAGAAAAACTGTTCCATGTAAAATCCCCTCAAAAGACAAGGGGGCACTGCTTCTGACGGGAGAAGAAAAAGTTCAGTCTCCAGAAGCATCAAAGCTTCTTTACTGTAAGAACTGTGAATCTGTGGAATAGACTTCCTCAGGACGTGGTCACAGCAGGAACAGTGGACGGTTTTATAAGGGTTTAGATGAATTCTTAAAAGTAAGTGACCTTAATACTTCTGAAAATGTGTAGAAATCTGAGTCTCACTTCCCTTTTCTAAAATTCAAATCCCACCCATCCCCATGTTGAAGATGGACTTATGCCTTGCTTTCAACTGTATTAACTATGTAACTATATCTAAGTCCTAGAAGAACAAAACCCTTTAATACATGATCACAGGGGGTTTCTGAAGCTGGACCTGCTGTAATCAACATTGTTACCTGAGTATGTTCCTCATGTGACAACCCTCTAAAGGGGTTATCCCATGAATAATCGAAACAATGAAAATTAGACATCATATAGTACATGACAATCTCTTTCTAACAAAACTACCACCAGCGCTGTACCTCACATGGATCCAGAGATCTCCCCATTCATTGCTCTGCTAGATTTATATCAAGCTGGCAGCTGAAGGGGAGTGTCTTTTTTGCTGCAGCTCAGGGGGCGTGTCCATGCTCTACCTATCACAGCTCAGGAGGCGTGTCTCAGCTCTTCCTGTCACAGCTCAGGAGGCAGGTAAAAGATGAAACTGAGCATGTGCAGTCATCATAATGAGCCAGTCAAAGAAAAAAGAAATTAAGTGGTGCTACACTATAAATACAGATACATTTTAATGAATAACTCAGTGGTAGAGAAGAGCGAATCATTCAAAATTTGCTTCGCCGAATATTCGCTGAATTTCTGACAAGATTCGTATTTAAACTAACTTATTCGTCGAATCTACGTAAAAAAATACACGTTTTTTGCGAACATTCCTGCCCAAATTACGTACGTACAGTCAGCATAGTTAAAATACGCTATACCTAAGCATTAGCGTACAAAAGTGCGTACGAATCCTTAGCGTACTATTGACGCGCGGCTAGGCCGCAGAATACAATCTTTAGAGGCAGTCCATATGAACTAGAAAAATAAGGTGCTCACTGCTGCTAGCTATCAATAAGTGAATAATTTACTAAAAACACCGTACAATAAGTGCATAATAGGACACATTGCAGTACCAGAAAAAGAATACACACAATAGGCTAAAGTGCTGAATAGAGATGAGCGAGCAGTGCTCGTTACGAGCACTGTAACGCTCGGCTTCCGTGTGCAATGCCTGCAGGCATTGCGGATCCGTCCTCATCTGCATGTAAGTCAATGAGGACGGATCATTTGGTATGACACTCATACCAAACGGTTCCGTCCCCACTGACTTTAAGACGGGTGAGGACGGAACCGTTTGGTATGAGTGTCATACCAAACGATCCGTCCTCATTGACTTACATGCAGATGAGGACGGATCAGCAATGCCTGCGGGCATTGCACACAGGACCCGAGCGTTACAGTGCTCGTAACGAGCACTGCTCGCTCATCTCTAGTGCTGAACCATTAAAAACAGTGTAGCTAAAATACAGCAAAGACATAAATATGCAAACATTTTAGTGCAATCAATTTCACATTTGCAAGCATAAAAGGCTCAGATATACGTTTGAGTCTCTCCTTATGGATCCTAGTTGGCATGATAAAACAATGTCTGGAACACATATTCCAAAATTCAATTATAATCCACGTGAAGTTAAATTGTAATCCAAACAGGTAACATGTAATCCACATGGATAATAGAGAATAGCAGCAAATAGAGAACCTTTTTGGAAAAGGGGGCTCCCAAATAATCTGAGAAGGGGGTAAAAAGGAAATTAGGCGCACTTCGGCGCAACAGGGAAATTTCTGCAGAATGGGGGGTGTCCTGACAGTCATGCCCATCTGGGTGAGAGTCAAACGGGGGCAACACAAACTAAACAAAAACAACTGCCAACTAGCATCTCACCCGTCAGGTGCAGTCCATGGTGTGGCTCCCATAGGTCCTCCTGCAGTGTCCTTGGCATTGCCAGTAGTTGGGTTCCTCATATGAGGGACCTGAAGTCCTCCTCGCTCGAGCTGCTGCTGAAGCTCATCAGAGGACGCCCCTGCCTCTTGTAGGCCATGCTTGCTGCGGTGGTGGAACTCCAGTGCCCTCTTCTTCCTGAAGTTGGACTTGACCGGGTCCAGGTGGTGGTCACGCACACTTCCAGAAAGGTTGCTTCCAGGAAAGAATCCCCAGCTTCCCCGGCTGCTGCTGGCTTCATCTTCCACGGCAGCTGGTATTGGTGGACCACCGTGGATTGGAAGGTGAATGATAACGTGGTCAGCTGACCCAGCTGTAGGGATTGTGGTGGTGGTGCTGGCAGTCCAGGAATCAGAGGCTCTGGCTGAGGCTGCGGCTTTTCCCTGAACCGGAGGATGCCATCTGGGTACTCCTGCAGGCAGCGCAAGCATCCTGGATCTGGTGGTTCATCCGGCCACACTTCTGGTTCCGTTGTAGGCACCAGAGGCTTTGAAAGGAGGGTAACCCCGGTCGCAAATGGGCCTTTCAGGGACGCCATGGGGGTGTACTCCACCTGATCTCCCACGTACAGGCTATGTCGATGTTATGGCAGGTATGGCCGTTTCACCGACCTGTAGCCCACAAAATACTCCTTTCCATCCTCATCATCCTGCAGGAAGCCAGACCCTCTCCTAACGGAAAACCAAATCACAGTTCCCTTTCTCCGTTCCAATTAAGGATCTCCCGGCCTAGGGTGGTCGAGTACCTGTATGACCAAGTCCTCCACTGCGGTTTTATAGTCCCAGAGTGTCTGTGCATGGGCCGTCACAGATGGTGGAACAATTGGGTTCTGGTGTATGGAAGGGGTGGATCTCCTCCTGGGCAGCAAAGTGGATGCTCCAGCCGCCTCCAAAGGACGAGCCAAAGCAGACTTCCCAGCCGCAGGAGCCAAAGCAGACGTTCCAGCGCAGGAGCCAAAGCAGACGTTCCAGTCGCACGAGCCAAAGCAGACTTTCCAACCTCAGGAGCTAAAGCAGACGTTCCAGCCGCAGGAGCCAAAGCAGACGTTTCAGCCGCAGGAGCCAAAGCAGATGCTCCAGCCGCACAAGCCAAAGCAGACGCTTCAGCCGCCTCACCAGTCGCAGCAACAACAACTTCAGCAGGTGATAAGGAACACACAGGCACTGAAGCTGGGTTTCTCTGGCAGACTTGATGTCTTGAGCGGGTGGTGGTTCAGGTAAGTCGTCTCCAAAATACATCTCGTTCCAATTTGGACGCAGCTGTTTTTTAGCGATGATGCTTGCCTCTTGCTCTGAGGTCAGCGCTGGTCTAAACTGGTTCACACTTCAGAGGAGGGTGGAGCACTGAGCGAGGAGTCTTCACTTCCTATACGTGCAAAACAGTTAGATCCCGGTGGGCCTGGCTGGTTTTTCCAGTTCGAAGGGAGGGCGTATCTTCACTTTCCCGCTCTTGCATGGGCGTATCGTCATTGTCCCGCCTCATGCAGAATGCGTACGTTTCTTACGTTTCATATGTATCGTTAGCGTGTAAAATTCTGCGAAGATTTACGAATAATACGAAGCGAATCCAAAGAAATTCAGATTTGCTTCGCAGCTGAAAATTTACAAGATTTGATACGAATCTACGAATAAGTGAATAGATTCGCTCATCTCTACTCAGTGGCTATACAAAATGTTTAATTACATGTAATTACAAAAGTATTCAGATCCAGGTGCTGGTTTGAAAACTGTAGAATATGGGACAACCCCTTTAACTGTTTCTTCAGGTGTGAATGGGACTTATGGTTCTATATCCAGAATATAAGCCTATGATATTGACAGCACACTGAGCCATCGTCCCTTTCCGCTGGCAGTGAATTGCAGCAAGTCACTGAATAACATTCCACACTCTTATCCTGTTACTTTCAGAGCTTTGGTTTTTCCGGAAACTCGAGAGGACGGATCTCTACAATCCTCAATGAATTGCTTATTATGACAAAGTGAAGCAAAGTTTATATAATGTTACGGCAGCCCGCTGCTCTTTCCTGCTGAGGCTGCGCGGCTGCGGTAACAATGGAGCAGATCCAGTGTAAACCGATCTCTAGTTATATTTATACCAGTACATGACAGACACAACTACACCATTATACGTCACACTTACTAAATTGTGCTGCACAAGTAGATAAGAAGGAGCTGTGACACATCACGTGGACAAGTCACCCATTACTCAAGTTACAATGAGAATCTAGATTTTGTAATTAGAGGGTTTGTTCGCTTTTTTTTATTTTCCCAAAGTGATGGGGGACCTGGTAAAATAATAAAAATTCTCCCCGTCCTGTGTGTATACTGCTGCAGCCAATCAATAGCTTCAACAGAGTACTGTGCCGCACCCTTGAGGCTGGTGATTGTCTGCAGCAGTCTACGTAATGTCATCGCTGTAGCCAAACAGTACGTCCCTGAGAAGATGACAGAGCGGCACCGCTGCATCTGAGTGGGCACAGGAAGGGAAGGTAATTTTTTTTTTCTTTATTATCTTAACCAGACCCCCATCCCTTTGGTAAAACTGAAAAAAAAATGGACAACCCTTTTAAGAATGCATACAGTGGGAGAATTTATCAAGTCATACACTCCAGGATTCTGGTGTCAGAGCACAAAGAGTCACCCTATTCATCTGTCAGCAGATTTCAAAAGGAGTGACAGTTTCAGAGAGAGCAGAGCCTCTAGGTGTAATGGCCACGCCCCTGTTGCTCTTAGAGGCTCATTTGCATATATTAAAACATCCTTTTTCTCAGCAATGCAGGCATATATGAACATGGGACCAATACAGATGTCTTCAGCTGCCAAGTGCACATGTAACAGGTCAGCCAGTGTCATAGGTACAAAACTGCTGACAGATGCCCTTTAAAGTTAACAAATAGGGTGACTTTTTGTGCTTATTTGTGGAAAAATTTGAAACCTTTCTGGGCTTTTTTATGCCACAATTTTTCATTATTACACCAGTTTTGGTGTAAAAAAAAAAGTGGGTATGGTGTGAAAAAAGTGGGTATGGTAGCTATATTAATTAGTTTCTGTCCAGATTAATCACTAAGACTTTTTTTTTTTTAATTCACAAAAAAGTAACAAACTCACTCCAATATTATACATGACACAAGAGAGAGGGGTATTATCTACTGGGGGCACCAAGGAAGAGAGGGGAGCATTATATATACCTGGCACTACAGAGGGGGGGGGGGTTATTATATACTGGTACCAAGGGTGGTACTACAAGGGGGCATTATATATCTACTGCCACAACAGGAGAGGCACTATTTGTATACTAGCACTGTAGGGAGGGGTATGTGCCAGAAACTGGCTAGGGCCTGGCAAAGACTTGAGTTTCTGGCACGTATGGGAATTCCAGTCTTGATAAATGACCTACAAATTTCACCTATAATGGGGCAGATTTATGAAAGCATGTTGTCATTGCTCATGACAACCAATCACAGCACAGCTTTCATTTCTCAAGAGTGCTATGAGAAATTAAAGCTGTGTTGTGATTGGTTGCTATGGGTAACAAACATGAGTGTTCATTTACACAGTGTCTTAAATCAGATGGGTCCATATATTAATCAGTATGAACATATGCATGAAAGCGTCAGACCTGCTGACGCCAGGCAAGTACTGGGGATCAAAAGCAACATAACATAGCAAAATGTCATACAAAGAATGCCACGTGCCCTCATAGGCCATAGTTATAAAAAGTCAAGATTGACAAGCAGTGTGAAAATTAGGTTAGCAAAATCAGGGGAGGGTACAACATACCACTCAAATGTAATTCTTTTGGAGGGACAGTCCCTAATTGTGAGTTAGGTCCCTCTGGCCTTCCTTGCCCCTTAAAGGGAATGTGTCACCTATATTTTATTCCACCTGATATTTGCACATATCCTTTATTTTCTGTTTTCATTGTAGATTTTTTTTTTCATTCTGCTTCTTGAACCTGATTATGGGGACGGCCATCTTGACTGAGTTGTTGTTAACAGCATTTATGCTTTTATGCTTTTCAGTAGCCACATTGAGTCATAGACACAATGGACCAGAGGGGATTCAGGGACCTCATTTACTTCTGTGGGAAAGTTTTTTCAAGGTATGCTGTGTAATCTGTGCCGAGGTCCTTGTACAAGGAGAGAGTATATAAACTGTGACATCATCTATTGTGAGCAGCAGATCCTGTGTTATCTATATATAAGTGATGTCTGTCATTGTAATCCTGCATGCGATGATAATGAGATGACTTCTGAAAAGTGATCTGTGCAGACCAAGAAGCGGCGCCTATTATTAGGCTTAGTGACCAGCTCAAAAACTGCAGGATTTTAAATTTAAAAGATAAATAAAACTAGGGACATGGAAAATTAAAAACAACCTCACTAAAAATTATTTAAAATATGGTTAACATAAAAACTTGATTTAAAGGGGTCATGCCACCAAAAATGTTCTATATTATTCAAACCAGCACCTGGATCTTAATACTGAAAATTAAAAATTTAGTACAGCCAGTGAGCTGTTCAATAAAATGTATCTGTATAGCACCACCTGCTGTTTGTTCTTTGCCTTATTTTTTTGTCCGTCTCACTGAGCTGGTGAAACGTGCTCAGTTTGAATCTTCAACTGCAACCAGCCATATGTTCTGTTAGAAACTGTGGCAGTTACAGGGAGAGCGCTGCAGCAGAAAGGACACTCCCCCTGAGTTACCAGGCTGAAGATAATCTAGCAGAACAGTGAATGGGAAGATCTCTGGATCTATGTGAGGTACAGGGCTGGTTCTAGCTTTGTTACAAAGAGGTTGTCACATGCTTTATGATGTCTGATTTCCATTTTTTCATCAATCATGGGATAAACTTCTTTTTTGTCCTGGAAAAATGATGTGCATTAATAAACTTACTGTTCCAGAAATTTTCTCGTTCTCTCAACCTTACAGTATATAAATTTGGATGATTTTAAATAGAAATCTAGTTAAGCATATGCAGTCGATATGCATGAGAAGATTGATCTTTGACACAATGAACCAGTCCCTCTGTGTAAGACTGGGGCCAACCACAGGCCCACAAGGTAAGCAGCGGGAGGGAGTGGACACTAGTCCAGTTTATGTAATGTCTTCAACCTTCAATAAGGGCTTTATTACACCAACAGCTTATCTGACAGACTTTCTGGCCACTCATTGGTCAGATGGCCGATTACACATACAGATCTTTTGTTATACACACCAACTATTGGTCTGATTGGACAGAAATTGGTCAGATAATCTGTTGGTGTAATACATCCCTTAGATAACGCTTGTCCAGCAGAGACAGGTAGCTGAGATTTCTACAGCTCCAGGATCCCTTCTCGGCTTGTTCTGTGCTTATCTGCTCATCCGGCGCCCACTTGGCTGCAAACGGTCCAACAGTTCCACCTGGTCCACAGTATTGCTCAGCCACCTTTACTGGTGTCACACAGGCTCCAGGCTCACAGCGTTGTGCCAAAAAAACATTTGGTGGAAACTCGGGGGTTACATATGCCCAACCACCCTGGACTCCTCTTAGGTGGGTAATGTGATTCAAGCATCATGTGCCCATGCCAGTGAGCCAGAATAATGGCAGTATTCTCCCTGCCCATTATCGTGCTGACTAGAGATGAGTGAAGTTAAGTAAAATTTTATTCAGCAGCTTTGCCGAATTTTACAAAAAAAATACGCTTTGTGACAAATGACTTCGTAGTAGGTGCAATGACAGGGGGTGGTGATTGCTCCCCGTTATTGTACCCGTCAGATACATGATCGTGGCATAAAAGAGTGTAAAATTAAAAACAAAAGGAAAATACTTACCTGCTCCATTTGCTCAAGACGGGCCGGCCACCGCCATCATGCTTAAAGGTCTGTCGTGAAATCTGGAGGCGCCAGCTGGCGTGGTGACGTCATACATCACCGCACACTGGATTTCAGTCAAGATCTTCAATCAAGATGGTGGAAAGGATTATTTTTTGGGGGTTTTTTACACTATTTCAGGTTCAATCGACCACTACAACGAAGCACAAGGAAACTCGGCTTTGCAACGAATCAAATCTATCCTGAAATTCCAGGATCGTGGACATTGATTCACTCATCCCTAGTGCTGATTCATATCAATAATGGCAGCTGACCAACCCCGAATATCTCCTTCACCACTGGCTCCACTGAATATCTCCTCCACCATTGGCTCCACTGAATATCTCCTCCACCATTGACGCCACTGAATATCTCCTTCACCACTGGCTCCACTGAATATCTCCTCCACCATTGGCTCCACTGAATATCTCCTCCACCATTGGCTCCACTGAATATCTCCTCCACTATTGGCTCCACTGAATATCTCCTCCACTATTGACTCCACTGAATATCTCCTCCACCATTAGCTCCACTGAATATCTCCTCCACCACTGGCTCCACTGAATATCTCCTCCACCATTGGCTCCACTGAATATCTCCTCCACCATTGGCTCCACTGAATATCTCCTCCACTATTGGCTCCACTGAATATCTCCTCCACCATTGACTCCACTGAATATCTCCTCCACCATTAGCTCCACTGAATATCTCCTCCACCACTGGCTCCACTGAATATCTCCTCCACCATTGGCTCCACTGAATATCTCCTCCACCATTGGCTCCACTGAATATCTCCTCCACCATTGGCTCCACTGAATATCTCCTCCACCATTGGCTCCACTAAATATCTCCTTCACCATTAGCTCCACTGAATATCTCCTCCACCATTGGCTCCACTGAATATCTCCTCCACCATTGGCTCCACTGAATATCTCCTCCACCATTGGCTCCACTAAATATCTCCTTCACCATTAGCTCCACTGAATATCTCCTCCACCATTGGCTCCACTGAATATGTCCTCCACTATTGACTCCACTGAATATCTCCTCCACCATTGCATTGTTAAACTCAAGAGAACTAGAAGTTGGCTAACACATTACGTCCCATTTCGGAGCCAAGGCCAATTCATTAAGAAGTCCAATTGTCCTCATTTTGTACCCACAGACCTGAGACCACTATTGGGGTTGTCTTCACATGTTGGGAGCTAAGCAGCGTCCTGATGGCTGGCTCCGATATTGGAATCTTCCATTAGAGACTGAAATGTGATAAAAACCATGAATGGTCCTTATGGTGAAAGCTTAAGACATGAGAAGGAGTCTATGAGGAGCTTAGTCTAGGATGCTGTCGTGGGTGTTGGTTACGCCCAATTAAGTTTTCCAGTTTAATCTGCGTGACTGTTTACTCTCGGAGTCGCTCCACTCAAACCATTAAATGGAAGAGGATTAGCCTCTGGTTTCTGACAAAATGTTCCTCTGATTTCAGCAAACACTACTTTCCCTTTTATAGAGATTAGAAGGAGTCATTCTGTGCCCCTTGAAGTCTCTAACACCCCTTAGTGAAGATTAACCTGTCCCGTGCTGGAGGAGCCAGAAAGGCTTTCATTGGGTATCCGTCTCTCCATTTGACAAGTAAAGTGGTCTTTTCGATTCCTGCCGGATCGGGATACCTGTAATCCCCAGTATATCTGATAAAGTTCAAACCCTTTAAAGACAACAGAATTAAACGCGGGAGGGAAGAACAGACAAATGGAAAGTTCTATCAGGTGAGCGGCTTTCTGTTAAAATGTGATACTTCAATGAATTTGGTGAAATATACCGCACTGGATGTAGCAGAGCAGCCTCAGAAACAAGGCGGAACGTGTTCCCTAACAACTGCAATTCATTTTTTGGTGTACGGTAAAGTAATGTGGTTAAAGTTCTTTAATCTGGCCTGGAAATGCTATTAATCTTCTGGAATTTAGAATTTCTGATAATCTGCCACCTCAATAATCCTTAGCTATCCAGATACCAAAAATATGAATTTTACTTTATATCTGAAATGTTTAGACACAATACTTCTTAAAATTGAGGGGAGTCAGGGACACTGGTGTTGGGCCTCCAATGATCCAGAAAACAATGGAAACAAAATATATAAATATGGGTTGTGGTTATGCTTGCTGATTGCATTATTACTTACCTAAGGCATTATTTTTTTGCATTACTGCTGTCCTGTGGTATCATATATGCATAGCTGCATGTGACATCATATTTAGTATCTCTCTACTGTGACATCACTGTGTTTATTATCTCTGTACTGTGACATCACTTCATTTAGCGAGGATGTGGATCTTTACGCAGAAAGGGTTGAGTTTCACTGTTTTTCTAAGGCTACTTTCACACTTGCGTTTTGGAATTCCGGTATTGAGTTCCGTCATAGGGGCTCAATACCGGAATAAAACGCTTCAGTTTTGTCCCCATTCATTGTCAATGGGGACAAAACTGAACTGAAGACAACGGAATGCTCCTGAAAACATTCCGTTCACTCTTCAGACCGGAGAGCAAACCGCAACATGCTGCGGTTTGCTCTCCGTACTGTTTATCCGCACCAAGACGGATTCGGAATGACCCCCAATGGAAGTCAATGGGGACGGATCCGTTAGGTGTGAGGTGTCAGTAAACGGATCTGTCCTTTATTGACTTTCAATGGAGTTCATGACGGATCCATCCACAGCACACCACACATGACAGACACATACACACAGACATACACACAGACATACACATACACAGACATACTTACATGCTCCAAGCAGCTCCGCACATCACAGGAGGAGTAGGACTGTGCTCACATAGGAAGATTCTCCCTCCAGCAGAGGGCGCTGTGGGGAATCTTTCTATGAGCGCACCGTCCTCTTCCTCCTGTGATGTGTGGAGCTGCTGAGAGCATGTGTATGTGTATGTCTGTGTGCATGTCTATGTGTGTGTGTATGTGTGTGTGTGTATGTGTATGTGACACAAGTACCTGCGGCAGCACGGATCCGGCGGCACACTTCACCCGCTGGATCCGTGCTGCCGCTAATGTGAAAGTGGCCTAAGACGGATGTGGAGGGTAAGGGGTGTAGGGTGGTTTTGTTTTCTGTGCCGGGGTGTTTGATGTGCCTATTGCGGTGTCTTCAGGATTACTGTTTGTTCACGCGGATGGTTCTTTTTTTTGTCCTGTTTTCATTTCACAACAGTTTTCTGGAGGTGCTTGGATCGTTTGGGTGTTGGTTGCGCAGGTTACTTGAGCCACTCTTTCTGGACTGGAGCGGCAACTGAGGCTGCGTGCCGGGGTATGGAGGACGAGGTCATAAAATGCATTGGGCATTGGGACTCCATCTGGTTTTGGTCATACAACCCCTGGCAAAAATTATGGAATTACCAGTCTCTGAGGATGTTCCTACAGTTGTTTAATTTTGTTGAAAAAAAAAAAACAGATCACAGACATGACAAAAAACTAAAGGCATTTCAAATGGCAACTTTCTGGCTTTAAGAAATACTAAAAGAAATCAAGAAAAATAATTGTGGTAGCCAGTAACAGTTACATTTTTAGAACAAGCACAGGGAATAAATTATGGAATCAATCAATTCTGAGGAAAAAATTATGGAATCATGAAAAACAAACAAAATAACACTCCAACACATCACTTGTACTTTGTTGCACCTCCTCTGGCTTTTATAACTGCTTGCAGTCTCTGAGGCATTGACTTAATGAGTGACAAACAGTACTCTTCATCAATCTGGCTCCAGCTTTCTCTGATTGCTGTTGCCAGATCAGCTTTGCAGGTTGGAGCCCTGTCATGGACCATTTTCTTTAACTTCCACCACAGATTTTCTATTGGATTGAGATCCGGACTGTTTTCAGGCCATGACATTGACCTTATGTGTCTTTCTTCAAGGAATGTTTTCACGTTTTTTGCTCTATGGCAAGATGCATTATCATCTTGAAAAATGATTTCATCATCCCCAAACATCCTTTCGATAGATGGGATAAGAAAAGTGTTTAAAATGCCAATGTAAACCTGTGCATTTATTGAAGATGTAATGACAGCCATCTCCCCAGTGCTTTTACCTGACATGCAGCCCCATATCATCAATGACTGTGTCGTCTGTCATCTGTCATATGCATAAATCTCTTTGGAACGGCACCAAACAAAAGTTCCACCTTGCCCAATGCAGATTGGAGATTCATCACTGAATATGACTTTCATCCACTCATCCACAGTCCACAATTGCCTTTTCTTAGCCCATTGTAACCTTGTTTTTTTCTGTTTAGGTGTTAGTGATGGCTTTCTTTTAGCTTTTCTGTATGTAAATCCCATTTCCTTTAGGCGGTTTCTTACAGTTCGGTCACAGACGTCGACTCCAGTTTCCTCCCATTTGTTCCTCATTTGTTTTGTTGTACATTTTCTGTTTTCAAGGCATATTGCTTTACGTTTTCTGTCTTGATGCTTTGATGTCTACCTTGGTCTACCAGTATGCTTGCCTTTAACCACCTTCCCATGTTGTTTGTTCTTGGTCCAGGTTTTAGACACAGCTGACTGTGAACAACCACCATCTTGTGCAACACTGCGTGATGATTTACCCTCTTTAAGGAGTTTGATAATCCTCTCCTTTTTTTCAATTGACATCTCTGGTGTTGGAGCCATGATTCATGTCAGTCCACTTGTTGCAACAGCTCTCCAAGGTGTGATCACTCCTTTTTACCTGGATACTAACCAGCAGATTTAATCTGATGCAGGTGTTATTGTTTGTAATGAAAATTTGCAGGGTGATTCCATAATTTTTTCCTCAGATTTGAGTGATTCCATAATTTATTCCCTGTGCTTGCTCTAAAAATGTAACTGTTACTGGCTACCACAATTATTTTTCTTGATTTCTTTTAGTATTTCTTAAAGCCAGAAAGTTGCCATTTGAAATGCCTTTGGTTTTTTGTCATGTCTGTGATCTGTTTTTTTTTTTTTCAACAAAATTAAACAACTGAAGGAACATCCTCAGAGACTGGTGATTCCATCATTTTTGCCAGGGGTTTTATGTGCGACCTGATAGATTGTAAACGGTCAGGCGGATTGTAGTTTGGGGGAGTTGCAGTTCTACTGCCATTGCTTCCTGGTTTTCTTTTCTCTTTCTCTTTCAGGTTTAGAGCCAGCCTTGGTTTGGATCCTGGGGCACTTCTATGTATCTTGGGGTCCTTGAGGGCAGCATTGCATCCAGACAGCTGACAGCTCTGGTTTTCGTGCTCAGTGGCAGTGATGCGGTGGCTGGGTTGCAGGGGTATGGTTTGGAGTAGGGTTCTGCCAGATTTTCATCATTTTGTGCGGTTAGATGTTTTATGGCCCGGAATGGGGCAGTGTCAGTAAGGCACGGGGAGCTGAAAAGAGTAGAGGGGGATCTTAGCAGGAGGATGGTGTTTGGCCCTGCAGAAGGCCATTGAGCCGGCCTTGGGGGTGTGGAGGTAGACTTAAGAAGTCAAGCCTGTTCATTGGTGGTGGTTGGAGGTCCTTGTAGTTGGAATAAATGTCTGGTTGGAGGGGAGGGGAGGGCTCCCTATTTGGGGCTGGAATCCCTTGGTTGGCTTATGGCAGGGTTAAGAGGCCATCAGTGATGCCTCTGAGCTGGTGCTCATTGGCTGGAGTGTTAACGAATCATATGGGGCTTCAAGGACCTCCCCTGTAATTAGTTATATGGAAATGGGAATTGTTCATATGCCGTTGCATATGGGCTATTGTAATTTAAATCCTATTTAAATAGTTTAATGGTAATAAAAATGGCTGCTGCGGCCGATTCAATCCAACTCGTTGTCCGTGTCTTATTTGGGTTTAGGGGCATAAAGGAGGGTAGTTGGTGAGGGGCAGTTATTGATGGACATGCACTTACATTCAGGTCGTCGTGATTTTTATTGCCATTGTGCATTCAAAGTTGTGCTGATTTTTTTTTATTATAGAAATGATTTAAACAAACTAGCTCTTTAAAACTCAATATTCATAGAAAACAAGCTGATATGGATGACCTATCCTGAGTATAGGAGAACCCCTGCATGGTGACTATAGAGAGGTTTTTTTTTATACATTTTAACATCTGACTGGACATAATGAAGCATATCTTATTGTAGGGATAACATATGATATTATATACATTTCTCAAGACTTACAAGTCTCTAAAATGAAAGCCTACTATAAAAACAAGCACAAGTCCTGCACCAAGTATGAACTGCCATCAGTGTCAGACTGGGGTTCCTGGAGTCCACCAGAGGAAATTCTTCTCAGGTCCCATTCTCGATATTGACAATGATCTGCCCCCGTTTTTTTTTTTCCTCTTACCTTTTTATTTTTATAGCACCTGCATAGCTCAGAGAACTATGAGAGAACACGCCGACTTCTTATTCTTTAATACTCCTGTAGGTGGCACCAACAGCGTTTATTTGCAGCACATACCATCGTAGCACCCAACCCTCGTGAACTGCATCACAACTGGACATTACGAAACCGGTTTTATTGTAAATGCATATACTTGCCTATAAACACTGTTAAGGAGGTGTTTTGGTCTCAGGACAATGGACTGCTTCAGAGCTGCCAGGGTGATCTATGAGGTCTCATTCATTTAGAAAACTCCAACAAAAGTTCTATTCACAAAGGAAAATAGGAACTGACTGAATCGCCGGTGCTGATGTTATGCAAATATTTATATTGAAAACTTGTTCTGTTTGGGGAAATTTCTATAGTCATAGCAGATATTTAATGAAGAGTGAAAATTGACATTGCTGTAAGTAGCTGCAATCCAACAAACTACATCAAGTGCCAAAACGAATAGGATTATGTGGTTTTATGAAGGCATAGTTATAGTCTAGTCTATAGTAGCTAGTGAGCCCCCACCTCCTGAAGGGCTCCCCCAACTTCAAGGAAGCCTTACCACTCCTCTAGCAAATGTATTGAAAATCCTATACTCAAAAAGCAAGAAGCAAAATGCACACATTGTATTGAATATTATTAAAACACACACATTTATTTATTTATTTACAATGGATACATTGTATCTGCTTTGAATGACTAATATTTAATACAATTTGTATATTTTATGGGATATTGAATGCTTCTTCATATTGTAGGATATAGGATTATAGGATGAGTATAGGATTAGGCTACTTTCACATACCGTTTTTGCTGGATCGGCAGGGCTCAGCAAAACCGCTTCCGTTACTGATAATACAACCATCTGGATCAGTTATAAATGGATCTGGTTGTATTATCTTTCTGTCATGAACTTCATTAAAAGTGCATGCTGTGGTTTGCTTTCTGTCCTGGGATGCGGAGCAAGACGCAATCTGACACAATAGAAAACTGCTCCGTTCCCCATTGACTTTCAATGGAGTTCATGATGGATCCGTCTTGGCTATGGTAAAGATAATACAACCGGATCCGTTCATAACAGATACAGACGGTTGTATTATCAGTAACTTAAAGGGGTTCTGCAGTTCTGTAAAACTGATGATCTATCCCATGGATAGATCATCAGCATCTGATCGGCGGCGGTCCGACACCCGGGACCCCCGCCGATCAGCTGTTTGAGAAGGCAGCGGCGCTCCAGGAGCACCGCGGCCTTCTCTGTGTTTACCGCAGACCAGTGACGTCACGACTAGTATCACTGGCCTGGGAGGGGCTAAGCGCTGTTCACTTGAATGGAGCTTAGCCCTGCCCAGGCTAGTGAAGCTAGTCGTGACGTCACTGGTCTGCGGTAAACACAGAGAAGGCCGCGGTGCTCCTGCAGCGCCGCCGCCTTCTCAAACAGCTGATCAGCGGGGGCCCCGGGTGTCGGACCGCCGCCGTTCAGATGCTAATGATCTATCCAGAGGATAGATCATCAGTTTTAAAGAACTTCAGAACCCCTTTAAGCGTTTTTGCTGAGACCTTCCGGATCCAGCAAAAACGCTGGTGTTAAAGTAGCCTTATTAGATCATTGGAGTTTTTCCCTGTGATGGCTAGCTTTTACGCTGGGTTCACATCTGCATTGTGAACTCCAGCAGTCTGTTCCGGCGCATTTTACCATATCCAGCACAGCCACATACCACTGTGCACCGCCGGATCCACATTCAATGTAATGCGACTTTCAAAATATGGTGCATGAAGCATTTTTTTGTACGCCAGCATGTACGCCGGATACAGTAACCGAATTACAGCACTGGCGTTCACAAGGCAGATGTGAACCCAGCCTTAGACAGGTTTACAGCTAACTATCGAAATTCAAGCAAGCAAAAGAATAATTAAAAGTACTATTTAATTAATGTGAGTTAATGACAGATAAATACTATGAATCTCTGGGACTGAAGTACCAATGACCAAGGTCTTCGGCGCTGGTAAGACCCCATTCACATGACCATATATTTGCGTGCCCGCATTACTGCGGACCCGCAAATATACGGGGGCCGCCTGGCGTGTGTCCCGCAGCGCTCTGAACACACGCCGTGCGGCCCCATTGAAAATGCCTATACTTGTCCGTGCGCACGGACAAGTATAGGACATGCTTCAAAAAGCTAGCTCCGTGCTGCGGCTCCTGGCCCTATAGAGGTGAATGGGGAAGCATCTATTCCCGCATTTTTGCGGATAGATACAGCCCCATTCATACGGTCGTGTGAATGGGGCCTAAGGCCTCATGCACACGAACGTGTGCCGGCCGTGCCCGTGCTGCGGACCGCAAACTGTGGTCCGCAATGCACGGGCACTGACCATGAGGCCACCACATATGGATCGCGGACCCATTCACTTGAATGGGGTCTGCGATCCGCATCCAAGGGTCCCACCGCAAAAAAAGTAGTGCTTGCGCTACTTTTTTGCGGTGCGGAGGCACGGCCAGAAACACCACGGAAGCACACCGTAGTGCTTCCGTGATGTTCCGATCCGTGCCTCCGCTCCGCATCTCCCGGATCGCGGACCCATTGAAGTGAATGGGTCCACGATCCGTTATGCGGCCTGCCCACGGCCGGTGCCCGTTTATTGCGGACCCGCCGTATGCGGCCTGCAGCACGGGCACGGCCGGCACACGTTCGTGTGCATGAGGCCTAAGGCTGAGTTCACACTTCAGTTATTTGGTCAGTTATTTCCATCAGTGAGTTGAAGCCAAAACCAGTGGTGAAGCCTACACAGAGATAAGGTATAATGGAAAGATCTGCATCTGTTCTGTGTTTTTGACATGAACCTGGTTTTGACAATAACTGATGAATTTACTGATCAAAGAACTGAAGTGTGAACTTGGCCTAACAGGCACTGGAAAAATGCAGCTCCATCCATTGTGTAGTGGTCGTGCCTGGTTACTGCATTGTTACCCCCATTCACTGTCATTATTACACAGGCATTTTCAGATTGTGCTTTCTCCTAATCATGCACAATTTTAGTTGTGTTTTTTCCTAATGATAATGCAATACCAATAAGGGATTGTTCACATATCAGTTATTTGATCAGTTATTTCCATCAGTTATTGTGAGCCAAAACCAGGAGTGGAGGCTACACAGAGATCAGGTATAATGAAAAGATCTGCACCTGTTCAGTGTTTTTGTCCCGCACCTGGTTTTGGCTCACAATAACTGATGGAAATAACTGATCAAATAACTGATGTGTGAACAACCCCACATGTTAATGTGTAGTTTACCTGCAATGTCCAGGGCAACTTGCTCAGGGCAATATAACTCCCCTAGAGTGTTGATACATCCTTACAGATTACCAGCATAATCTCCCGCCAATATGCAGCTATGTTTGAGGCCCTTGCACACAAGACATTTCACTCACCTTAGGGCAATACATTTTTAAAGTAACCTCGCTGTTGTTCTTCATAACGAATTAATTACAGCTGTCTTCTTCAGTAATTAGGAAGGTTATAGTGACCACTGCAACAGGTAAAACAGGTTCACAGTAAAAGATGTGTGGTTTTCTTGTGAGAAAGGTAAGGCTCTCTGAAATGTACATGTAAAGATGTTTCAGGCTGACCCTGCGAATTGCAGCTTTATCACTGTCCTTGGTGCTCACGCCTCTCAACCTAGAGCCCCAACACAGTAAGACTGTCCCCTTTGTGCCTCCTCACATTCGTGATGCCCCTTAGTGCTCGTCACATGATAAAGGTGCCCTCCAGACAGTAATGATGACCCCTTAGTGCGCATCAGATAGTAATGATGAACTGCATGATGCCTCTTTAGTGCCCCTGTTAAATTATGATTCCCTCTTAGTGCCTACCAAGCAGTATGATGCCCCCCTTAGTGCCCCTGTTACAGTATGATTCTCCATTAGTGCCTACCACGCAGTATGATGCCCCCTTTAGTGCCCCTGTTACAGTATGATTCTCCATTAGTGCCTACCAAGCAGTATAATGCCCCTTAGTGTCTCCCTAGAAGGTATTATGCCCACATAGTGCCCTCCATACAGTATGATGTCCGGTTTAGTGCCTGAAGTTGATACTCACTCATCCCTCAGCCCAGGCCTCTTCTGCCTTTGCTGTCTGTGGCTCTCAGCAGGCAGAATGATGTCACTGCATTGCGCCTGCGTCCTCCGGCTGATGGCAGGGGTAGCAGGGCGAGAGGTGAAGCAGAGAACTGACGGCTTCACCATTGTATTCAACTATATATGTGTGTCCTGTGGACGCAGATACAGTTGAAATCGGGACTTGTGGCTGCATTCCTGGAACAGTGGTACAATGCCTGAAATCCTGAACTATAACGATGGATCTGTGATGGTTGGGAGGGCATGTGCCAATCATCGACCTGTAGAAATCGACTTGTCTCATCAAGAGTTCCTCAGCTGAGAGGGGCTGTCCACACTGTTAAAGAAGCGACCCCTCCCCCGCCACTTGATTGACATTTCACTTGGCCCTAAAATCTTGCTCCTGTGCCACTGTTCCGAGTAGCAGCGCAGGCGCAGAGGGTTTGCTTCTGCTACTGGAGCAGAAACAGTGCATGCGCCTGTGACAAGTAGCTCTTGCTGCCCAAGCATGGGGGGGGATTCCACGAGTGTCTACGAGAGTAGGCCAGTGGGGTACCAGGCAAAAGACCTCCATGTTGGAGGTCCTGGGTATTCTGTGTATTAGAAAGAGCTGGTCTTTCCATTACAACTATTATTCCTAATATCCACTAAGCAGTGGTGTACATAGAGATGTGCCCCATAGCAAGGATCAGACCAGGCCCCCACACAGGACAGAAGGGTTTCTGCCTAAACACCTTTGAATGATCCTTGTGCCATTTTTTCCACTGCCTCATTTACTAAAAGTTGTTCCTTTAGAGGGAAGAGTCCTGACCAAGTTTTCACCTCCAGTAGAAGAGGAGATAATCCCAACTAAGACTGGGCCCCCTTATGGCCTGGGCCCCATAGCAGTCGCATGGTCTGCCGCTATGTTAGTTACGCCTCTGCCACCAAGTAACTTTCATGAGCATGGATATTTCTATATAGAGATTTCAGTCACTGTCCTGGGGAGGGCGATCTACCGATATACTACATACTGGCAGGCGTGTGTTCAAACTGGATCTCCCTCTGATGTAATAACATTGCAGTAATATTTCCGGTTTTCAAGTTGCTGACAAGCTCTGGATATTAACAGACTAATACACGACTTGGACCCTTCAGACCAAACAAACTTTAAATTAACGTTACGCCGGAGGCATCTTTCCAGGAAGTCAGATGTACACAATGAGTTTACAGTTCACATTGCTCACAGCTATATACTGCATGTATCCAGCCACCCGTGGAGCTGTACTGTCACTGCTCTAAGGGGCCATGTGATGACCTCTGGATATAAAACCATCTTGAGTGAACATATAAAGCCTCCTTGAAGCGATCACTTAGGGTCTCAGCGCTCAGAACCCCACCGATCAAAACTTTTGCTATGTCTCTGAGATATCAAAAGTTTTATGAAACTCAATAACCTTTTAAACCTCACGTGACATCTGACCTCAGTGGTCTTGAGCCCTATACCTGTGAGTGTAGTGATTGGCTGCAGTGGTCAAGTGGGTATCTCCAGTTGTTTCATTGAGCACCAGCTGACAGCAATTGGACCCCCACTGATCAGAAACGTATCAGTTATCCTGTGGATAAAGACTAAGGGGCTCATTTATTAACTGATATATGCCACATTTGTGGCGTATATCAGTTGCAGATTTTGTCGCAAGCCATTTTGCGACAAAATCAGTGACTTTCCCCACTCACTTTGCTGACAGGTCTAAAAAAAGGGGCGTAGCATGGGCGGGGGAGAGGGCAGGCTGGCAGGCCCATCTAATTCATCATTTCACACACCAGTTTTTGGCGTACAAAATGGCTTAAATCTTTGTCAGATTTTAAATGCTGCAGGAAGCGCCAAAGTTATGTGGATGCCTGCGCCTTCACATAACTTTGCCTCTGCCTCCAGTAGCACAGGCACTTTTAAGACTGGCGTGTAGATCGCCAGTAGTGATGAGTGCATCAAAGTCCATGAAGTGGACTTCGATCCGAATTCCAGGATAAATTCGATTCACCATGAAGCCGAATTTCCTCGTGCTTCTCGGTAGCGAATCAATTTAAGCTAAAATAGTGTAAAAAAACTGAAGAAAAAATGCTTACCTGATCTATTTGCTCGTGACAGGCCAGCCGCCACCATCTTGCTTAAAGATCTTGGACTAAATTCCGTGCACGGTGACGTATGGCGTCACTACGCCGGCTGGCATGATGTCATTTCGGCCAGCGTGAGATTTCGCAACAGACCATTAAGCAAGATGGCAGCGGTTGGCTCGTCGCAAGCAAATGGATCGGGTAAGTATTTAAAAATTTTTTACACTGTATTATTCCTATAAGATGTTGCGATCAGCTATGAACGCGCTATCTGAGGGGTACAATGACGGGGAGTGGTGCAATCGCCGCTCCCGGTCATTGCATTCGCTACTTACAAAGTAATGCGCTTCATGACAAAGTAATTTGTCACAAAGCATATTTTTTTGTAAAATTGCCAGTCTTAAAGGGGTTCTCCGAGGTATATATATTGATGATCTATCCTCAGGATAGGTCATCAATATCAGATCGGCAGGAGTCCGACACCCGGCACCCCCGCCGATCAGCTGTTTGAAGAGGAGGCGCGCGCCGTATCAGCGCTGCCTCCTCTTCAGTGTTTACATGCTGGCCGACTCGGGGGTAGTGGTGAGCAGGTGTAATTACACCTCACTGCCCCATTCATTTCTATGGGAAGAATCGCTCCCATACAAGTCTATGGAAGCGATTCTATCCATAGAAATGAATGGGGCAGTGAGGTGTAATTACACCTGCTCACCACTACCCCCGAGTCGGCCAGCATGTAAACAGTGAAGAGGAGGCAGCGCTGATGCGGCGCGCGCCTCCTCTTCAAACAGCTGATCGGCAGGGGTGCCGGGTGTCGGACTCCTGCCGATCTGATATTGATTACCTATCCTGAGGATAGATCATCAATATATATACCTCGGAGAACCCCTTTAATAAATGTGCCCTATTGTACATGGAACTCCCCATTTAATAGTTAAGTTCTTAAAGGTTCTTATGTAAAATGTAGTGACTTTGAATGAGGAGAATCAGTACTGAGGACATCCAAAAAACTATTTTTGGCAGCGCCGCTAACTGCTTCCATTCCGCCTGCAATCTGCCCACTTTCCATCCATCACTCGGCCTTTCTTCTGTGTTTTCATCACATTACATTAAATGCGGCTCAAACAAAGGGCTTCTTATAACCTGCATTTTTCTCCGTGATGAAAGTCTTGTGATACAGGCTGCATTCAGACACACCAGGTAGTTTGTGCTCTCGAAAAAAGTATTAGATACTTAGCAGGTTCTGCACAGTACAGAGAAATTAACTGACGTCCTTAAAGGGTTTTTCAGCGAGATGTAAAAATAAAAAATAAAACACAGGCCAGAAAATATTAAAAAATGATAAAGAAGAATTATTTACCTCCACCGATCCCTCGCCGATGCTGTTGTGACACTGCTCTGCTCCCACATACTCTGGGTCATCCCGCCAGACAGAAATTCCAGGACTGGCCTACTCAGAGTTGCCAACCAGAATTTTTCTTTTTTCTGGACAACTTATCCCAAAATCACGTACAGACAACATTTTTTATGGACAAATTGGAAAACCATAATGAATTATAAAGATTATAAGTAATACATGTCTATAGCTCAATATACTGGTAAGAACTTATTACCAGTATATACTGTGAGCTGTAGAATGATGATTACCACCAAAGTAACCAACTCAAGAACCACTCAAAAAATCAGAGACACGTCTGTTTTTTTTCATGGATACAGGAAATAAGTTGCCTATTTCTGGACAGTTGGCAACCCTGGACCTACTCAGCCATCACTGGCTTTAGCAATGAACCGCCTCAGCCAGTGACTTTCCCAGCATTTCCAGCATGTTAATGGAGAACAGAGGGAACTGGAGCAGTTTCAGAACGGCAGTGGCGGGGGATCGGTGGAGGTCAATAATGACTGTTTTTTACTTTCAACATTTTTTGGCCATTTTTTTTCTAAATTTCTCCCTTAAAAAAAGAATTTTCTTGAAGAAACTATGGCTTTTAAATTATATAAAATATATATATATTTATATATTAGAGATGAGTTGATTTGTATTGAATACGCATTCGCTACGTAGTTGTCCTATAAATTATACGCTATTGGTACGTATAAGTTACTCTATACGCTGTTGCGTACGAATTCAATTCATTAGCAAACTTTTACTGTTAGTTCGTTTATCGTGCACAAAAGACCGTGAAGAAAGAGGTCATCTGACCTAGTGGGCAGGGCTTGCTCTGATTGGCTCAGGCTCGGTAAGCCAGTGACGCATCACTTCTGCTGAGACTGCTGAGAAGAGCAGAAGCACTGTGTGTGAAGTTCTGAGACTCTGAGACCTGTTTTGTGAAAATTGGGGTGTAATTGTTCAGGGAATCCATATTACACATCAGTGATACTGCAGGGATACTGCAGGGCCTGTTCAGGGCTAGTAAATAATCAGGCAGGGAGAGAGAGACAGTGAGAGACAGGGAGAGACAGGGAGATACAGGGACAAAGACCAGCTGCAGGGCCACAGAGTGAATTGAAAAATGTCTGGAATGGATAAGCAAAAGGGGTCCAGTTCCAGCCAGACCTCGAGCTCTAAAAAAAAAAGGAGAAGGTGGCACAGGGCAGCAGTTCCAAAGGACCTGTAGCCGGAGCATCTACTAGTAGTATTCGCAGTACTCACCCTGCCGTATCTCTGCGCGGATCTCATTAAGCTGCTCTGGGCACTTGAACTTCAGATCGGACCATTTCCGCTGGATCTGGCCCTGGGTCTGCGCAGTGTCGAAACGATGGCGCAAGCCTCGGATCACCTGCGGAATCACCTCCTTTTTATGCTGGTTCGGATAGCAGTGTGTGCCATCATAATCCTGCCGGTCCATCAGCCGGATCATGTATTTCAGCTCTGCAGAGCTAAATGCTGATGATCGCCTGGATGCCATTTGTAAAACTTCGCTCTGCCTCTGAGGAGTGCACGCCGTGGTCTCTCAACTCGTGCGTGCGTGCCTGCGTATTACGTAATCGCTAGACAATAGTACTCTGAGGATTTGTACGCTCATGCGTACGTGTTCAAAGAGGTTGCTTACCTTTTTTACCTGAACGTCCTGAAATCTTTTGGTATCCAAATCCGGCTTTAAACTTCTCCACAACAGTATCACGGACCTGCCTGGTGTGTTCCTTGGTCTTCATGATGCAGAACCCTGAGACTATCACAGAGCAGGTGCATTTATACAGAGACTTGATTACACACAGGTGGATTCTATTTCTCTTCATCAGTCATTTAGGACAACATTGGATCATTCAGAGATCCTCAATCAACTTCTGGAGTGAGTTTTCTGAACTGAAAGTAAATGGGCCGAATAATTTTGCACATCCAACTTTTCAGTTTTATTATTACAAAAAAGGTTTAAATGATCCAATAAATTTCGTTCCACTTCACAATTGTGACCCACTTGTTGTTGATTCTTCACCAAAAATGTAAAATGTTATATATTTTTGTTTGAAGCCTGAAATGTGGCAAAAGGTTGAAAAGTTCCAGGGGGCCGAATACTTTCGCAAGGCACTGTATATATATATACAATTCCTGTAATTTGATAATCCAGAAATTCTAATGATCCGGTTCTTCCTCACAGCACAGGGATGATTATTATGTAGTGTACAGATCCGGTATGGTTACTTTCATTGGTTATGGCAGCCGCCTGATCTTCAGTTATTGGGCACTCTGAAAGGCACCCCAAAGGTGGCCATATACATAACAGGCATCTTGTTCATCGGATGGCTATCCTGCTCTACTCCTCCATAATCATGTGTGCCTAGGTCGGCTGACCATTCATATTTACTGAAATAGAGGTAAGTGGCTGCCAGGCACATCTGTTGCTGCTTATCTTCTACAGGAACAAAGGTTTCGACACAGTGTAATCCAGGGGCGTAGCTATAGGGGAAGTGGCTGCTTTGGGGCCTGAACTCAGAAGGGGCCCACCCCGGAGGAGGACTAAAAGATTTAATTGTCAGGGCCCACTTAACAGTATTATACAATGACATAATATACAGAGACACTGTAGGAAATGGACGGAGCGGCTGCTGGGCCGTGTCTGAGAGGGCCATCTTGTAAAGAAGTTGCTGGGGCGGAGGCCCCATTCAAAAATTTGCTGTGGGGCCCAGTCATTTCTAGTTACGCCATTGGTGTAAGTGTGTCATCTGTGGACCACCCGCAACTGCCCATGCCTTGCCCACATTTTTTAAAAGTAGCAACAGTAGTGGAAAAGAGCAAAGACACAAATTTTGGTGCTCAAAGGCACTTGCAAATTATTTAGCGACTTTTGGACACCAGAAAACGATACATTCCCTCAAGTGTGTTTTCTTGACATGTATTATTTTTATAAACCATGGGAAAAAAATGTACAAAATGCAGAAGTATTAAAGGGGTGGCCCACTCTCACAGAAGCGGCCTATCCTCAGCCCATCACTATCTGATTGGGGGGGGGGTCTGACACAAAGGACCTCGGACATCAGCTAATCTGAATTAGCCCCAGCCACAGAGATCACTCTATTGTGCAGTGGATGGAGCTGATTACTGGTCTTACTGGAGTTACTGGGAGCAGCTCTGAAGTAACCAGTTCTGTCCCTTGCACAGGGGCGTAACTACCATGCGACTGCTATGGGGCCCAGGGCAAGAGGGGGCCCAGTCTTAGTTGGGATTATCTCCTCTTCTACTGGAGGTGAAAACTTGTTCAGGACTCTACCCTCTAAAGGAACAACTTTTAGCAAACGAGGAAGTGGTAAAATGGTCCAAGGGTCATTGAAAGGCGGAAACCAGGGGCGGACACAGATAGCAGAGGGCCCCTGTGCAAAGAATGTGCCAGGGCCCCACCCCCCACGCCAAATTCCCAACCTAACCTATGGTGTCCTAACATTACATACAGCAATACAAAGCTTACACACAGAACATACAGGGTAAGGCTACTTTCACACATGCAGCGCTACACTCCAGCAGAGAATGCAAGGAACTGGCCGGACACAAACTCAGGCATGCAGCGGTTTGTGTCCCGCTGATCCTCTGCATTTTTGCCAGATTGTGACCGGATCTCTCATTATAGTTAATGGGGCCGGCGGGCATTCTGTATCCAGCAGTGCCGGAGCCGGTGAATTCCAGAAGACTGTTCTCTGCTGGAACAGACTGCCAGAATCACTAACTCACATGTGAAAATAGCCTAATACAGCGCCACATACCTCTTACATCCAGTGACGTCTTCTTAGATGTAGACGTTCTCTGTCCTCATCTTCTCTTTTCCGACCAGACCACCATGATGATTTCTTCCAGCCATCTCTTCTTTCTGCGGAGTTTGACAGACAGACATCTTAGTTTCCTACTTTTCCATCATTCTCCCACCTTCTTGAACTCCCCATCCTGCCACCCCCAATAGTGAGACGCTGTGCTCCCCAAAACTATACTGCAGAAACAGTCTCCCTGCAAATACTAGTTACACACAGATAGTGCCTTCAGTAATTATTAGCGCACAGTGCCCTAAAAAACTGCGCCCAGAAAACAGTGTCCCTGACACTAATAGTGTAAACATAATGTTCCCCAAATATAACTGTACTAAGCTGATACCATGACAGGGTGCCCACCACAGTAATAGTGCTCCTCAAAGTCCCAATACAAATAATTAGTGCCCCCAGTAGAGCCAATGTCCCCATAATGCCCTCATAATGTGTGCCAATGCCCCCTACTGTGTGCCCAAAAAAAACCTCTTAGTGCCCCCAGTTGAGCCAAGGTCTGCATAGTGCCCTATATTTTGCGCCAGTATAAAATACTCCTATATTGTGTCCCCATAGTGCCTGACATAATGTGCCAGTATAAAATGCCCCATAATGTGTGCCCCTGTATAATGACCCCAATAGTGCTCCTCTCCTCCCCTGTGCCCCCCATGTGTGCCAGTATATGATAGAGCCCCCATATTGCTCCTCCCCCTCCATAGTGGCCCCCATGTGTGCCAGTATATAAAATAGGGACCCCCATAGTGCCCCCCATGTGTGCTGGTATATGAAAGAGCCCCCATATTGCTCCTCCCCCTCCATAGTGCCCCACATGTATGCCAGTATATAAAATGGGGCCCCCATAGTGCCCCTCCTCCTCCATAGTGCCCCCCATGTGTGCCAGTATATGAAATAGAGCCCCATATTGCTCCTCTCCCTCCATAGTGCCCCCATGTGTGCTGGCATATGAAAGAGCCCCATATTGCTCCTCCCCCTCCATAGTGCACCCTCATATGTGCCAGTACATAAAATAGTGCCCCCCATAGTGCTCCTCCCCATCCATAGTGCCCCCCATGTGGGCTGGTATATGAAAGAGCCCCCCATATTGCTCCTCCTCTTTAGTGCCCCCTCATGTTTGCCAGTACATAAAATAGTGTCCAGTGGTGCCCAGTGGTGCTTCTCCCCCTCTATAGTGCCCCCACAGTGTGCCAGGGCTGTTAGCATAGCGTAAATTAAAACAATAAACACATATACTTACCTCCATGTCCCTTTCAGTGATGCGATGCAGGCCTCTTCCGGCCTGTGTCCTGCGCTGTACGGCTCAGGTGGCGCGATGACGTCATCGCGCTGCCTGCGCCGGCCTCTGATAGGCTGCAGGCCTAGTGACTGCAGCCTATCAGAGGAACGGGCAGGGGAGACGCCTCTCCCTCCCCTGCTCCAAAGCAGCACATCCATCTCTATCGCCGTCCTCAGGACGGTAATACAGATGAATATAGACATGAGCGCTTCCACAATGGAAGCGCTTATTTCCTACTGACGCCGGCAAAAAGGGCCCCCCTCCCGCCCTGGGCCCCTGTGCAGCCGAACCGGCTGCACAGGCGGTATGTCCGCCCCTGGCGGAAACCCTTCTGTCCTGTGTGGGGGGCCTGGTGTGATCCTTGCTATGGGGCCCTTACTTCTCTATGTACACCACTGACCTTGCACAATGAATGGAGTTCTGGCATCAACTTCTGGAGTTACTGCAGAACTGCTGATCGAGGTGCGGGATGTCAGACCCCCGCCATTCAGTTTATTACTGCCATAAAAGGCGGGGCTTCATTTTAAAACCAAAAATGACCAGTCCATAAAATATTGTATTACCTTTATGTATTTGGATTACCTTTATGTAACAGCATTTTCCTCTATGAATTCTTGGCTAATTAAAGAGTTGTTACATGAAGGGAATGCGACATTACATGTCATTAGCGTACTCGAGGGTAGTAATGATAATAGCGGGTAAATGCATAGTAATGAGCTATTAATGCTCCACAGAAAGGGATATGGAACCGTTCTATTCAAATTTCCCCCCATTGCTAGGTGATTTAACAATATTAAAATTTATATCCCTTAAAAGCAAAAATCATATAAATATTCACAGCGTAATTGCAAGTTTTAGCCGTTCAATGGCAGAGGCTCGAAAATAAGCGCATTAAATAGGCAAAATGGTAATAATTGTATGGAATCAAGGCTTTTCTGCTGCGATAAAAGCCCTCACTGCTCTAAGGCGGGATTATACATGGCGTTTCTAGTTGGGATTGTCATGCATGGGCAGGGGCGGTCTTAGGCACCATGCATCCTATGCATGATGCCTAAGGCCCCCAACGTCCAAGGGGGCCCCCACGCTCCGCCCTTGTGCCGTGCCCAAGACCCAGCTGTCACTTACTGCATTTGTCCGCCGCGGCCCGTGGACCGGGCTCGCTGTGGCTGCGCGCACTGCACCCGCTCACTCTCAAGTCCAGAAGTGTAGCAGGAAGCTCACGCAGCCGCAGAGAGGCCGGTCCACACAGCAGAACACAAACTCTGTGGCTGCGCGTCAGTGTCCCATCACAGCTAGAGATGAGCGAGCATGCTCAGCCGCATTAGCGTACTAATTTATAAAATGCGTACGCATTAGTGTACATACTAAAATATGCGTATGAATTAGCGAGCAGATTTGAAAAAGCGCACGCAAATTCCACCCGAGCAAGCTTGGCCGAGCATGCTCGCTCATCTCTAGTCCCAGCACGTGTCCCCTCCCAGCCAATAGAGAGCTGGGAATCTGGGACACGCCATAGGCTGTGGGCAACCTTCACCCCCCCCCCCCAGTGAGTGATGGTCAGCAGCACGTGGCCCAGCTCAGCCAACGAAGAGCTGGGACGTGCTGCTGATGTAATTTTAGTAAAAAAGCGCAAGTAGGGCATCCTCCATGTTAGTCTAGTGCAGACCAGGTAGTTAGGAGCTAGGGAGCTGTGCTGCTGCTGTGTGTGAATCTGATTTTAATATTATATAGCACAGCACTGTAGTAGAGAGAGTCAGGAGCCAGGAGGTCTGGGAGTAGTAGTGCTGCTGCACGATGTAGCTGCAGCTGCTGGATAATCAGTGACAAAGACAGCCAGCTCAGGGTGGTTGACTTGACTGTAATATATAGTGAATAGTGATAGAGAAGGGACAGAGAGAAATAAAACAGGAGACACAGAGGCAAACAGGAAAATCAAATATGACAAGTGTGTGAAAAACAGGAGAGTCAGATACCACAAGTACATAGGTCCCAACCGTCCCGGATCCAGCGGGACAGTCCCGGTTTTTAACCGCTGTCCTGCCGTCCCGGGCGGCTGCCTGCATGTCCCGGCTTATGAGAAGCCGGGCATGTAGGCAGTGTCCTGCCTCATACTCACTGTGCTGACTGTGCGATGCTGTGTCCTTGGCCCCGCCTCCTTACACAGCCAGGGAAGAGAGTCGATCGGGAGCCTTGAGTGAGAGACTTGCAGAGGGAGGGGCTGGATCCCCGGAAAATAACACATTCATTGCCTCCTGCATCTGCAGTTCTCCTGCTCCTGACATGCCCAAAGTTCTTCTGTGATCACCAGAAGGTGACCACACAGTGAGAAAAATAGAGACTGGATCCTCCTGCCTTCCTCCCATCACTGCAGAGTTGGTCCCTGTCTTGCTTGCTCCTGGCCTGGCTTCAAACCAGTAAGGTCTATTTATTTTTTTGTTAACTTTCTCCTGACCAGTTAAGTTTAACCCCTTCAGGCTCAGCAATGTTACAGTTTTAGCCAAATAGTGAGTCTCAGCCAGCACCACGTTACTCCCATGATGTCCCATTTATTTATAATTACGACATGCTCTAAGATTTAGCATGGACAAGTAGTACTTGTCCCATGCTAAATCCTTAGAGCGTGACCTTAGTAGGTGTTGCCAGTAGCTACTGGCACTCAGCGTTGCTGTCACCCCGAATTGTCGCTGATGACCAACCTTAGGGTCCATTCACACAACCGTAATTCTGGGTCCACATCTGTTCCGCAATTTTGCAGAACGGGTGCAAACCCATTAATTTCAATCAGGCTGCAAAAGATGCGGACTGTAAAACACGGTCGTGTGAATGCACCTTTAGGGCTCATGCACATGACTGTATGTATTTTGCGGTCTGAAAAAATATGGATGATGTCCGTGTACATCCCATATTTTGCAGAATGGAACAGCATACAACTAATAGAACAGTCCTATCCTTGTCCGTAATTCACATAATAATAGGACATTGTCTATTTGTTTGTGGAATGGACATACGGAATCCACACAGATTATCTTCTATTTTTTGGGGAGGAACCGTTGAAATGAATGGTTCCGTTTACAGTCTGCAAAAAAAAAAAAGTAACGGACACGGAAATAAAATGCATTCGTGTGCATGAGCCCTTACTGGCAGGAGCAAAAGTGCAACGAATGATAAAATAGATATATGAGACGGGTATGTGAAAAATAAAATGTTTCTATCAGTGTTCCCTGAACCTGTACAGAAAATGTAGGGGCCCCTGTAGAAAGGATCAATATAAGCTGTCACTGGGTTTTTACCGCTGTCCTGGGCGGCTGCCTTATGATAACTGGGCCATGTAGGCAGTGTTGTGCCCCACTCACTATGCGGTGCTGAGACAATGGATTAAGCGGACCGCGGCGGTGAGCCTGCTCCATACACAGCATCAAACAGCAGACAACCGACTGCAATGACGCTGAACCCCTTTATTAAGGCCCCATTCACATGACCATAAGTAGTCCATGCCCGTTGCAGATTGCAGTTCTACAAAATACAGGCACCTGCCCCGTGTACCATATCACGGATGGATGATACGGTGTTAAGGCAGGGAACAGAACCCCATGGAAGGCAGGCTATGAATCGGTGTCAGTGGGTGGGGAAATGGTTGTGTACAGGGGGCGTGACATGGGCGTGGCCTAATTGTCCCTCTTTCCCTTTTTCGAAAGTTGGGAGGTATGCAAGTGTGTGAAAAACAGATAGGAGAATCATATACGACAAGTGTGTGAAAAACAGATAGGAAAGTGATATACGATAAGTGTGGAAAAAACACATTCTTTCATTGTTTAACAGTGAGTTAATTGCTAATTGTTTGACAGTATTTTATTGTTAAAAAAGTCTTTGATGTGTGTGTGGGGGGGGCGTGTCATTGGGGGGGCGTGTCATCAGAGGGCGTGTCATCAGGGGCGTGATGCGTCATTGGGGGGGGGGCCCGGACATAACTTCGCTTAGGGCCCCAGAAATGCCAAGACCGCCCCTGTGCATGGGTTTGGTAGATGGAAGCAGTATCTGCCAGAATCCATGGCATCACTGACCGCAGTCACCTATGGGCTCTGGTCAGGGGCGGATTGGCCATAGACCTTACAGGGAAATTTCCAGGTGAGCCGATGCCCAGGGGGCCGCCTGATCCCTCCTCATGGCCGGCCAGTGGAAGTTTTTGGGGATCCATTTTGTGATGGACTGTGGTTTTTGGCTCTGTTGGGGTGATATAGTGTTCCACAATATGGTATTTCTCGCCCTACCTTCCATCCATCAGTTTGGACCCAAATACAAAACTGGGCCACTTTTAGAATATTTTCCAGGGCCACTTTAAGTTCCCAGTCCGCCCCTGGCTCTGGTGCCCAAAGGACCCTGTGCGATGAGAGTAGACACCAGTATTTCAAATGACTCCTTTTAGGTGAGGGCCCAGTCACAGACAGAGGCGTTGCTATAGGGGGTGAAGAGGTAGCAGTCACTATGGGCCCAGGAGCCTAAGGGGGCCCAAAGACCCTTGGCCCACATAAGAAGACACCAGTATTATAGAAAGTGCATGCTGGTCATGTTAGATCTCTGGCTGGAGGAAAGGGGTTAGGTCAAGAATTTGGCATGGGGGGTGCCGTTGGGAACACGAAGGCCCTGGCCACACAGCACTGAGGGAAGGGGGCCCAATCTGAACTCTTGCACCAGGGCCCAGGAGCCTTTAGCTACACCCCTGGTCACAGATATTACACTAGTGTCTGCGCAAGTTCTTTTTTGTTAAAAATGTTCAGATCACATGCAAATATACTGGAGTAAAACCATTTTAGCTGCAATTTGCTACTTCACAGCACCAGGCCAAATCGCAATCGAAACTCACTTAAGAATATCATTTAAATGCAAATTCATCTGCTATTTTTCCGAATGAGTCTTAATATTGTAAAATGCTTATTATTTCAAGATGTCAGGTGAGTTTAGACAGTTTAGTCTGGGGAGTTATTCTATCTGCGGGGCGGAATGATCCTGTAAGTGCCTTCACCTTGATTTACCTCCATTTGCAGCTATTATTCAAATCCAAGGAGCACGGCACCTACCTGGTGAGAAAATGGAATAATTAGCGCATATTCTGTACTTCTATTATAGATTAACACTGTGGAAACATGTATTTACATTCTTTTAAAGAAATGACATTTCAGGAGCTGTAGAGTTATAGAATTACGGCGCAGCGGTTAAAGGGGTATTCCTTTAAAGGGGTTGTAGGAAATCAGAACAACACCACTTCTCGAAACACCACTCTTAGGGCTCATGCACCCGGACGTATTTCCTTTCCATGTCCATTCCTTTTTTTTTTGCGGACCGTATGCGGAACCATTCATTTCAATGGGTCCTCAAAAAAAACGGAAGTTACTCCGTGTGCATTCTGTTACGTATGTCCGTATTTCCATTCCGCAAAATAATAGAACATGTCCTATTATTGTCTGCCTTAAGGGCAAGGATAGGACTGTTCTATTAGGGCCCAGCTGTTCCGTTCAGCAAAATACGGAATGCACTTGGACGTCATCTGTATTTTTTGTGGATCCGTTTTTTGCAGACCGCAAAATACATACGGCCGTGTGCATGAGCACACTTTCACACTAGCGTTTTTGCTGGATCCGGCAGGGCTCAGCAAAAACGCCTCCGGTTTGTTCTACGGGAATGCAACCAAACGGAATGGAATGCATTGTGGAGCACTCTGTTCTGTTCAGTTACGTTTTGTCTCCATTGACAATGAATGGGGACAAAATGGAAGCGTTTTTTTCCGGTATTGAGACCCTATGAGGGATCTCAATACCGGAAAATAGAAACGCTAGTGTGAAAGTAGCCTTACAGATGTCTGGTAATTTTAGCTCAGTCCTATTCAATAAAAGGGGTTGTCTCATCTGAGACATTGCTGACCATCTCTGTGACCCGCACCTATCTCTGCAGCTTCACGCTCCAGAGTAGCAGAACACTGCAAAGGTAAAAGTAAAGGATAAAACATGTATTCTTTTTGATAAGTACTTTGCTTGTATTTGCACAAGGTATAAATAGGCCATATCCACAGCCACCACTAGATGGGGCTGGTGTTATCCTTTATAACTATATAGTGGAAGGAACATTCTGGTCAGTTCTAGAACCAGTTAGTGTCTGGACTACAAAAAAAACAGATGCAAAAATGTAGTGCTGACACATTTGGCCAGCCTGGACCTGGATCCATCTAGTGCTGGTCCTGAACATCTACAGAAGCAAAACAATTGTAGAAAATGAGGTGTAGAAGGTGTAGACAAGAAGGTATATGTGCAGACTCCAAAATTCATGCAATTTTTGTACAAATTTAGGGTATGACCACATGGTGTGGTTGTTAGGCACATGGGGTTGGCAATCTGCGGTCAAGAACAGCGTGGCCCATTAGGCCACAGCTGCCTCTTCTTTAATTAAAAGGGTTCTCTGGGAATTAAGAAAATGAAAATACCTAAATATTACTTTATTCTAAATATATTCCCAAATATATTTTATTAGTTATAATTGCTTGTTTTCTGTGAGGAGCAATCATCAGGAGAAATAAAATGGCCGCCATTCTATTAGTACACACAAAACCTGTCCTAATCACACAGGAAGACACAGCCACATCCTCACCTCCTCTCTGTACTTCATGTCTCCTCATGAACTCTGTTCCTTCATAGATTCAGCTGAGGATTGTATTAAAGTGTATTCAGTATCATAATCCCTGACAAGCAGAGAGGAGGATGAGGCAGCTCTTTACCTCGGTGTTCTGAAGTAACTTGTCCTCCTGTGTGATTAGGACAGGTTCTGTGTGTACTAATAGGACGGCGGACATTTTGTTTCTCCAAATGATTGCTCCCCAGACAAAACGATGGGATTTTGGTCATTTTTATGCTCAAACTCCCCAAACCTTGAACTTTGGCGAGATGCTTTACATGCATCTAAGGCTCCCTGCACATTTCCATGCGGATCTCTGTTCATTTTCACTAAAAATGCATGCGGTTTTAACTACAATGGAGTTTGCTCAGTTTCCATTCGGGATTCTGTCTTTTTAATGGAAAAAAAAGTCCTGGACTTTTTTTTTCCGAGACAGAAGCCCCCAAACGGAGCCTCCAAGGCAGATGTCAACAAGCTATTAAATGGTTTGAATATGTGTGCAAATATATGAATATATGTATATCATATGCCAGCTTGCATGAAGGCGGCTGCTAATGTTCACCAAGCAGATGTTCCACAGTCTCTATGACATCTGGCTATTAGACAATGTCTGCTCTAACTATTGAGGATAGTCTACACTTTCTACTTGCATTCATATAGTTTGTGCTTACATGGAACTACATATACGGTGTGTGAGATGAATGGCCTGAACTTTTAGGCACAACAGCTGGCTAGCTGATGGATTTAGTCCCAGACGTATTTGTATTCATTTTTCGCTAAACTAAAACACTCACTGATACAAAGTTGCATGAAGGCTATTGGTTTTAAAAGTGTAAATGGGGGTTTTTAAACATCAGCCAAATTTATGCTGAGAATTGTGGGGCAGATTTACTAATCCTGTAGATGGTGTAACCTTAGACCAGGGCTGGCCAACCTGCAAAACTACAACTCCCAGCATGCCCAGTCTGCCTACAGCTATCATCCTACAGCAGGGCATGGTGGGAGTTGTAGTTTTACAACAGCTGGAGAGCCTCAGGTTGGCCAGCCCTGCCTTAGACCGTCCGTCTAGACCTGCACCAGATTTATCACAGGGGCTGAGGCTGGAGGATAAATCTGGTGCAGGGATGGACACTTTTCTCTGACTCTATACCAACTATTGGTTGATTTGCCTTGAGACAGAATTTGACCCCAGAATGGTGACATTTTGGCACAAAATGTTTTTAGGGCACAAATACTTGCTACAAAGTCACTCCCCCTTCACATTATGCCCAGCATGTTTTTCACGTAAAAAAAAAAAAAAACGGAAAAGCCCTAGTTGCGCCAATATGCGTCACCTAATTTTGATGCTGTAGAACAGATTTCTGCTTCCTTGCAATTGTTTTTTTTTCATGTGTATATATATCTACAACATTACTGCTCATTCACACGACCTTATGAATGGGTCCGCATCAATGGGTCCGCAAAAGTGCTGTCCGCATCCGTTGTTCAGTTCCGCTGCCCTGCAAAAAAGATTGCGGACAAGAATAGGCATTTTCTATCATAGTGCCGGCCATGTGCGGTCCGCAAATTGCAGAATGCACATGTACCGGTATCTGTGTTTTGCTGATCCGCAATTTGCGGACCGCCAAACATTATGGTCGTCTGAATGTAGCCTTAGGCTGACTTCACATCACTGTTTACCTTTTGGTTCTTCTGGTCCGTCAGAAGAAGCGAAAAAAAAGGATCCTGTAAAAAAACGGTCATCCATTTGAGCCATTTCCATCTGAGATCCGTTTTTTTAGACTGGTAAAAAAAAGTACAGTGTGCAGGACTATTTTTCCTCTCTCTGCTTCTGATGGATCAGAAGAACAGAAAGCTAAACAGTGATGTAAGAACGCAGCCTAAGTGTGAGTTCATATTGGCGTTCTGTTATAGGTTCCGTTATAACAGGGTTATAAAGTAATATAATGGAATTTTAGGACGGACTGCTAAGCCTTTAAGAGGCATTCCATTTTGCTCCATCCTAATGCATGTCTATGGGGACACATAACAGTTCCTTTATACATGACGGAAAAAAATTGTCCTGTCCACAGGAACCTATAGCAGAATGCCATAACGCCAATTTGCCCGCTCCCTTAGTGATATGTGTGTACTTTTTGCTGCACCTTTTAACATTTTTTGGGGAAATTCATGGTAAAGCTGAGTACTAGTTGAGTAAGCACCAGTTATCAACATGAAACACTGCACATTTTACATTTACGACTTCCATTCATTCACTAAACTACTATGACTTCATTCACAACTATCAGATAAGTGATGATGGGGTTATTTCTGCAGCATACGTGTGGGATTTTTTTTTAACAAATCCCATTCAGGTAGGTGGGAAGAACGTTTTCAGTCGCAGAAATTTATGCAGCAAATCTGCCGCCTGTGAGCACGCCCTTACTGACTCCAATCAGTATTTGATTTTGGATTTGGTGAATACAGTGCGATACCTCTACTGACCAAAAGATGGCACCCTTGCAATTTCATATGGAGCACAGAGGACCGGCATGTCATGGTCATTCTGAACTGGACCCAACAACATTTCTCCTTTCCTATTTTCTGAATTGTATTTTACCTATTATAGCCATCACATTAAGATGAATTTAGATATTTTTTTACCCATGCTTCCATAGGGAAAATGAACAGTAAATTTCAATCAGATCTATAGATACGTAGATCAAAGATTCCCAATCAAACTGTTTTAATTTATCATGGCTTTATGTTTTTATTGTGGTTATAACCTGTCTGTCGTTGTCAGCTCTTGGGTGATCTTGATTCTGCAGCTCCTAGGTGAGGCACACTCTGCACTTGGCGTGGACTTTTACCTGCGGCTGTCTCCTTCATTGACAGGCCGGGGATATAGCGGATGTAAAAAGACAATGTCTATCCTCTTCATTAGTGATGAGCGAAGTATTGAAAAATTTGATTTGGCTGCTTTGCCGAATTTTACAAAAAAATTTGTCATTGCACCCACTACTTACTTTGTAAGTAGTACAAGCAATGACAGGGAGCGTCGATAGCGCTGCTCCCTCCCCCATAATTGTACCCCTCAGATGCCGCATTCATTGCTGATCGCGGCATCTGACAGCAATATTACAGTGTAACATTAAAAAAATTTATAAAATCACACTTACCCTTCTCCATTTGATCACAAAGAGCCGGCCGCCGCCACCTTGATTGTAGATCCAGTGCAAAATTTTGCACGGCCTGTGATGACGTCATCACGTCGGCCAGTGTGGTGACGTCTTATGTCACCGGGCACGGGATTTTTTTGCGGGATCTTCAATCAAGATGGTGGCTGACTCTTCGCGTTCAAACGGATGAAGTAAGTATGATTTTTTAGAAATTTTTTACTGCCATTTAGACAAAATTGTTTCGTTTCCACGAAGCACAAGAAAAATCGGCTTTGCGGCGAAACTAATTTTTCCTGAAATTCGGATCAAATTCCACTTCATTCCAGGTGATATAAACTCAGTGGGATGCAGTAGTAGCAGTTTCAGACACCAGTATTACAGACCGCACATGGCAGGTTGGGCCCTCTTACTGATCCTGTGTTGGGGCCCAGAAGCTTAAGGATACTGCTCTGTTGTAATGGGGCATATGTCTAGATTTTGTCATTTAAACTGAATGAGATGTGTTCATCCAGAGGAAGCCAACAGAGAACCTGATACGGTCGTCAGTACAATCATGCTATGATTATACAGATACCAAAATCACTGTATACTTATTCCAGGAGCCAGAAATCCAGGACGGTGGACCCATAACTTTTTTATTTTTCCATTCGCATAGCCGTATGAAGCCTTGTTTTTTGCAGGACAAGGGACAAGTTGTACTAATGATGGCAGCAGCAGTCAAGAGAAATCTCGCGCCAACACAGATGATTCCATTGAGCTTCCCACAATCCTGATATCTGCAGTGTGAGATTTGCCTGGGCCGCTGCTGCCGTTGAGACACTCAGGGATGGTATGATGGGTGGGAGATGACGCATGACTCTCCTTATCCTGACCAACCTCCAATGACTCCATGAGGTACCTCTTTGCTGACGTCAGGTACAATTTAATAGTTCTTTTTTTTACATTAATACAATACTTTACAGATTAGACAAAGACAGTTTAGGAATCAATGGAGGACGCACAGAACAAACTTTTGTTTAGCTCCAAAGGTGTACCCTGATGACAGGTTGTCTTTAACAAAAAAAATAAAAACTTGGAAAAAAAAAAGATTTTTTCTTTGCACTGTCATATTCTAACCTCCATAACCTGTTATAGTTATGTCTAGGGAGCTGTGTGAGGTCTCATTTTTTGGCGGGGCGACCTGTTGTTTTTGTTGATACCATTTTTCAGTGCACAGTATATAACTTTTTCAGCACTTTTAATTCTTTTTTTTGGGAGGTAAACCACAGAAAAAGTGGCAAATTGGCAATTTTATTTCATTTTTTTTGTTAAGGCATTCACCATTTGTTTTAGAAACATAGAAACATAGAAGATTGACCTGGTCCATCTAGTCTGCCCTTTTATTATCCCTTTATTGTTATCTTAGGATAGATACATGTTTATCCCAGGCATGTTTAAATTCAGTTACTGTGGATTTATCAACCACCTCTGCTGGAAGTTTGTTCCAAGCTTCTACTACTCTTTCAGTGAAGTAATATTTTCTAATGTTGTTCTTGATTTTTCCCCCAACTAACCTCAGATTGTGCCCCCTTGTTCTTGTGTTCAGTTTCTTATTAATAACCCTTCCCTCCTGAACTTTATTCAGTCCTTTAACATATTTAAAGGTTTCAATCATGTCCCCCCTTTCTCTTCTTTCCTCCAGACTATACATATCAAGAACTCTGAGTCTTTTGTGATAAGTTCTATGCTTTAGACCTTCCACCATTTTTGTAGCTCTTCTTTGGACCCGTTCTATTTTACCCATATTTTAAGTCCCCTTAGGGACTGCCATTAGATTGCTTGTCCCATAGACTGCAATGAATTACCATTACAGCCTATGGGAAATTCAATATGTTCCTATGGAGCCCTGTCACAAACAGGGCTCTATAAGAACTACTGCTGTGGTAGCCTTGGATCCTTCAGAGAGCCCGAGGCTAACACACTGAAAGAACGGCTCCCCAATTGTAGTGCAGGGGAACCATTCAGGCCGTAGAAGCGCAGCCTCAGATGCCCTGGTCACACCTATCGTTGTCTCTAATCACAGACATTAGCCCAGGGTGTCCGCTGCACTTTCAGAAAAAAAATGGACTTCTGTTGTACATGTACGTCAGATGTCCTCAAGGGGTTAAAACCAATTAAACATTTTTGTTGCCACATTAAAAGACCCATAGCATTTTTATCTTTCCATGGATGGAGCTGTGTGTAGGTTTGTTTTTTTGCAGGAAAAGCTTTAGTTTTCATTGGTACCATTTTTGGGATAAATATCAGTTTTTATTCCCTTTTAAAGGGAGGCTAGATGTACACAAAAAAACATTTTATTTTTTTGTCAGTGTTCATTGTGCGGGCTAAATATGCAGTTGTTATGGATATATCAATTATGTGGGGATTTTTTTAGTTTCTATTTTGTTACGTAATAAGACAGCAAATTTTTTAGTTTTTTTATTCTTTAATATTTTTTTAACATTTTTTTTTACTTTTTATTTTAGTTCCACTAAGGGACTTGAACTTGTATAATAAACGTCAATATAGAAGTAATGCAATGTATTATACCTGGTAGTATTATACTGAAATCTTCCTGTTAGACTCAGGCCGTAAAGGGGTTGTCCGGGTTCAGAGCTGAACCCATACATAACCTCCTCTTCACTCATTTACCATGTATGAGTGGAGCATCTGAGCAATTCTTGCATCGTGCAGGGCAAGAGATTTTCCTTTACTACCGGTGACATATCAGGCTTCAAAGGGGTATGCTAGGTGGAGACTTCTGCCTAGCAATGAGCCCAGTGATGTCACTGATACAAATGGGATGTTTTTAGTGCTGCTCGGTGCTGTTTTATAGGCTAGGGCAGCACTAAAGACCGCCCATTAATGCTGGTGACGCCACCAGGATCACTGCTAGGTGGATTTTCAACCGAACCTTGTATAGTCTGATCCTGTGTAACACCCCAGAGTGGTGTTACCAGTCCTACGCCCCTCTACTGTCTTCTATGGGCTAACACTATGTCATTCTATGCATTTTATTCCAGGACCTGCAAAAATGTGTATATCTATACAATGTTATGCAACTGTTTTACTATGTAATGTGCCTGGTGTACCAGCAGGTGGCAGCAACAAAGGCAAAGCTATTGCATAGTTACTCAGAATGGACCTTTCCATGCCATTCTGATGCCCTCTGGAGAGAAGTGTTCTGTTCCCACTTCCTGCAGTAAGGGTGGAGATCCAGTTACAACTAGTTGAGAGTACCCCCTGTTAGGGGAAAGGTGTGCAGGGCACATCTCTGCCGGACGTGCCCCTGCCAGCCAAAGCACCTTCAGCTCTGGTGGCCAGCAAGACAGAGGTATACAGTCTCAGCAGCCTGGAGGTGTTTCCCTGGCCCAAGATAAGTCCGACCAAGGAGAAAAGTGCAGCCTTTGCAGCCATTGGAAGAAATCCTAGTTTACAGAAAGCTTGTCAGTACAGCAGTGACCTACAGAGATAGAGCAGAAGTGTTTGCCTGCCAAGTTTATATGCTAAAACCTGCTGGAAACCAAGACAAAACCACCAGATTGTTATTTGGATGCAAGCCTGCTTAAGTAAAGCTGCGTTGGATTTCACCATAAGGTCTGGACTTGTTTATTACTACATTCCTCAATTATTCCCCCTATTCATTGCTGCCGGAGCCAAAAGCTTGGGGTCCAGCTGTATCCAGGTAGGAGCACCATGACACTCCACCACAAGAGACATATTAGGCCCCAAATACACCACTCGGCATTCCTACACCTGGGAGGCGATATTCCCTTGTAGAGAATAGGGCCCTGGGGGTATGGCCCCTCTGAACCTGCAGTTATACTCTTTTTCCGACTTTTCCCAATTTTTTGCTCACACGTGGCAGATTTTGTGGCAAAATTTTCTACAACTGCGCAATTCATCTGATCCAGGCTTGCAAAGATCCCTGCACTTGTCTCCAAAACAATATTATTCAGATGAATAAAACTTCAACTCCCACCATGCCCTACTGTAGGCTGATAGCTGTAGTCTTTCCAGGCATGCTAGGAGTTATAGTTTTACAACAGCTAGAGGGCCGCAAGTTGGGCATCCCTGGTCTAAACGGTGGTCTCCAGTGAGGAGACCCCTTCTACTAATACCATCTTCGAATATCTGAAAATTGTTTTTCTTAAGCACATGAGTTTTTAAATATCTAACTTTTCTGCCATAAAACCTACCAGGACCCTGTGTTTGAAGATCTTATACAAAATATATTTTATTTCTTTTTTTTTTCACAGGGATACCAGAAGGAGCACACGTGAAGGGATGCCAGAAGGAGCACACGTGAAGGGATGCCAGAAGGAGCACACGTGAAGGGATGCCAGAAGGAGAACACGTGAAGGGACACCACAAGGAGCACATGTGCAGGGATGCCAGAAAGAGCACAGGTGAAGGGATGCCAGAAGGAGCACAGGTGAAGGGATGCCAGAAGGAGCACACGTGAAGGGATGCCAGAAGGAGCACACGTGAAGGGACGCCAGAAGGAGCACACGTGAAGGGACGCCAGAAGGAGCACACGTGAAGGGACGCCAGAAGGAGCACACGTGAAGGGATGCCAGAAGGAGCACACGTGAAGGGATGCCAGAAGGAGCACACGTGAAGGGACGCCAGAAGGAGCACACGTGAAGGAGCACACGTGAAGGGACGCCAGAAGGAGCACACGTGAAGGGACGCCAGAAGGAGCACACGTGAAGGGACCCAGAAGGAGCACACGTGAAGGGATGCCAGAAGGAGCACACGTGAAGGGATGCTAGAAGGAACACACGTGAAGGGATGCCAAAAGGAGCACATGTGAAGGGATGCCAGAAGGAGCACACGTGAAGAGACAGCAGAAGAAGCACACGTGAAGAGACATCAGAAGGAGCACACATGAAGAGACGTCAGAAGGAGCACACGTGAAGAGACGTCAGAAGGAGCACACGTGAAGAGACGCAGAAGGAGCACACGTGAAGAGACGTCAGAAGGAGCACACGTGAAGGGATGCCAAAAGGAGCACATGTGAAGGGATGCCAGAAGGAGCACACGTGAAGAGACAGCAGAAGAAGCACACGTGAAGAGACATCAGAAGGAGCACACATGAAGAGACGTCAGAAGGAGCACACGTGAAGAGACGTCAGAAGGAGCACACGTGAAGAGACGTCAGAAGGAGCACACGTGAAGAGACGTCAGAAGGAGCACACGTGAAGAGACGGCAGAAGAAGCACACGTGAAGAGACGTCAGAAGGAGCACACGTGAAGAGATGGCAGAAGAAGCACATGTGAAGAGACGTCAGAAAGAGCACACGTGAAAGGGATGCCAGGATGGCATATACTGTGACATTATTATATAGAACTGACACCAGCCCATTAATATACATGTATCATAAACTCTCTGTAAAAGAGATTTATTCCTGACTGAGATGGTGATAAGTGGGTAATAAATACCAGCACACATCAGTTTTATAATTTCAGCTATTACCCACTGACAGTTCCCACTTTAATCTCTTTCAAGTGGACATTACAGGTTTATGTATGCCGAGAGCAGAGGAAATGCAGCCATAATGGTCAGTGGTCCTCTACAGCGCTGATTGTCTATAAAAAGCAGCAAATGTTATCAGGCAAAATAACTAGAAAAGAATATCCATCTGTAAATAATCAATCACCCCTGAAGTCACGCTGCCCACACAGAGCCAGAGAGCCAGGATCTAATATGTATAGGGACCTCCACCCTCACCCTACCCGAGCAATGACTTCGGGATGATTCCTTTACTGTAGGTGTATTTTCTCCTTAACTTGCTAACGATGAAAGGCTATATGTTGCATTGCACCTCTTTCCCTTTTAGGATTGGACTCTTAGGTAGAAAGGGTTAAAGGAGTTATGCCGCCATTTCATGTTATTTAAATATAATTTAGCATTAAAAAATCATTACTTTTGTAATTTACTTTGTTATAATAATGCTCCATTTATAAGATAATTGTTTAACTTCATTGTAATGGCTCCCCCTGGTGTCTAATATGTATAGTAATGTGCACATCCACCTACTGAAGTGGTTGCACATGCTCAGTTCCATCCTTCAACTTCCACCACCATTTTTAGAAGTTGTGACGGTTACAGGGCAGAGAGTGGCAGCAGAAAGGATATGCCCCCCTGAGAAAGGACACACCCCCTGAGCTATGACAGGGAGAGAGCATCATCAATACTGAGTATCTTTTGCTAAAGGAACACACACGTCAAAATAAAATACAAGTGAAATGAACTAACATTCACATAAAAGGTGTTATGCCATGATTGTTATAAAAAAGAGAAAATCGGTCATCATACAGTACATGGCAATATATTTGTAACAAAGCTAGAATCAGCCCTGTACCTCACATGGATCCAGAGATCTCCCCATTCATTGCTCCAATTGCTCTGCTAGATTCTCTTAGGCTGGCAGCTCAGGGGGCGTGTCCTTTCTCCAGCAGCTCTCTCCTTATCGCAGCTTAGGCAGCATGTTCTTTCTCAGGCAGTGTGTCCTTTCTGCTGCAGCTCTCTCCCTACCAAAGCTCAGGCAGCATGTTCTTTTTCAGGCAGTGTGTCCTTCGGCTGCTGTTCTCTCCCTATCACAGCTCAGGCTGCATGTCCTTTCTCAGGGAGTGTGTCCTTTTAAAGCAGTTCACATGTCTGTGATAATATCTGTGACACAGACCACACACGGATAGCATACGTGTTGTGTCTTTGGTTTTTACTGACCCAAAGACTATAATGTGCATGAGGGATCTGTAATCATGAGCCATGCCCCTGTGGTATCACCACCAACCTACTGTCAGTGGAAAATCACTGATGTCTGAATACAACATTAAAGTCAATGGAGACCACTGGGGAGACTATGGACAGCACTTTCACTGATGTGTGAAAGAGGCCTAACTGTCCCAGGCTCCAACAGAAGATAAAGCTGGTAGCAGTTCGAGGGAACTGAGCATGTGCAACCACCTCAGTGATGTGACCGAGGTGGTCAGAGAAATAAGGAAAAGAACAAACAGCAGGTGGCGCTGTAGAGATACATTTTATTGGATAGCTCAGTGGCTATGCTAAATTATTGATTACATGCAATGACAAAAGTATTCAGACCCAGGTGCTGGCTTGAAAAATGTAGAATATTTTTCATGAGACAACCCCTTTAGGATCTGGAAAACCCCTTTAATTAAATATGTAGCGTGTGATCATGGATTCACTGTTGGAGGGAAAGTATAAAATCAGGTCATGTAAATGGGCACAAATTTTTTCTTTGCTGCTTTGACTAAAAAAGTTGCATTTCAAACTTTAGTGGCTTAAAAAAACAAACACTGAGGAGCATTTACTAATGTCTACATACCGCAAGAAAAGAAGGTGGGGCTTAGCAGGAGGGGCAGGGCTTATAACGGCCTGCTGGATTTATTTATAACATGCCAGAAACTGGTGTAAGTTGTCAGCCTCTAGCCGGCGTAGACTTCATTTTCTGGTGCATGGACCTCCAGAGATGTACCCAAGTTATTAAGGGACACCTGCCTCTAAATAAAATAGGCTCTTCCCATTCTGGCACAAAGGGATGAAGACTGACCAATGGGAATGCCAGTCTTGATTAATGTCCCTCACTATATGTGAATCCAGTCCTAGGGACACGTGTAAAAGAAAAAGAGAAGTGGTGGAATTTGATTGGGTGCTAGGGGCAACTAAGCTAGTTCTACTTTACACCAGTTTTGATAAATCACCCCCCATAGCCTGCCTTGAAAAAATATATATGTAGTTGTTAACTTATGCTGCATAAAGTTGCTGAACTTTTAGAGCAGAGAGGAGGATGAGGCAGCTCTTTACCTCAGTGTTGTGAAGTAACTTGTCCTGCTGTGTGATTAGGACAGGTTTTGTGTGTACTAATAGGACTGCGGCCATTTTATTTCTCTTGATGATTGCTCCCCAGAGATAACAAGCCATTACAGTGAAAGGTAATCAGAAATATTTTTTTTTATAATAAAGTAATGTTTACGTATTTTCATTTTCTTAATTCCTGGAGAACCCCTTTAAGGTAAAAAAAAGTAGCATATAAACATCCTATTGGAACATACCCTGTAACATGGTTCACTAACTACCTGGAATGCCGCCCCAAGCACAGACACCTCGACGCGCATTTCACCCCAAAGGCTTCGTCTGGAGGTGTTTCGGCAGGTCTGTCTCGTTTACCATTTTCTACGCCTGTTTTAGGTGTAGAAAATGGTCTAAATGTAAGACAGCAAGGAAGCTTTCTTACATTTAGAAGTGGCGCTGAATGCGCCAAAGTTATGTAGACGCCGGCACCTCTTCATAACTTCAGGGGATCCACCGCCAGTGCAGGGCTTTATTAAGACCAGCGTCTAAAACCTTAATAAATGACCCTCTATGTGCATTTGTGTAATTGTAATTATGAGCATACCTGAGTGTAAATTTGCAAATGCATGTTATGTGTATATTATCTGTTTTATGTAGATATATGTGTCTGTATATACATGTACTTTCTGTTCTTTTATAAGTGTGTGTATATATATATTTATATATACACACACTGTATGTATATTCTTATGTATATGAGTGTTTATATATAATGTATTTAGAGTACAATGTATGTTCACATGTATGTTGATGTGAGTATATATGTGTAAATATGTGTATATATATATATATATTTCTGTTATGTTCCTCCTCGCTAGCTGAAGACTGGGCCTCATGTAAACGACCGTATCTGTTTTGCGGTCCACAAAACAAGGATCCTGGCCATGAGCATGCCAACTTTTTTTTCAGTCTAGAGAAAAGAACATATTCTATTGTTATGCAAGGCCACAGGAACGGATGTACGGATACGGACAGGACGCGGTGTGCTGTCCTCATCTTTTGCGGCTCCATTGAAATGAATGGTCTGCATCCGATCCACAAAAAATGTGAATGCATGCAGACCATAGATACTGTCATGTGTATGAGGCCTTATAGAAAGTCTGTGATCTAGTCTTTCGTTAGTGAGGAGGGACAAGGCTGAGCATTTCTGCCTCCTTGTTAAGCGAGGTCTCTATACCCCAATTTCCACCAATCAAAATTGTTAGGTCGCTATGACACGTAGAAAGCGTTTTATTTTTTATAGGAGAGTTACACTTTTAAAGACTATATATGTTTGTCTTTCCAACCTGCTTCTTGTCTTTTCGCTTAAAGGGGTTGGCCCATCATAGACAATGGGGGCATATCGCTAGGAGGTGGGACCTGCACCTACATGGAGAACGGAGTGGGGAAAGTTGAGGAGGGCGCACTGCACATGTGCAGCCACCCTCCATTCATTTCTATGGGGCCACCAGGTCCTCCAGCCACAGCTCTCCCTGCTCCGTTCTCGTTGTAGGTGCCCATCCCAGAGATGGGACCTGCACCTACCAGACAATGGGGGCATATCCTAGCGATATGCCCCCGTTGTCTGTGATGGGACAACCCCTTTAAAAGGTTTACCTGGGAATTTGATATGGATGGTCTATCCTCAGGAAAGGTTATCAATATCAGATTAGCAGGGATCCGACTCCCGAAACCCCCGCTGATCAGCTGTTTGAAGAGGCCGCTTCGGTCTTCGGTGAGCACTGCGGTCTCTTTATAGCTTACCAAGCACAGTCCCATACATTAGACAGCAGCAATGCTTGGTATTGCAGCTCATCTCTTTTCACTTAAATGGTACAGAACTACAACTAGGCCTTGTGACGGATATACAGTGACATCACTGGCCTTCCAGCAGTTGATCGGCGGGCCCGATCTGATATTGATGTCCTGTCCTAAAGGTAGTCCATCAATATGGAATTCCCAGATAACACCTTAAAGGGGTATTCCCATTATAGACAATGGGGGCATATCGCTAGGATATGCCCCCATTGTCTGATAGGTGCAGGTCCCACCTCTGGGACCTACAAGGAGAACGGAGCGGGGAGAGCAGTGGCTGGAGGAACTCAGATTTCCTGGGGTCCCTCCACCACCAGGCCCTGCTTCCCGCTGCTCCCATAGAAATTAATGGGAGCCTACTGCACATGTGCGGCCCCTGCTCCCATTCATTTCTATGGGGCTCGGCTATTTTCGGCGGCTACATTGAAATGAATGGAGGGTGGCTGCGCATGAGCAGTGCGCCCTACATTCATTTCCCCGCTTCGTTATTGCTGTCGGAGTGGGTCCCAGAGGTGGAACCCACACCTATCAGACAATGGGGGCATATCCTAGCGATATGCCCCCATTGTCTATGATGGGACAACCCCTTTAATATGTTCTTCTTAGCTACTGTGTTGAACTAGTATCTACACATTATAGTCACTGTATGGTGGTAATATTGGTCCTTGTGTAATGGGTGTAACTACCATAGCGGCAGACCATGCGACTGCTATGGGGCCCAGTCTTAGTTGGGATTATCTCCTCTTCTACTGGAGGTGAAAACTAGGTCAGGACTCTACCCTCTAAAGGAACAACTTTTAGCAAATGAAGGAGTGGAAAAATGGTCCAAGGGTCATTGAAAGAGGTTTAGGCAGAAACCCTTCTGTCCTGTGTGGGGGCCTGGTTTGATCCTTGCTATGGGGCTCTTCTCTATGTACGCCACTGGTGAAAGGTATGCAGGTGCAATTGGTCAGTGCCATCAGCGTCATCAAGTCGTCAACCAAAGAGGTAGCCATCCCTCCAGAGTAAAGTGAATAGTGTAAGCAAGGGGGTGCAGAAGGTCGACAATCTGCAATGTTCTGACACCTCTGGGTACACAGATGACCGCAATAGGATGCAATACACTTTTCTTACATTAATTTTTTTTTTTTTTTACCACTAAAGAAAAAACTATTCCATCCTACTGTGGTCACGTTTGCGCCCAGAGGTGTCAAAGCATTCCATGGTTACAGCCACCCTGCAATCCAGCAGTAGTCATGCTTGCAAATTATAGAGAAAAAGCGCCGGCCTCTGTGCACTCCCACCATCCCAGCCACCAGAGAGGATGATGCTTTTTCCTATAGTGTGCAAGCACGACCACCAGGAGGGATTGCAGGGTGGTCGTAACCCCTGGAAATGAGCAGTGTATAATGTGATGGAAAAATGAATCCAGCCGGCTAAGTAGACAATATGGGCAATCACAATACTTTAGTAAGTGCCTTGTATTCACTTTCTCTACATGATAAATGCCATTTGCTGAAGTGACACAACCCCTTTAATAATTAACATAATTATCCAGTTGTCAGTTTGTCAAATACATTGTATACTGTTCTCCTCCCAAACCTTTGGATAATTTTTTGTGCGGTCAGGAGAGTCTCGCATCCGACTCCTTCTCTGTAATTTTTTTTTTTTTTATCTACAAGCCTCGGACAATTCAGGAAGCACAGCCAGCTCCCAGGAGTATCACTTTACCCCAAGATGCTGCTCTGAGCTAAAGAAGATTAAGCGAAGGATTATCCCGAATTCTGTCACACAAAGGGCAGTGTGAGACTTTAATCCGTCCGCTGGTTCCAGCATACACATGCATATAGTGCGGCCAGTGAAATGCCACAGGGCACCGCACTGAGAGGCATCAGGCTAATAAGTGACAATTCAGAGCCGGGGAATGACTCCAAAATAGCAAGTGCCGGGGACGAGTTCTCAAGATCCTTCGCACAAGTGACACACGTCATGTGGCCACTGACAGGGCACTTACATGTATCCACTGGGGAATCCTATGTAAGGACATGAGACTAATGGGAGAGTAAGGAAAGGCTTAACGCAGAGTGGAAGTTACATTGTGACTGGCGGGGGATTAAGAAAGAAGTAAAGACATGGACAGAAGGAATGGATCAGACTTGATTTGTATAGTGATAACTAAATCACTGTGCCCCATGCACACGACTGTGTCCGTTTTGTGATGCGAAATCACGGATCCGGAAAATATGGATGCAGTCTGTATGTCGTCCGCATTTTTTTTGCAGTCTCGTGGTTTTCAATAGGTCTGTGGTCTGCATTTTGCAGACATAGGAGCGTCTTAGACGCCGGTCTTAATAAAGCCCTGCAATGGCGGTGGATCCGCCACAGTTATGTAGAGGCGCCGGCCTCTAACGGCGGATCCACTGCCGCTTCTAAATCTAAGGCCTCATGCACACGGCCGTTGCCCAGCCATGGCCGTATTGCGACCTGCATACAGCGGGTCCGCAATACACGGGCACTGGCCACGTGCACCCCGCATCACGGATGCGGACCCATTCACTTGAACATGTTCTATTTTTTATGGTGCGGACGGACTATAGACCCATTCAAGTTGTATGGGTCTCGATCCGTCCCAGGCCGCTGCGCGGATGTTGCCCATGCATTGGGGACGGCAAATGGCGGTCCCCAATGCACGGAACGGCCGTGTGCATGAGGACTGAGACAGCTTCCTAGCTGTCTTACATTTAGACCATTTTCTACGCCTAAACCAGACCAATGCCACGCCCACATTTTTAGACCTGGCGTGAGTGTGGAAAAGTCGCAGATAGTGCCGCAAAGGACCCTTGCTCTGCAATCTGTGCCAGAAGTATTTCTGTTTCATAAATGACCCCCATAGTCTATCTTTTTGAGTAATGGATGTGGAAAGCACACGGATGATCTGTGTGCTCTTCCGCATCCGTATATTCATTCCACATATCGATAGAACATGTCCTATACTTGGCTGCTAAATGCGGACCACAGAACCATTGAAGACAATTGGTCGCGGAAAATGCAAATGTGACACAGACCGCATCCGTAATTTTGTGGAACTGCAACTTGCGGATAGCAAAACAAATACGGTCGTATGCAAGGGGCCAAATATAAAGTTAGTAAACATTCTAATATTCGTCATGCTCCAATTTCTAAGTATGAGCAAGATCTCTGCTTGCTGTCAGTGAAGGAAAACATGTATTGACAGCGCTGTTCACACAGCCAGGAATTAGATCAGTATGGCTGCTTTCTTCCTATGTGCAGGTAGGGTGGACTTTACCACCGCACAAAACAAAGCCTTGAGGTCTCAGAAATCAGGAGGTCCCCTGCCGGCCACCAGCAGTTAGCTTAAAAACTTTTTAAAGGGGTAGACCTACTGCCTGTGCTGCCAGTTCAGGGGCTGAGGCGGTGGGGGGCTATTCCCAGCTGTACAGCAGTAACTGAAGTGCCCATTGTGGCATTTTTTTTTCCGTAGACTTCTTTATAAGCTCAAAAAAAGGTTTGAAAACAACACAAGAAAAAGGTTGTGTAACTAAAAACACCACCCCAAAAAATAGCTTGCAAGAAACAAATGAATTTCATGACATTTTTTACAAACCAAGAAAAGTGCCCCCAAAGAAAAGCAGAATGCTGATAAAAAAAAAGTTGCCTATGAAGTGTTAGCTAAACAAATGTAATAAAATAAACAGTATAAAATAAATGCAAAACACCTAGAACATAAACAAGAAACATTTGATAATTCATAATTGTTACAAAGACTAAGATTTAACATGTAATTTAAAGAGTTACATATGCACTGAAACTTGATGTTATAAAGAAAATGACAACCGAATACTAAAAAAAACCACATGACTCAAAAATGTCAACAGAAAAATAAAAACTCAGCGGAAAAAAATGTGCTGCATTTTGAGGGCCAGGGCTAGTTGTTAAAGGGTTATTCCCATCTTAGACAATGGGGACATATCTCTAGGATATGCCCCCATTGTCTTATAGGTGCAGGTCCCACCGCTGGGACCCGCACCTATATTGAGAATGGAGCCCCCAAAGTAAAGGAAGGCGCACTGAGCATGCGCAGCAGCCCTCCATTCATTTTTATGGGGCTGCCGAAAATAGCCGAGTGCTGGCTCGGCTATTTCCGTCGGCTACATAGAAATGAATGGGAGCAGTGGCCGCGCATGCACGGTGCGCTCCCATTCATTTCTATGGGAGCATGGGGGGAGCTGCGCTGGTGGTGGCCAGACCCCAGGAAACCTGGGGTCCTCCAGGCGCAGCGCTCCCCACTCCGTTCTCGATATAGGTGTGGTCCGAGCAGTGGGACCCGAACCTATCAGACATCCGCACCTATCCTAGCGATATGCCCCCATTGTCTAAGATGGGAATACCACTTTAAGGTGGGTTCACACGTAGGGGTAAAATCATGATTCCCCCTATACCTGTTTTTGCCATAGAAAAGTTGCAAGACGTTCCTACTACGACTGCCAGCCAGGCATGGGATTCAGCCAGTTCCCTCAGTTTCTCCAGATCCGGTTGTTAAAATTACAGATTCGGTGCTCTGGCGGTGGCAGCTGGAGATGAACACTTCCATTCCATAGTTTAGCTCCTAAAAGGTGGGTGGTATGTGTGTGACGTGTATATGTGGCGTATTTATGTATGTGTACTATGTATATGGTGTATTTATGTGTATATGTGTTGCATATATATGGTGTATGTATATGTAAACATGTGTTATGACGCCACGTGTCCACTGTTGAGTAGGGAACCTGTTGTTAAAAATTTGAATCCCACCCCTCCTGCCGGCATTTTCCATACTGTCTCTAAAGGCATTCCGTTATGCATTTCGTCACAGAATTGCGTTATGGTCCGTGGTAACGGAATCCATTACATACCACAATACAAACCTGCTCACGAACTTCAAAATATGAAATTCGCTCATCCCTAGTTACCACGAAGCACGAGGAAATTCGGCTTCAAAGTGAATCGAATTTTCCCTGAAATTCGGATCGAAGTCCACTTTGGATACTGAGATTTGCTCAACACTAATTATTACATAGGCTCAACATTGTTCTGATCTGTAAAACAGCACCCATAGTCTGCCATGTCCGCCTACTGTACCCCCTTATCCCTCTGATTCTAAATATAGGTCTATTTATAGGTATATACTGTAGGTACACATATAGGTATATTAGAGGATTTTCCTTAAAAGGGTTATTCCATGATTGATGAAAAAAAATAAAATTACATGATATAGGACATAACAATCTCTTTCTAACAAAGCTAGAACCAGCCCTGCACCTCACATGGATCCAGAGATCTCCACATTTATTGCTTCAATTGCTATACTAAATTTATTTAGAGCTGGCAGCTTAGAGACGTGTCCATTCCCAGGGCGTGTCCTCTACTGTAGCTCTTTCCCTATAGCTGCCACAGAAGAAATGGCTGGTGCTAGTTGAAGATTTAAAATGAGCACGTGCGACCACCTCAATGAAGCGGATGGAGAAATAAGTAAAAGAACAAACAGCAGGTGGCGCTAGACAGATACATTTTATTGAATAGCTTGGTGGCTATACAAAATGTTTAATTACATGCAACTACAAAATTATTCAGATCCAGGTGCTGGTTTGAAAAATGTTAAATATTTTACATGGCACAACCCTTTTAAATATTCACACAGAATCTATAAGAAAAAGGATTTGTGGTCTTCTGCGTCTCATGTGGTATTATGGAGTCCCCATACCCATGGCATATCTCGGAGTTCATAATACTGCATAGGTTGTTGTAATGAATGTTTCCCCCCTTCCCACTGTAATTATTGGCGGATTCTACACCTTACTGTCATCATACTGTAAACCGTAAAGTAATGGCGCGCTCTCCCCGCCTTCCATATTGCCACTTATTGAACACCATGACGTACAAATCACCTGCAAAACAAATACATCCCAAGTAATCACATCAGCTAATCAGATCAGGCTGCAGATTGCAGGACTGCGGTCGTAATTACATTTAGTAAGATACTGTGCAAAGTGTAATTCATTCAGATGACAGCGTCACGGCCATAAAGACTGCATTATGTACGGCTATGTATTATCCATGAAGAACGGTAACCAGTCACCACGTGTATATGAGCTGAAGGGACAAGCAGGGCCGGTTTTAGACAAAATGTGGCCCTGAGCAGAATCAAAAGTGGGTCCCCAAATCTTGTAATAATGTACTAACAACACAGTTACATTCTGTTGATTCCAGCCCTCCCTGACAGATTTACACCACATGAAGCTCCTCACATAGTTCTTCATCCCCTTGGCCCCACAATACGCCACATGCCCCTCCCCCTCGCAGCAATGAGTTCCCCTCACTCACAGCATCTGAGAGTGTTAAAAACCGGAAGTGCAGGCTTCCTCTTCAGGGTGCTTTCCCAGCGCAGATTGGGGAAAGCACCCTGTTCTAACAATGAGCCACAGCCTGTACTAGGCTTCCAGGCTCATTGCCAGTATATCCCAGTTTAGGCCACTAGATGGCAGCACTGAACTGTGATATAGTGATTTCTATACAGAATAATGGTATTTACAATTTACATCTGATGATTGTGGTCCACTTGGTCCACAAAAAAAAATGTTAAAAAAAAAGTTTTGAAAATATAAAAAAACTTAAAGGGGCTGTCTGACTTATGAAAAAAAAAATATATAGCACTGTAAATCTGATGGGCAGCAATATAGTTAAGCAAGTTTTAGGCAAAAAAAAATATTTCCTCATTTCCCTGGTTCTCCTCTGGCCTTTGTTTACATGCAGTAATAACAATCTCTGCCCCTCCCCCTGCTCTGCAAAGGGAGTGAATACAAGAGCTGCCCTGAGTGACATGTCTGCTGGAATACCCAGTAGCATGTTGTATGTGTAGGACTACAATTCCCAGCTGTACAATGACACTGCTGATACACACAGGATCTTCCCCCTACCTTTCTTGTACAATACAATACTTTGCATCTCCTCCAGATCAGCTCCGGTATCAGCTCTGTGTCTGTAGGGTGAGGAGGTCAGATCCTGTGTCTCTTTACATCTGCATCTGCTGTTGTAAAGCCTTCGGTTTGTTCTGGTTGAAGGGGTTAATGTTTTATCTGAAAGAATCCAGGGAGAGCAGATAGCAGCCTGGCAGAGCAGGGGGCGTGACCAGCACAATGACATCTCGTATACAGGTTCTCATCTGCTGGTGCACGAATACAAGATTAGCAGGCAGGCAAGCTGACATCACAGGTCATGTGACCCTGAGTGAAACCTGAGAAACCAGCAGCTTTAGAAGCACAAAGTGCATGGCAAAGCTGTTGTACTTGACTAGTTAGAAACATACAAAGGACAAATAAATAACTCGGACAACCCCTTTAAAAATTAAAAACACCCTCCATTCCCCAAAATAAAAATAAAAAACATTCCCCCATTGCCCAAAATAAAAATAAAAACAAACAAAAAAAGTAACATGGGCATCGCTGCAGGCGAAAACGCCCATACCATTAAAGTATTTTTACAAAATTAGCCTATATGGTGAATGGTGTAACAGAAAAAAATGCAGAGGGGAGGTAACCAGTTGGAGGTGTGTACCTGCACAGGCTCATCATCCAATCAGTGCTACCATTTTCACACTGTGCAGGTACACACCCACAACTGGTTACCATTAGTGATCTTTGGGTGTTCGGGTGCTCGGGTCGAACACTAGGCGGTGCTCGAGTGCTCGACTGAGCACCCGAGCACAATGGAAGTCAATGGGAGGACCCGAGCACTAAACCAGGCTCCCCTGCTTTTGAAGAGGGGAGGGTGTCTGGTTCATAGGGAAAGGTGAGAAAATGGTGGAAACATCACTAAAATGGTTTGGGAACAGCATGGGGAGGATGTCTGGATGCATCTTGGACTACAAAGTCGCTGCTGGGAACGATGTTGTCATTTTACACCACTTTTACAGAATGACAAGAATACTCCCCAAAACTGAAGATAACATTGATTTTAGAGGAAATATTGTTAGGAAACATTCTTTCCGTTATATTTACTTGTACATAAAGCACAAGTGCTACCACAAAATTACAAGGAAGAGGCACTCCGATACAACCGGTACATCACATAAAGGAGGGCCTCATTCACATTGTGGTACAATTATTCATGTTGTGGGACTCCTACACTCATAAAGCCTATGCACAAAGGGAAAGGGCTGCCAAAAATTACAAAGAACAGGCACTCCAATACACAGATAATGTCGCCTTGATTAGCGGCAGAAAAAATGACACCGGATGTCAGGTATTTAGGATACAAAAACGTTATAATGCACACGCAGCGCAGGTGGTGTTTAGGTCAGGCAAACTTGTGTTATTTTTGCCCCAAAAGAAAAAAAATATTGCAGCCAGATAGAACAATTGTCCTTAAAATGACTATTGGGTCTTTTAAACAGAACATCTAGCCCTGCCTAGCCAAATCCTATCCTTACACTATCTGTCCCTCCTTGCGCAAATGTTATACAGCAGACGCAGCGCAGGTAATGTCGCCTTTCTTAGCTGCAGAAAAAATGACATCGGATGTCAGGTATATAGGATAAAGAAACGTTATAATGCACACGCTGCGCTGGTGGTGTTTAGGTCAGGCAACCTTGCTCAATTATTGCCCCCCCTTCCCCAAAATAAAAATAAAAATTTGCAGCCAGATATAATAGCCCTTAAAAGGGCTTTTGGGTCTTTTCAACAGAAAAACTAGCCCTGCCTAGCAAATTTCTATCCCTACACTATCAGTCCCTCCTTGCAGCAGCTCTCCCTGACTAAGACTGAGCCGGGTCACATGTCACCGGGTGCTATATAGCACCCGATGACGCGTTCTCGGCCAGCCAATTACCAGTGAATGCCAGTACAGTGAATGCCAGTACCTCCCCGCACGCTAATTGGCTAAGTAGCGTGTGGGGAGGGGACTCGAGCATGGCGAGGGGTGGTAACTCGCTCAACACTAGTTACCACCCCTCTGTACCCTTACTGCAGACTGCTAGGAATTCATTCATAACTTCTAGTAAAAATAATAAATGAATGGGGGTGAAAGGAGAGGTGAAAGGTCCTCTTTAAATACACAAGGTATGACCTGTTTCCTGTGCTAGCCGTTCCCTTTCTTTCTTGATTGACACTCATCTCTCTGCAGTCCTACTGTTCCTGTGTCTCAGACCGTTCCCGGCAACTTTTGGCACCTGCTGGACTAAGAAATGGCTTTGTTCTGTGACCACTGCGGCCAATCACTGTCCTCAGAGGTCACATGTTCTGAGTACAATGTCACTAGCATATGTGGCTGCTCAGGACAGGTAGTGACAACAGCGGTCATGGGACCAAGCTACAGAGCAGTGGTGTGCGGACTGCAGGACTGTGGACAGGTGTCACGTAATAGGTAGGGAATAGTGCAGCCCTGAGCTCCACCCACACCACTATCCCTACTTACTTGCACGGTCCGTCCTAACTGATGGTACGCAACTGGACGGTGGTCCATAGCTTACGTAAGTGCAGGGCCTTACAGAGAGGGGGAAACAATAGGGCAAAACAACAGACAAAGACAGATAACACAGATGCGTAACCGTTACCAGGCCAAGTCAGATACCAAGAAGATAACAATCCAAAACATAATCAAAATCAGAGTAAGGAAAGCTGAGATCAAGAGCCAGGTCGCGTCAGTACAAAGGGAAATCACAGAGTCGAGGTTGAGTTTTAAGCCGAGATCAAGGTCAATAACAAAGTAGGCAAATCCAAAAGGTACGCTAGTGAGGCAAAGACCGATCACAGGCAACCTGTGGCCAGCAGGTTGCCTGTTGAAATAGACCCAGCAAATGGGTCACGTGACCCTTGTCAAGAAGAATTACACGACTCATCTACATCGGCGCTCACATCCCTCCTTGCTCATTTCCAGGGTGATGAGGACACCTGCCTTCTGTACGGTAACCTGTACCCAATTCAAAGAAAAAACACTCGCCGCCGGCATCCCGCTCGTGAAGAGGGAGGAGGAGCCAGCTGCGCTGCAAGGAGGGAGCGTTTTTTCTTTGAATTGGGTACAGGTTCTAAGGTTTGGGTCAGTCAGCTCCAGGCTGGAGAAACCCATGAAGTTGACATTCACATAGCGTGTTAATGAAGGAGAGTCCATAACAACCTTGTGTCCCCTGTCCAGGAGGTCACACTGGAAGCAAACTGTATAGTTGACTCAGGGGCGTTTCTCAAAAGATCCGGGGCCCAAGCCCCAATGAATATGGCCCAATTCTCTGTCGCCTCTCGCCCCACCCCTGCTATACAGCAGCACATACCTCCCATCCAGCGCCTCCCAGGTGATGTCTCCTCTGATGTAGATCTTCTCTGTCATCATCTTCTCCATTTCAGTCCGGACAACTTCTCTCAGCCGCTCCTCGTCTCTGCAGTGTGACACACAGACATATAAGCTTCCTCACATTTCTATCATCTCTCAACCTAGAGTCCCACAGTGTTATCCTGCTGCTCGCTGTGCCCCCCAATACCCCAAAAACTATCCTGAAGAAATATCAGTGCCCCTCATAATAATAGCGCTCCTCAAAGTCCTACCAATAGTAATTCCCTGCTAGAATGCCCTCATTAGTAATACTGACCCCAACAGTGATAATGCTTCCCAAGAGTGTCCCCAGCTCTCCTCCTCCCTTATTAATAATGCCCTCACAGAGCACCCAGTAGAAATAAAGCCCCCTATTGTTCCCCCAGTGGTAATAAAGCTCTCTACAGACACCTCAGTATTAATAAGGCCTCTCCATAGTGCTCTTAGTAGAAATAAGGAGGATCTATAAGTCCCTCCTATAGAGCCCCCAATAGTAATAAGAACGCCTATAATGTACCCTGGATTTATAATACCCCCACAGTGCCCCAAGTATTTATATTGCCCCCTACTGTTATAATGCTCACCCTGAAGTGCCCCCTGTAGTTATATTCCTCCCTTTAGCGTCCTCAGAAATTATAATTCCTCAGCCCCTTCACCATACAGTCCCATATAAATAACACTATTTTCCTCCCTCTGCCATAGAGTCCCATGTAAATAACATCACACCATCTCTCCAGCCCCCTCCAATATACAGCCCCATGTAAATAACATCCCTCTCTATCTACAGCCCCCTCCAAAATACAGTCCTGTGTAAATAACATCACTTCCCTCCCTTCAGCCCATCCAATATATAGTCCCATGTAAATAAAATCACTCCTTCCAACAGCCGCCTTCAACATGGAATCCTGTGTAAATAACATTATCCCCTCCCACAGCTGCCATCAATATACACTCCCATGTAAATAACATCATTCCCACCCATAGCCATCATCAACATACAGTCCCATATGAATAACATCACTCCCTCCCACAGCATCAACATCCAGTCCCATGTAAATAACATCACTCCCTCCGACAGCTGCCTTTAACATACAGTCCCATGTAAATAACATAACCCTGCCCCAGCCACCTCCAGCACGCAGTCCCATGTAAATAACATTACTCCACCCCACTGCAACTCACAGTCCCATGTAAATAACATAATCCTGCCCAAGCCACCTCCAACACACAGTCCCATGATAATAACATCCCTCCCTTCTGCCTTAACATATAGTCCCAATTAAATAACTACAACTCCCAGCATTCCTCTGCCTCTCCCTTCACTTACCTCTCCTGATGTAGCAGATACCACAGCTTCTTCCCCACTTCTCCTCTTCAGTGCCATCCTCTCCTGCACTGGTCACATGACTGTGACATCATCGCAGGTCCTTTTCAACCCCTGTCTTCTGCATCGATCACAAGAACTGTGATGTCATCACAGGGCCTATATCTGTTGCAGTGCATTAGATACAACTGTATTGCCGTCATCAGGACAGGCAGGACATTCGGGGCCTGGGAGAAAGCATCAGGGGCCCAGGCCCTGAATTTTTTAGCCTAGCAACGCCCCTGTGTTTACTTTTCTGCTTTATGAATAGCATTACCGCAGTGTATGATATGTAATAAACGGATGTTCTGGTTTCCACCAAAAATATTATTTTCTGTATTTTATGTTTTTTTTTAATCATTTCTTGCAGTTTTAAAGAGATTTTCAGGTGTCCTCAGGACAGGTCATCAATATCAGATTGTTGGAGGTCTGACATCCATCATCCATCATCCCAGCCAAACAGCTGTTTGAAGAGGCTGTGCTGCTCTAGAGAGCGTCCTCCTCCTCCCTCCTTGGTATTGCAGTTTAGTGCCATTCACTTGAATATGACTGAGCTGCACCTGGGCCATGTGACCGATGAAGATGACATCACTGGTCTAGGTGGAGGCCGTGGAGCTCTGCAGCTGATTTGCTGGGGTGCTGGGAGTTGGACACCCCCCCCCTCACTGATCTGATATTGATAACCTATCCTGAGGATAGATGAGGTCTGACATCCATCATCCCAGCCAAACAGCTGTTTGAAGAGGCTGTGCTGCTCTAGAGAGCGTCCTCCTCCTCCCTCCTTGGTATTGCAGTTTAGCGCCATTCACTTGAATAGGACTGAGCTGCACCTGGGCCATGTGACCGATGAAGATGGAGTAGGTGGAGGCTGTGGAGCTCTGCAGCTGATTGGCTGGGGTGCCAGGAGTCGAACCCCCCCCCTCCCCCACTGATCTATATTGATGACCTATCCTGAGGATAGATGATCAATATTAAACACCTGGAAAACCCCTTTAAAGGGAACCTGTCATCAACTTTATGCTGCCCATACTAAAGGCAGCTTAAAGTAGAGACAGGTGAGTTGACTTTAGCGGTCTGTCTTTTTGAAAGTGAAAAGTAAGCAGTTGCCGAGAACCAACATCACAATCATTGTAGACCAGGCCTGGAAAAGAGTCCCAGCCACCTGAGAAGAGTCCTGGTTATTCATGAATTCCTGCTCTCCCTGCCCACCTGCTGATGACTGACAGGCTTCTACCTAGTTTTCTCCTTTTCTCTCTAGGAAAGAACTGCCAGTAACCAGCAGATGGGCGGGGAGAGCAGGAGATTAGGAATAACCATGACTCTTCTCAAGTAGATTTGACTCTTTTCAAGGCCTGGGCTGTAATGATTATAAAGTCACTACTTTATGCTGTTCTGAGTGAGGTCAGCATAAAGTTGATGACAGGTTCCCTTTAAGACCCCTAATTGCGGTTATAAAGTGTGTCTATTACAGAATAGATTTCTATACACTGAAAGTAAAGAATACTTACAGCTCAGAACTGATACAACTGTATCCTATGTGAGACAATGATAGATTGTAGCAAAATATCAGGACAAGAAAGTCATGTGTGCTACTGTGTTTAGCTCACAGAGGACTGTATAGACTGGATGCTACTATTGCAAACGCTCAGTGGTGAGAGTTTTAAAGGTGCAGTCTCATCAATGACAACTCCTTTCAGAAGGTGCTCCTGGCACCCACAGCAAGCAAGGGGGAAGCTGCAGACAGCCGGGCATTAATTGGCAGCCAGTAACACAAATAGCCATCCTTGTTCACCAGAACATAGTTGCTTGTATTGAGTGACCCTCCGTGCTGGCCTTTACAGGTCCTGAGTAGTGGACCTCACTCTATGATGACTACATGCCTTAACAGGACATGTGGACAGGGGATATCTGTCTAGAGAAACCATTTTTGAGTTGTCCATGCTCAAAAAAGCATGTCAGCTTTCTTCCAGAAACAGTGCCACATCTGTTAACAGGTTCTGTGAGGTATTGCAGCTCATCTTCATTGAAGTGAATGGAGTCAGACAGCATTACCACACATAACCAGTGCTGAATCTCCTTAAAGATACCAGTACTGTATGTAGACTTACTGGAAGTACTCCATGGTATGGAGACTTATTGGCCATGCTCAATGGGAAACGAATATGCAAAGAGCTGTCTCCCAAGGAAGAGAACCATCTCACTAGCGCCACCTATGAGTCAAATTCCGACTCTCCGACAAGCCTTGGGATTTCACAAGGAAATATAGGCAGACCAGATATCCATCTGCAGAATCTGTACTGATGAGGGGCGTGCACCCCAAAACAACTTTCTACGATTGGACATCTGGTCTGGCTATGTTCCCTTGTAAAATCCCAAGACTTGTTGGAAAGTTGAATCTTGACTCATAGGAAGCCACTTCCAATAGGTGGCGCTGGTGAGATGGTTCTACTTTAGGAGAGATACCTCTTTGCATAACCTATAAACCAGGGATGGCCAACCTGTGGCGCTCCAGCTGTTGCAAAACTACAACTCCCAGCATACCCAGACTGCCTACAGCTATCAGCCTACAGCAGGGCATGCTGGGAGTTGTAGTTTTACAACAGCTGGAGAGCCGCAGGTTGGCCACCCTGCTACAGATACGTCACTGTTTTTGGACAAAAAGCATCCATTCTGTACAGTCTCTAGACATAAACAAGAATGTTCTCATCCCTGACAGCAAGCAGAGATCTTGAAGAAAAAAAAGCATTTATACAGAGTATATTAGAAAATGGCGCATATTCTTGCAATCTAATGATTGTTGTAATATAATCGGATTTCTTGGATATTGCAGAAACTGAGGGGCCCTCCCATTAGCCACCCCTGTCAACCCTGTCCTCCACTATCTAATCGATCATTAAACCGTAATAACCATTCTCATTTCTAACCTTTCAATTTATTTCGAGCCGCGGTCAATATCGGCACCTTCACCGGCTTGAGCGCAGAAATTCTTCTTCCCCCGTGCAGCGCAGGGAACGTCCATTTCTTATGAGGGG